>CM046311.1:36726209-37310776 GCA_025267735.1 Mactra quadrangularis | reverse complement strand
TTTTTGAGCGGAAAACTTAGCGTCACGAAACCGCCCCCAGGATGATGGGGTCTGTTCGTGCGGTTGAGTCGGTCAAGGTAACACGCACAACTGGGGTCCTAAAGGGGCGCGGATAGCGGGGGGCCTCGATTTTGCATTTCAGGGGTCCCAAATATGAAAATTCTGCACTATTGCCTTCAGGGCTGTCTGACCCCCTTTAAAACAGGTTTTTGGGCTTAGATCCACCTAGGATGCTGAGGAACCTTACATTCGGACCCGCTGGGACCTATTTAGGCCAAAACTGGAAAAAAAAAATTTTTGTGAAATTTTGACTTTTGCGACAGGTCCGCGTATGCAGAAAATGTCAGTTTTTGAGCGAAAAACTTAGCGTCACGAAACCGCCCCCAGGATGATGGGGTCTGTTCGGGGGGGTCAAGTCGGTCAAGGTAACACGCACAACTGGGGGTCCTAAAGGGGCGCGGATAGCGGGGGCCTCGATTTTGCATTTCAGGGGTCCCAAATAGGAAAATTCTGCACTATTGCCTTCAGGGCTGTCTGACCCCCTTAAAACAGGTTTTTGGGGCTTAGATCCACCTAGGATGCTGAGGAACCTTACATTCGGACCCGCTGGGGACCTATTTAGGCCCAAAACTGGAAAAAAATTTTTTTTGTGAAATTTTGACTTTTCGACAGGTCCGCGTATGCAGAAAATGTCAGTTTTTGAGCGAAAAACTTAGCGTCACGAAACCGCCCCCAGGATGATGGGGTCTGTGCGGGGGGTCAAGTCGGTCAAGGTAACACGCACAACTGGGGTCCTAAAGGGGCGCGGATAGCGGGGGGCCTCGATTTTGCATTTCAGGGGTCCCAAATATGAAAATTCTGCACTATTGCCTTCAGGGCTGTCTGACCCCCTTAAAACAGGTTTTTTGGGGCTTAGATCCACCTAGGATGCTGAGGAACCTTACATTCGGACCCGCTGGGACCTATTTAGGCCAAAACTGGAAAAAAAAAATTTTTGTGAAATTTTGACTTTTGCGACAGGTCCGCGTATGCAGAAAATTCAAGAAATTGCAAATTTTGGTGCGGAGGATTCAAAGTCGCCAACGGGCCGGTTGGTGGGTGGGGGGTTGGTCGATGAAGTCAAATCGGTCAAGGAAACGCGCACAACCGGGGTTCGCAACTCAAACGGGAAAGCGTGAGGGCCAGGTAATGTTTCTCAATGGTTTCCCACTGTAATTAACAGGGATACTCAGTTCTATTCATCTCAGAGGTGTGAAAGCCCAGCCACGCAGGCGTTTGCGCGCTATATCCGTTGGAGATGGATCGGAACCGCCTATGAAATCCCCACTTTTGGCCTGGAAATGCCCCGGGATGACAATGTCATTGTCTCCCGGGGCATTTCCAGGCCAAAAGTGGGGATTTCATAGGCTTTTTATTTAAGCTTTTTTTATTTAAACTGTTCTTGTTGGACAGGTGCGCGTGGGCAGAAAATGTCAGTTTTTGAGCGGAAAACTTAGCGTCACGAAACCGCCCCCAGGATGATGGGGTCTGTTCGTGCGGTTGAGTCGGTCAAGGTAACACGCACAACTGGGGTCCTAAAGGGGCGCGGATAGCGGGGGCCTCGATTTTGCATTTCAGGGGTCCCAAATATGAAAATTCTGCACTATTGCCTTCAGGGCTGTCTGACCCCCTTAAAACAGGTTTTTGGGGCTTAGATCCACCTAGGATGCTGAGGAACCTTACATTCGGACCCGCTGGGACCTATTTAGGCCAAAACTGGAAAAAAAAAAATTTTTGTGAAATTTTGACTTTTGCGACAGGTCCGCGTATGCAGAAAATGTCAGTTTTTGAGCGAAAAACTTAGCGTCACGAAACCGCCCCCAGGATGATGGGGTCTGTTCGGGGGGGTCAAGTCGGTCAAGGTAACACGCACAACTGGGGTCCTGAAGGGGCGCGGATAGCGGGGGCCTCGATTTTGCATTTCAGGGGTCCCAAATAGGAAAATTCTGCACTATTGCCTTCAGGGCTGTCTGACCCCCTTAAAACAGGTTTTTGGGGCTTAGATCCACCTAGGATGCTGAGGAACCTTACATTCGGACCCGCTGGGACCTATTTAGGCCAAAACTGGAAAAAAAAATTTTTTTGTGAAATTTTGACTTTTGCGACAGGTCCGCGTATGCAGAAAATGTCAGTTTTTGAGCGAAAAACTTAGCGTCACGAAAACCGCCCCCAGGATGATGGGGTCTGTGCGGGGGGGTCAAGTCGGTCAAGGTAACACGCACAACTGGGGTCCTAAAGGGGGCGCGGATAGCGGGGGCCTCGATTTTGCATTTCAGGGGTCCCAAATATGAAAATTCTGCACTATTGCCTTCAGGGCTGTCTGACCCCCTTAAAACAGGTTTTTGGGGCTTAGATCCACCTAGGATGCTGAGGAACCTTACATTCGGACCCGCTGGGACCTATTTAGGCCAAAACTGGAAAAAAAAAATTTTTGTGAAATTTTGACTTTTGCGACAGGTCCGCGTATGCAGAAAATTCAAGAAATTGCAAATTTTGGTGCGGAGGATTCAAAGTCGCCAAACGGGCCGGTTGGTGGGTGGGGTTGGTCGATGAAGTCAAATCAGTCAAGGAAACGCGCACAACCGGGGGTTCGCAACTCAAACGGGAAAGCGTGAGGCCAGGTAATGTTTCTCAATGGTTTCCCACTGTAATTAACAGGGATACTCAGTTCTATTCATCTCAGAGGTGTGAAAGCCCAGCCACGCAGGCGTTTGCGCGCTATATCCGTTGGAGATGGATCGGAACCGCCTATGAAATCCCCACTTTTGGCCTGGAAATGCCCCGGGATGACAATGTCATTGTCTCCCGGGGCATTTCCAGGCCAAAAGTGGGGATTTCATAGGCTTTTTATTTAAGCTTTTTTTATTTAAACTGTTCTTGTTGGACAGGGTGCGCGGTGGGCAGAAAATGTCAGTTTTTTGAGCGGAAAACTTAGCGTCACGAAACCGCCCCCAGGATGATGGGGTCTGTTCGTGCGGTTGAGTCGGTCAAGGTAACACGCACAACTGGGGTCCTAAAGGGGCGCGGATAGCGGGGGCCTCGATTTTGCATTTCAGGGGTCCCAAATATGAAAATTCTGCACTATTGCCTTCAGGGCTGTCTGACCCCCCTTAAAACAGGTTTTTGGGGCTTAGATCCACCTAGGATGCTGAGGAACCTTACATTCGGACCCGCTGGGACCTATTTAGGCCAAAACTGGAAAAAAAATTTTTTTGTGAAATTTTGACTTTTGCGACAGGTCCGCGTATGCAGAAAATGTCAGTTTTTGAGCGAAAAACTTAGCGTCACGAAACCGCCCCCAGGATGATGGGGTCTGTTTCGGGGGGGTCAAGTCGGTCAAGGTAACACGCACAACTGGGGTCCTGAAGGGCGCGGATAGCGGGGGCCTCGATTTTGCATTTCAGGGGTCCCAAATAGGAAAATTCTGCACTATTGCCTTCAGGGCTGTCTGACCCCCTTAAAACAGGTTTTTGGGGCTTAGATCCACCTAGGATGCTGAGGAAACCTTACATTCGGACCCGCTGGGACCTATTTAGGCCAAAACTGGAAAAAAAAATTTTTTGTGAAATTTTGACTTTTGCGACAGGTCCGCGTATGCAGAAAATGTCAGTTTTTGAGCGAAAAACTTAGCGTCACGAAACCGCCCCCAGGATGATGGGGTCTGTGCGGGGGGTCAAGTCGGTCAAGGTAACACGCACAACTGGGGTCCTAAAGGGGCGCGGATAGCGGGGGCCTCGATTTTGCATTTCAGGGGTCCCAAATATGAAAAATTCTGCACTATTGCCTTCAGGGCTGTCTGACCCCCTTAAAACAGGTTTTTGGGGCTTAGATCCACCTAGGATGCTGAGGAACCTTACATTCGGACCCGCTGGGACCTATTTAGGCCAAAACTGGAAAAAAAATTTTTTTGTGAAATTTTGACTTTTGCGACAGGTCCGCGTATGCAGAAAATTCAAGAAATTGCAAATTTTGGTGCGGAGGATTCAAAGTCGCCAAACGGGCCGGTTGGTGGGTGGGGTTGGTCGATGAAGTCAAATCGGTCAAGGAAACGCGCACAACCGGGGTTCGCAACTCAAACGGGAAAGCGTGAGGCCAGGTAATGTTTCTCAATGGTTTCCCACTGTAATTAACAGGGATACTCAGTTCTATTCATCTCAGAGGTGTGAAAGCCCAGCCACGCAGGCGTTTGCGCGCTATATCCGTTGGAGATGGATCGGAACCGCCTATGAAATCCCCACTTTTGGCCTGGAAATGCCCCGGGATGACAATGTCATTGTCTCCCGGGGCATTTCCAGGCCAAAAGTGGGGATTTCATAGGCTTTTTATTTAAGCTTTTTTTATTTAAACTGTTCTTGTTGGACAGGTGCGCGTGGGCAGAAAATGTCAGTTTTTGAGCGGAAAACTTAGCGTCACGAAACCGCCCCCAGGATGATGGGGTCTGTTCGTGCGGTTGAGTCGGTCAAGGTAACACGCACAACTGGGGTCCTAAAGGGGCGCGGATAGCGGGGGCCTCGATTTTGCATTTCAGGGGTCCCAAATATGAAAATTCTGCACTATTGCCTTCAGGGCTGTCTGACCCCCTTAAAACAGGTTTTTGGGGCTTAGATCCACCTAGGATGCTGAGGAACCTTACATTCGGACCCGCTGGGACCTATTTAGGCCAAAACTGGAAAAAAAAATTTTTTGTGAAATTTTGACTTTTGCGACAGGTCCGCGTATGCAGAAAATGTCAGTTTTTGAGCGAAAAACTTAGCGTCACGAAACCGCCCCCAGGATGATGGGGTCTGTTCGGGGGGGTCAAGTCGGTCAAGGTAACACGCACAACTGGGGTCCTGAAGGGGCGCGGATAGCGGGGGCCTCGATTTTGCATTTCAGGGGTCCCAAATAGGAAAATTCTGCACTATTGCCTTCAGGGCTGTCTGACCCCCTTAAAACAGGTTTTTGGGGCTTAGATCCACCTAGGATGCTGAGGAACCTTACATTCGGACCCGCTGGGACCTATTTAGGCCAAAACTGGAAAAAAAATTTTTTTGTGAAATTTTGACTTTTGCGACAGGTCCGCGTATGCAGAAAATGTCAGTTTTTGAGCGAAAAACTTAGCGTCACGAAACCGCCCCCAGGATGATGGGGTCTGTGCGGGGGGTCAAGTCGGTCAAGGTAACACGCACAACTGGGGTCCTAAAGGGGCGCGGATAGCGGGGGCCTCGATTTTGCATTTCAGGGGTCCCAAATATGAAAATTCTGCACTATTGCCTTCAGGGCTGTCTGACCCCCTTAAAACAGGTTTTTGGGGCTTAGATCCACCTAGGATGCTGAGGAACCTTACATTCGGACCCGCTGGGACCTATTTAGGCCAAAACTGGAAAAAAAAATTTTTTGTGAAATTTTGACTTTTGCGACAGGTCCGCGTATGCAGAAAATTCAAGAAATTGCAAATTTTGGTGCGGAGGATTCAAAGTCGCCAAACGGGCCGGTTGGTGGGTGGGGTTGGTCGATGAAGTCAAATCGGTCAAGGAAACGCGCACAACCGGGGTTCGCAACTCAAACGGGAAAGCGTGAGGTCAGGTAATGTTTCTCAATGGTTTCCCACTGTAATTAACAGGGATACTCAGTTCTATTCATCTCAGAGGTGTGAAAGCCCAGCCACGCAGGCGTTTGCGCGCTATATCCGTTGGAGATGGATCGGAACCGCCTATGAAATCCCCACTTTTGGCCTGGAAATGCCCCGGGATGACAATGTCATTGTCTCCCGGGGCATTTCCAGGCCAAAAGTGGGGATTTCATAGGCTTTTTATTTAAGCTTTTTTTATTTAAACTGTTCTTGTTGGACAGGTGCGCGTGGGCAGAAAATGTCAGTTTTTGAACGGAAAACTTAGCGTCACGAAACCGCCCCCAGGATGATGGGGTCTGTTCGTGCGGTTGAGTCGGTCAAGGTAACACGCACAACTGGGGTCCTAAAGGGGCGCGGATAGCGGGGGCCTCGATTTTGCATTTCAGGGGTCCCAAATATGAAAATTCTGCACTATTGCCTTCAGGGCTGTCTGACCCCCTTAAAACAGGTTTTTGGGGCTTAGATCCACCTAGGATGCTGAGGAACCTTACATTCGGACCCGCTGGGACCTATTTAGGCCAAAACTGGAAAAAAAATTTTTTTGTGAAATTTTGACTTTTGCGACAGGTCCGCGTATGCAGAAAATGTCAGTTTTTGAATGAAAAACTTAGCGTCACGAAACCGCCCCCAGGATGATGGGGTCTGTTCGGGGGGGTCAAGTCGGTCAAGGTAACACGCACAACTGGGGTCCTGAAGGGGCGCGGATAGCGGGGGCCTCGATTTTGCATTTCAGGGGTCCCAAATAGGAAAATTCTGCACTATTGCCTTCAGGGCTGTCTGACCCCCTTAAAACAGGTTTTTGGGGCTTAGATCCACCTAGGATGCTGAGGAACCTTACATTCGGACCCGCTGGGACCTATTTAGGCCAAAACTGGAAAAAAAAATTTTTTGTGAAATTTTGACTTTTGCGACAGGTCCGCGTATGCAGAAAATGTCAGTTTTTGAGCGAAAAACTTAGCGTCACGAAACCGCCCCCAGGATGATGGGGTCTGTGCGGGGGGTCAAGTCGGTCAAGGTAACACGCACAACTGGGGTCCTAAAGGGGCGCGGATAGCGGGGGCCTCGATTTTGCATTTCAGGGGTCCCAAATATGAAAATTCTGCACTATTGCCTTCAGGGCTGTCTGACCCCCTTAAAACAGGTTTTTGGGGCTTAGATCCACCTAGGATGCTGAGGAACCTTACATTCGGACCCGCTGGGACCTATTTAGGCCAAAACTGGAAAAAAAATTTTTTTGTGAAATTTTGACTTTTGCGACAGGTCCGCGTATGCAGAAAATTCAAGAAATTGCAAATTTTGGTGCGGAGGATTCAAAGTCGCCAAACGGGCCGGTTGGTGGGTGGGGTTGGTCGATGAAGTCAAATCGGTCAAGGAAACGCGCACAACCGGGGTTCGCAACTCAAACGGGAAAGCGTGAGGCCAGGTAATGTTTCTCAATGGTTTCCCACTGTAATTAACAGGGATACTCAGTTCTATTCATCTCAGAGGTGTGAAAGCCCAGCCACGCAGGCGTTTGCGCGCTATATCCGTTGGAGATGGATCGGAACCGCCTATGAAATCCCCACTTTTGGCCTGGAAATGCCCCGGGATGACAATGTCATTGTCGCCCGGGGCATTTCCAGGCCAAAAGTGGGGATTTCATAGGCTTTTTATTTAAGCTTTTTTTATTTAAACTGTTCTTGTTGGACAGGTGCGCGTGGGCAGAAAATGTCAGTTTTTGAGCGGAAAACTTAGCGTCACGAAACCGCCCCCAGGATGATGGGGTCTGTTCGTGCGGTTGAGTCGGTCAAGGTAACACGCACAACTGGGGTCCTAAAGGGGCGCGGATAGCGGGGGCCTCGATTTTGCATTTCAGGGGTCCCAAATATGAAAATTCTGCACTATTGCCTTCAGGGCTGTCTGACCCCCTTAAAACAGGTTTTTGGGGCTTAGATCCACCTAGGATGCTGAGGAACCTTACATTCGGACCCGCTGGGACCTATTTAGGCCAAAACTGGAAAAAAAAATTTTTTGTGAAATTTTGACTTTTGCGACAGGTCCGCGTATGCAGAAAATGTCAGTTTTTGAGCGAAAAACTTAGCGTCACGAAACCGCCCCCAGGATGATGGGGTCTGTTCGGGGGGGGTCAAGTCGGTCAAGGTAACACGCACAACTGGGGTCCTGAAGGGGCGCGGATAGCGGGGGCCTCGATTTTGCATTTCAGGGGTCCCAAATAGGAAAATTCTGCACTATTGCCTTCAGGGCTGTCTGACCCCCTTAAAACAGGTTTTTGGGGCTTAGATCCACCTAGGATGCTGAGGAACCTTACATTCGGACCCGCTGGGACCTATTTAGGCCAAAACTGGAAAAAAAAATTTTTTGTGAAATTTTGACTTTTGCGACAGGTCCGCGTATGCAGAAAATGTCAGTTTTTGGTCAGTTTTTGAGCGGAAAACTTAGCGTCACGAAACCGCCCCCAGGATGATGGGGTCTGTTCGTGCGGTTGAGTCGGTCAAGGTAACACGCACAACTGGGGTCCTAAAGGGGCGCGGATAGCGGGGGCCTCGATTTTGCATTTCAGGGGTCCCAAATATGAAAATTCTGCACTATTGCCTTCAGGGCTGTCTGACCCCCTTAAAACAGGTTTTTGGGGCTTAGATCCACCTAGGATGCTGAGGAACCTTACATTCGGACCCGCTGGGACCTATTTAGGCCAAAACTGGAAAAAAAATTTTTTTGTGAAATTTTGACTTTTGCGACAGGTCCGCGTATGCAGAAAATGTCAGTTTTTGAGCGAAAAACTTAGCGTCACGAAACCGCCCCCAGGATGATGGGGTCTGTTCGGGGGGTCAAGTCGGTCAAGGTAACACGCACAACTGGGGTCCTGAAGGGGCGCGGATAGCGGGGGCCTCGATTTTGCATTTCAGGGGTCCCAAATATGAAAATTCTGCACTATTGCCTTCAGGGCTGTCTGACCCCCTTAAAACAGGTTTTTGGGGCTTAGATCCACCTAGGATGCTGAGGAACCTTACATTCGGACCCGCTGGGACCTATTTAGGCCAAAACTGGAAAAAAAAAATTTTTGTGAAATTTTGACTTTTGCGACAGGTCCGAGTATGCAGAAAATGTCAGTTTTTGAGCGAAAAACTTAGCGTCACGAAACCGCCCCCAGGATGATGGGGTCTGTTCGGGGGGTCAAGTCGGTCAAGGTAACACGCACAACTGGGGTCCTAAAGGGGCGCGGATAGCGGGGGCCTCGATTTTGCATTTCAGGGGTCCCAAATATGAAAATTCTGCACTATTGCCTTCAGGGCTGACTGACCCCCTTAAAACAGGTTTTTGGGGCTTAGATCCACCTAGGATGCTGAGGAACCTTACATTCGGACCCGCTGGGACCTATTTAGGCCAAAACTGGAAAAAAAAATTTTTTGTGAAATTTTGACTTTTGCGACAGGTCCGCGTATGCAGAAAATTCAAGAAATTGCAAATTTTGGTGCGGAGGATTCAAAGTCGCCAAACGGGCCGGTTGGTGGGTGGGGTTGGTCGATGAAGTCAAATCGGTCAAGGAAACGCGCATAACCGGGGTTCGCAACTCAAACGGGAAAGCGTGAGGCCAGGTAATGTTTCTCAATGGTTTCCCACTGTAATTAACAGGGATACTCAGTTCTATTCATCTCAGAGGTGTGAAAGCCCAGCCACGCAGGCGTTTGCGCGCTATATCCGTTGGAGATGGATCGGAACCGCCTATGAAATCCCCACTTTTGGCCTGGAAATGCCCCGGGATGACAATGTCATTGTCTCCCGGGGCATTTCCAGGCCAAAAGTGGGGATTTCATAGGCTTTTTATTTAAGCTTTTTTTATTTAAACTGTTCTTGTTGGACAGGTGCGCGTGGGCAGAAAATGTCAGTTTTTGAGCGGAAAACTTAGCGTCACGAAACCGCCCCCAGGATGATGGGGTCTGTTCGTGCGGTTGAGTCGGTCAAGGTAACACGAACAACTGGGGTCCTAAAGGGGCGCGGATAGCGGGGGCCTCGATTTTGCATTTCAGGGGACCCAAATATGAAAATTCTGCACTATTGCCTTCAGGGCTGTCTGACCCCCTTAAAACAGGTTTTTGGGGCTTAGATCCACCTAGGATGCTGAGGAACCTTACATTCGGACCCGCTGGGACCTATTTAGGCCAAAACTGGAAAAAAAATTTTTTTGTGAAATTTTGACTTTTGCGACAGGTCCGCTTATGCAGAAAATGTCAGTTTTTGAGCGGAAAACTTAGCGTCACGAAACCGCCCCCAGGATGATGGGGTCTGTTCGGGGGGTCAAGTCGGTCAAGGTAACACGCACAACTGGGGTCCTGAAGGGGCGCGGATAGCGGGGGCCTCGATTTTGCATTTCAGGGGTCCCAAATATGAAAATTCTGCACTATTGCCTTCAGGGCTGTCTGACCCCCTTAAAACAGGTTTTTGGGGCTTAGATCCACCTAGGATGCTGAGGAACCTTACATTCGGACCCGCTGGGACCTATTTAGGCCAAAACTGGAAAAAAAAATTTTTTGTGAAATTTTGACTTTTGCGACAGGTCCGCGTATGCAGAAAATGTCAGTTTTTGAGCGAAAAACTTAGCGTCACGAAACCGCCCCCAGGATGATGGGGTCTGTTCGGGGGGTCAAGTCGGTCAAGGTAACACGCACAACTGGGGTCCTAAAGGGGCGCGGATAGCGGGGGCCTCGATTTTGCATTTCAGGGGTCCCAAATATGAAAATTCTGCACTATTGCCTTCAGGGCTGACTGACCCCCTTAAAACAGGTTTTTGGGACTTAGATCCACCTAGGATGCTGAGGAACCTTACATTCGGACCCGCTGGGACCTATTTAGGCCAAAACTGGAAAAAAAATTTTTTTGTGAAATTTTGACTTTTGCGACAGGTCCGCGTATGCAGAAAATTCAAGAAATTGCAAATTTTGGTGCGGAGGATTCAAAGTCGCCAAACGGGCCGGTTGGTGGGTGGGGTTGGTCGATGAAGTCAAATCGGTCAAGGAAACGCGCATAACCGGGGTTCGCAACTCAAACGGGAAAGCGTGAGGCCAGGTAATGTTTCTCAATGGTTTCCCACTGTAATAACCAGGGATACTCAGTTCTATTCATCTCAGAGGTGTGAAAGCCCAGCCACGCAGGCGTTTGCACGCTATATCCGTTGGAGATGGATCGGAACCGCCTATGAAATCCCCACTTTTGGCCTGGAAATGCCCCGGGATGACAATGTCATTGTCTCCCGGGGCATTTCCAGGCCAAAAGTGGGGATTTCATAGGCTTTTTATTTAAGCTTTTTTTATTTAAACTGTTCTTGTTGGACAGGTGCGCGTGGGCAGAAAATGTCAGTTTTTGAGCGGAAAACTTAGCGTCACGAAACCGCCCAAGGATGATGGGGTCTGTTCGTGCGGTTGAGTCGGTCAAGGTAACACGCACAACTGGGGTCCTAAAGGGGCGCGGATAGCGGGGGCCTCGATTTTGCATTTCAGGGGTCCCAAATATGAAAATTCTGCACTATTGCCTTCAGGGCTGTCTGACCCCCTTAAAACAGGTTTTTGGGGCTTAGATCCACCTAGGATGCTGAGGAACCTTACATTCGGACCCGCTGGGACCTATTTAGGCCAAAACTGGAAAAAAAAATTTTTTGTGAAATTTTGACTTTTGCGACAGGTCCGCGTATGCAGAAAATGTCAGTTTTTGAGCGAAAAACTTAGCGTCACGAAACCGCCCCCAGGATGATGGGGTCTGTTCGGGGGGTCAAGTCGGTCAAGGTAACACGCACAACTGGGGTCCTGAAGGGGCGCGGATAGCGGGGGCCTCGATTTTGCATTTCAGGGGTCCCAAATATGAAAATTCTGCACTATTGCCTTCAGGGCTGTCTGACCCCCTTAAAACAGGTTTTTGGGGCTTAGATCCACCTAGGATGCTGAGGAACCTTACATTCGGACCCGCTGGGACCTATTTAGGCCAAAACTGGAAAAAACATTTTTTTGTGAAATTTTGACTTTTGCGACAGGTCCGCGTATGCAGAAAATGTCAGTTTTTGAGCGAAAAACTTAGCGTCACGAAACCGCCCCCAGGATGATGGGGTCTGTTCGGGGGGTCAAGTCGGTCAAGGTAACACGCACAACTGGGGTCCTAAAGGGGCGCGGATAGCGGGGGCCTCGATTTTGCATTTCAGGGGTCCCAAATATGAAAATTCTGCACTATTGCCTTCAGGGCTGTCTGACCCCCTTAAAACAGGTTTTTGGGGCTTAGATCCACCTAGGATGCTGAGGAACCTTACATTCGGACCCGCTGGGACCTATTTAGGCCAAAACTGGAAAAAAAAAATTTTTGTGAAATTTTGACTTTTGCGACAGGTCCGCGTATGCAGAAAATTCAAGAAATTGCAAATTTTGGTGCGGAGGATTCAAAGTCGCCAAACGGGCCGGTTGGTGGGTGGGGTTGGTCGATGAAGTCAAATCGGTCAAGGAAACGCGCATAACCGGGGTTCGCAACTCAAACGGGAAAGCGTGAGGCCAGGTAATGTTTCTCAATGGTTTCCCACTGTAATTAACAGGGATACTCAGTTCTATTCATCTCAGAGGTGTGAAAGCCCAGCCACACAGGCGTTTGCGCGCTATATCCGTTGGAGATGGATCGGAACCGCCTATGAAATCCCCACTTTTGGCCTTGAAATGCCCCGGGATGACATTGTCTCCCGGGGCATTTCCAGGCCAAAAGTGGGGATTTCATAGGCTTTTTATTTAAGCTTTTTTTATTTAAACTGTTCTTGTTGGACAGGTGCGCGTGGGCAGAAAATGTCAGTTTTTGAGCGGAAAACTTAGCGTCACGAAACCGCCCCCAGGATGATGAGGTCTGTTCGTGCGGTTGAGTCGGTCAAGGTAACACGCACAACTGGGGTCCTAAAGGGGCGCGGATAGCGGGGGCCTCGATTTTGCATTTCAGGGGTCCCAAATATGAAAATTCTGCACTATTGCCTTCAGGGCTGTCTGACCCCCTTAAAACAGGTTTTTGGGGCTTAGATCCACCTAGGATGCTGAGGAACCTTACATTCGGACCCGCTGGGACCTATCTAGGCCAAAACTGGAAAAAAAATTTTTTTGTGAAATTTTGACTTTTGCGACAGGTCCGCGTATGCAGAAAATGTCAGTTTTTGAGCGAAAAACTTAGCGTCACGAAACCGCCCCCAGGATGATAGGGTCTGTTCGGGGGGTCAAGTCGGTCAAGGTAACACGCACAACTGGGGTCCTGAAGGGGCGCGGATAGCGGGGGCCTCGATTTTGCATTTCAGGGGTCCCAAATATGAAAATTCTGCACTATTGCCTTCAGGGCTGTCTGACCCCCTTAAAACAGGTTTTTGGGGCTTAGATCCACCTAGGATGCTGAGGAACCTTACATTCGGACCCGCTGGGACCTATTTAGGCCAAAACTAGAAAAAAAAATTTTTTGTGAAATTTTGACTTTTGCGACAGGTCCGCGTATGCAGAAAATTCAAGAAATTGCAAATTTTGGTGCGGAGGATTCAAAGTCACCAAACGGGCCGGTTGGTGGGTGGGGTTGGTTGATGAAGTCAAATTGGTCAAGGAAACGCGCATAACCGGGGTTCGCAACTCAAACGGGAAAGCGTGAGGCCAGGTAATGTTTCTCAATGGTTTCCCACTGTAATTAACAGGGATACTCAGTTCTATTCATCTCAGAGGTGTGAAAGCCCAGCCACGCAGGCGTTTGCGCGCTATATCCGTTGGAGATGGATCGGAACCGCCTATGAAATCCCCACTTTTGGCCTGGAAATGCCCCGGGATGACAATGTCATTGTCTCCCGGGGCATTTCCAGGCCAAAAGTGGGGATTTCATAGGCTTTTTATTTAAGCTTTTTTATTTAAACTGTTCTTGTTGGACAGGTGCGCGTGGGCAGAAAATGTCAGTTTTTGAGCGGAAAACTTAGCGTCACGAAACCGCCCCCAGGATGATGGGGTCTGTTCGTGCGGTTGAGTCGGTCAAGGTAACACGCACAACTGGGGTCCTAAAGGGGCGCGGATAGCGGGGGCCTCGATTTTGCATTTCAGGGGTCCCAAATATGAAAATTCTGCACTATTGCCTTCAGGGCTGTCTGACCCCCTTAAAACAGGTTTTTGGGGCTTAGATCCACCTAGGATGCTGAGGAACCTTACATTCGGACCCGCTGGGACCTATTTAGGCCAAAACTGGAAAAAAAAATTTTTTGTGAAATTTTGACTTTTGCGACAGGTCCGCGTATGCAGAAAATTCAAGAAATTGCAAATTTTGGTGCGGAGGATTCAAAGTCGCCAAATGGGCCGGTTGGTGGGTGGGGTTGGACGATGAAGTCAAATCGGTCAAGGAAACGCGCATAACCGGGGTTCGCAACTCAAACGGGAAAGCGTGAGGCCAGGTAATGTTTCTCAATGGTTTCCCACTGTAATTAACAGGGATACTCAGTTCTATTCATCTCAGAGGTGTGAAAGCCCAGCCACGCAGGCGTTTGCGCGCTATATCCGTTGGAGATGGATCGGAACCGCCTATGAAATCCCCACTTTTGGCCTGGAAATGCCCAGGGATGACAATGTCATTGTCTCCCGGGGCATTTCCAGGCCAAAAGTGGGGATTTCATAGGCTTTTTATTTAAGCTTTTTTTATTTAAACTGTTCTTGTTGGACAGGTGCGCGTGGGCAGAAAATGTCAGTTTTTGAGCGAAAAACTTAGCGTCACGAAACCGCCCCCAGGATGATGGGGTCTGTTCGGGGGGTCAAGTCGGTCAAGGTAAAGCGCGTAGTCGGGGTCCTCAAGGGGTGCGGATAGCGGGGGCCTCGTTTTTGCGTATGTGCGGTCCCCCATATGAAAATTCTGCACTATTGTCTTCAGAGCTGTCCGACCCCCTTAAAACATGTTTTTGGGGCTTAGATCCACCTAAGACGCTGAGGAAACTTACATTCGGACCCGCTGGGACCTTATTCGCCAAAACTGGAGAAAAAATTTTTTCGTGAAATTTTGAGTTTTGCGACAGGTTCGCAACTCAAACGGGAAAGCGTGAGTTTTGAGAAACGTAACAACAACAGGTAGATATATTCCCAGAGTTTATTACAGATACGTCTTTAATGTACCGTCAAACTAAAATATAAATGACATAAAATATTCTTACTAAATGAAACTAATTTCCTACAAAAAGGTCTTACAAAAATAATATCATCTTAACGCATTTAACAAATCCAAATAAATCAAGTCAATTATCAAATTCAAAAAATCCAAAATACATAAAAATAGAAAAACAATACAGCAATACATGATGGAATAGATTAATAGTATAAGATAAATACCTCAGTGGGAATGGTAGAAAACTCAAACAAAACCAAAATACGCAACGCAACCAAGAAATCATTTCTTGTCATCATGGCCGTACTGCCACGTATACACAACTGCACGGATCACCCATGCAAATAAGGGAAGTAACTTCGCAGGTACAAAAATCAAAGTACTGAAATTACACCTGAATTCAGTGTATAAATATTTATCGAATCATATCATTATATAAGTTACTAACAAAAATCGAAATTTGCAAAAGAGAATTGAAAGGCTGTTACATGGCTCCCCAAATTGACACAACAATTTTATAAGAAAGTAGTAATTACGTGCAAACATCTTAAACTGATCATTTGCACATAATATCAACAACAATGATATCAAAAATACATACATATCTCAAAAAAAATGCTTCACTAAAAAATTTTCCCATAACAAGAGAACAATGTACTAAACCAGAAAAATTAATCAGACGAATATAGGAACACTGACCGTATCCGGTCGTACTAGCATCAGAAAAATGATGCAACTCAACAGAAGCGACGTCACCAAACTTGTCTGGCTTCAAACATCAAGAAATTTTTACTACCTCAAGATTAGGTAAATCACCACACCATTTCTGCCACCTACATAGGATTTCCTCAGGTAATGGATCATCCCATCCAAAATTATCTGCACATAGTTGCTGAAGTAACTGTTTAGCAACCAACACTACAGGAGAAATTAAACCTAGAGGATCATATAAAGAACCTACAGATGACAAAATGCCACGTCTAGTGAGGGGATGTGGCTTTAAAACAACTCTGAACTGAAATGTATCTGAATTTGTACAACACTGAATACCAAGGGCTGTCTCAACAGGTAAATTATCATCTAAAATGTCGCTAAGTACTTTACCACGATCATCAGGGTTAACAAAGGAAATTACGTCCTTTTCATTAGAGACACATTTATGTAGCCTTAAGCCACCTCTTTTACATAATTGTTGGCTTCTATCTATCAAAGAAATAGCCTCACTTACAGATGGAACAGACTTAAGACCATCGTCAACATAAAAATCACGATGAAAAATCTAGTTACGTCTTGGCCAAATTCTTTCTCATTGTCAGAAGCTAATCGCTTTAAACCAAAATTTGCACAACCTGGGGATGAAGTTGCTCCAAAAATGTGCACAGTCATGCGATAATCTTCAGGGGGCTTATCATAGTCAGTACCACTCCACCAAACAAATCTTAAATAATCTCTATGTTCAGATATAACATTAAATTGGTAGAACATCTGTTCTATATCACACATAATAGCTACTCTCTCTTTTCTAAACCTAGACAGCACTCCAATTAATCTGTTAGTTAGATCAGGTCCCTGGAGTAAGTAGGAATTAAGACAATGACCTTGAAAGGAGGTGCTACAATCAAAAACCACTCGAAGCTTATCTGGTTTTTTTAAGATGAATAACTCCATGATGAGGAATATACCAAACATGACCATTATCAGGATAAATTTCAGACTGTGGAACTTTCTCTGCATGTCCATTCTTAATGAGACTTTGCATGAAATCAAAATACTTCTCATGAAAGCTAGCATCTCGCACGAAACGTTTCTTCAGCGAGGAAAGTCTATTAAGGGCTACCAGTCTGTTATTAGGTAAGAAAGGCATATCGTTCTGAAATGGAAGTGGCATCTCATAATGGTTATTTTTCAAAACAATATTTTGATCCAGAACAGAAAGAAAACGTTTATCTTCCTGAGAAAGAGATATTCCACAAGTAGATGCATCTCTAAAATCTTGCTCCAAAATCTTAATTATGTCATTGGGCATAACTTCCTTAGTTGAAGTCCTAACAGAAAAGGTAATACTAGAACTACTTGAATGTGAGAAAGGAGCCTCAAACGTTAAAATGGAATGACTTACACCAATACTGTCTTCTTCAGGACAAGGTCGAACAATACCAACTATCCCCCAACCCAAATCAGTTTTTTGTGCATATGGGCCATCATCAACAGGAGGAATAACTTTTCGAGGTAATAAAGCCCTAGGACAATTATATCCAATAAGTAAACCAATTTCACAAGAATGTTTTGGTGAGAGACAATCTGCAATACATTGCAAGTGGGGCCACAACATTGCAGTATCAGGTGTAGGAATATGGGAGTGACTTGCAGGAATAATACCTCTTGTGTAAGTATCTGGCAATGGAATTTTCTTATCATTGTCAATAGCACGCACAATCAAACCTTTAACCTTACTACTCTTAACTATTTTGTTTTCGGCATGCATAGTTGAAAGTGAAAGATTTACCTCCACACCATTTAAACCTAAATTACGACATGTGCTATCTAAAATGAATGTGGTGTCACTTTGTGTATCAACATCAGAAGATGGTTGTGAAGAACAGTCATTAACGGAAGCCACAAACGACCGGGAATTGGTTTTCTGTTCTGATTTAAATTCTGACTTCTCACCTGAAGATTTAATCGATTGAACTGAAGTCATAGGATTACATGCAATTTTTGCTTCCTTAGCTATGAAATTAACAAAGTCAACAAAGGGTGGGAAACGATTATGACAAGCCGTATAGTCAATGACAATTCTATTCCACCTAGAAATCAACCAGTCGGGAAGTTTGCACAAGATTTTTCGATTTTCATTACAGTCGTCCAACACAGACAAACCAGGAACAGATTTCATAGCCGTCAAACATTGTTTCAAGAAATCAGAAAGTTTTACTAAAGACTGTGAATCTTTGGGTGCAATCTTGGGCCAAGAATCAAGTTTTTTACGGAAGGCACAAGAAACCTTAAATGGATCACCATAACGTTCATCAAGCAAACTTTTAGCCTGTTCATACGATTCTTCATTAGAAAGCAAAAATAGATTTGCTACAACATCTCTTACAGAGTTACTCAAATATTTTCTTAGATAATGAAGTTTTTCGGATGGGGGTATACACCTCTGCTCAATAAGTGTTGAAAATGCAGATTTCCACCCTGGATATTGAAGGGGATCACCATCAAAGACAGCCCAGCAGGCACACGACGTTGATTCAACGTTGTTACAACGTTAAAAATGAGACAGTACGTTGATCAACCAATTTTAAACCACAAATAAATATTTTATCATCGGATGTTGATAACCGACGTTGAAACAACGTTGATAATGGTTGTAGTATATTTTAATTAAATTGTTTTTATATTTTTTTATAATATTGCGATTATTTAGATGGTATATTATCTTCACTTAAAGTATGCCCAAAATATTTTCTATTGACTATGCAATATAGAAACTGTTACTCTTCACTATTTTGAATATTCTCTAACGAACATTCTAGAAAGTGCTTTTCGCGCGTTTAGAAACTGCGCATGCGTGCGTGACGCATTCAGAAACGCACAGTGCAGACCTCGACTTTCTAAAGCGCTGACGAAGATCTAGTCTAGAAAACATTAGTTTGAAGGTATGTACAACGATATTATACTAACATACTATACTTGTCATTGTTCTGTTTATAGATATCATTTGTTTTTAACACCCACGACTGGTTTAAGAGTTGAAAATTATGTGTGTGTTCAAGAAAACCTTGTCGGCGCCATTATTCAAATCAAATGTTCTATTTTCTTTGTCTTACGCCTGCAAATAACTTTCTATTAAATGCATTCTGTGTTTAAAAATTATGTCCGAATTCTGTTTGTTGAAAAATTAACAGAAACTTATCCATTGTATAATGTAAACTTCAACTAGGTGGGTTTCAGACGTTTCGTCCCGATGTCATTCGACCCAATATGCCAATTTGCACGGAGACGATTCGACCCCATGCCGATTTAACCTTGGCGTATTTTGTAGAACAGAGTTCTTTTTGTATTCTTATGATTCATATTTTTGATTTCAGAGTCAGTTTTACAGAATCACTAGGGAGCCACGAAGTGCAAAGTCAATGGAACCATAATGAAGTTTTTAAAATATGCCCCAGAAAGGTCTGGAGGTAGGGGCAGAAGAGACCAAGCTGAATATTTGTTACTTATAGTTTTATACAGTTTTTAGTTAAGTGTTTGCTTATTTGTATGGGTTAATGACCCATTATCATTGACATAGTAATTAAATTGTAAAATTATTGGATCTTTTCTCATGTTTTTTATTTGTCCTTGTTATACAGTTTTTCAGTCGGCAGATATCTAGATCAAATATATATCTAGATCAAACTCTGAAAAAGGGCTAAATACAGCTTATATTCAACCTCCTTCAACTATAGTTCAACTAAAACCAACCTTAGATCAACATGGAATCGACTATAAATCACCCTAATAACAACCAATTATCAACCAGATTTCAACCATCAACCAACCTAATGAGCGTTGAAGTAACGTTGAATTAACCTTGTATCAACGTTGAACACAACGTCGAATCAACGTTGATATTTCAACGTTGGCACAACTTTCAAATCCTAAAATAAATCCAACGTAAAAACAACGTTGTGGTTCAACGTTGAAACAACGTTGTTTCAACGTCGGTTTGCCTGCTGGGAGTAGGTTCAGGGGGTGGAAGACGACTAATCATAAGTTGCTCAGTAAGTGTTTTACTAAGATCAACTATCTGTTTTGAAACAGTGTCATCTAGACGTGAAAGATGACTTGAATACATTTGACTCTGAGGTACAAATGATTCAACAGCAGGATTTAAAACAGAGACATTTGCCTCTCTAACAGATTGAGGTTGAAAAGTAGGTTGTGAATTTACTTGCCTAGATTGAGATTTACAAAGTGAACCCTCTGGAGGAATTTGTGGTATGTCATTTGGTTCAGGGTTGCAGTTTCTAACAAAATTGCTAACAAGTACACTTTTAGGAACAGTGGGAACTGGAATATCAACTCTTACATTAGAAACATCTGAAATAGAATTACAATTATCATTCAAAATTTCTAATTTCAATTGAGCAATTTCTAAATTCTTTTGAGTCACAATTTTATCATGTTCTGCCTTCTACTTTTGCTTCAACATCAATATATTTCAATTTAGTTTTTAATAAGGCAGCTTCAATAGCAACATTTGAACGTTGAGTTTTATTTGATGAACTTGACTTGGCCTTGGACTTCGTAGCAGAATGTTTAGATGATCGTTTGGACACACTTGACTTTGCTGTACCACATTCAGACTTGATATCGTTTATTTTGTCAGCAATTTTACATAAGAACTGTTGATGTTCAATTTCCAAATTTTCAAGAATATTTGCTATATGAGTGTTCTCTGATTCATCACTATTTAAATCTTTCAAACGAAGAAATATTTCATAAACCTGGCTCATAGCATTGTCTAAATCGTCTCTGGCTGCTCGAATTTCATCAACATTTTCACTGTCAGACAATAACTGAGTAATTTTTCCAACCTTAGTTCTCCATTTAGATACAGCAGATTTGAAATCTTTTTCACCCTTTTCAATTTCATATGATAATCCCTTCTCTGTTAATTTTCTTTCACGTGCCATACCGTTGAGTTTGACTATTGAGGAACGCAACAACAACAGGTAGATATTTTCCCAGAGTTTATTACAGATACGTCTTTATGTACCGTCAAACTAAAATATAAATGACACAAAATATTCTTACTAAATGAAACTAATTTCCTACAAAAAGGTCTTACAAAAATAATGCCATCTTAACGCATTTAACAAATCCAAATAAATCAAGTCAATTATTTAATTCAAAAAATCCAAAATACACAAAAATAGAAAAACAATACAGCAATACATGATGGAATAGATAAATAGTATAAGATAAATACCTCAGTGGGAATGGTAGAAATACTCAATCATAACCAAAATACGCAACGCAACTTAGAAATCATGGGCCACTTTCACAAAAAATCTTAAGTTTTTTCATAAGTCAAGACTTAAGCTTGGACTTAAGTTAAAAGTTGTGGTGAACTTAAGTTTTTACTAAGTCAGTTTCTCGAAAAAACTTACGCCAACCTTATATGTTCCTGACTTAAGTCTGGTCTTAAGTTTTGACTTTATCAATGTTTCAAAGCTACGCTGTTAAATCTGTCGATTTTAAACCGGTAATGTGTAAACCGTCAATAGCATGCTGTAATACATGTACAATCTTTTAGCAATGACTTATATACACATCACACAAATACATTAAATATCAATACACGATGTTCTCGTGTTATCCTTGTACAAGCAGGGAACGAAAGTAAAGCAAAAATAGGTTAGTGTAATATATACATGTATGTAGAGCCTGAAAAACAAAACAAAATCACTGTGCAGACAAAGCTTTCATGACTAATTAGAAAGCAGCCAAATAACTGGATTTATGAGATTATCACTGAAAAGGTAAATCAATATTTTCTTATTTAAATTCTGCATTTCGTTGCTTTTTAACATTCACTGATACATAATTTAATTTGTTTGCTTTTATTTTGCATTCAACCCTGAATTTTGTTGTAGGATAGCTTTAATCGTCTTTAAACGCATTTTTATTTGTTCGCCTCTTCATAGAAATAGTGATACATATTTGTATTTGAATGCCATTCATTCTATGAGTCATGCCATTTGAATTCTGTGCCAGTAGCATAGAACTTTAATGCAACAAGATCTTTCATGTAAACTGACTAACTATGTGACCTGCTTGTAGGTCGCTCGAAATGGCCTTGCAGTAACTTGCTGGTCTGGATAACCTGTACATATTTATTAAGTAATGGTCGTCAAACACTTCTAATGGGTTAAATATATTCTAATTATTCGCGGCCTACTCAAATGACATCTCCGAATTACAACATTGGGCGCAGCCATATTGAAATTTCTGACTTAAGTTGCCTGTTTTTGACTTAAGTCACCTCCCTAGGTGACTTAAGTTTTGTCTTAAGTTTACGTTTCAAAATCGACTTAAGTTTTTTTGTGAAACAGTGATAAGATAAAAACTAGACTTAAGCAACAACTTAAGTTTAAAAATGAACTTAAGTTGTTTCGTGAAAGTGGCCCCATGTCTTGTCATCATGGCCGTACTGCCACGTATACACAACTGCACGGATCACCCATGCAAAAAAGGGAAGTAACTTCGCAGGTACAAAAATCAAAGTACTGAAAGTACTTCTGAATTCAGTGTATAAATATTTACCGAATCATATCATTATATAAGTTACTAACAAAAAACGAAATTTGCAAAAGAGAATTGAAAGGCTGTTACAGGAGTCCTAAAGGGGCGCGGATATCGGGGGCCTCGATTTTGCATTTCAGGGGTCCCAAATATGAAAATTCTGCACTATTGCCTTCAGGGCTGTCTGACCCCCTTAAAACAGGTTTTTGGGGCTTATATCCACCTAGGACGCTGAGGAACCTTATATTCGGACCGGCTGGGACCTATTTAGGCCAAAACTGGAAAAAAAAAATTTCGTGAAATTTTGACTTTTGCGACAGGTCCGCGTATGCAGAAAATGTCAGTTTTTGAGCGAAAAAATTAGCGTCACGAAACCGCCCCGAGGAATATGGGGTCTGTTCGGGGGGTCAAGTCGGTCAAGGTAAAGCGCGTAGTCGGGATCCTAACGCGGTGCGGATAGCGGGGGCCTCAATTTTGCTGTTCTAAAGCCCTATATAGCCATATTGCACGGTATACTTTGCGGCTCTGTTGCCAAGGCACAACTCGGTGTGCGAATGTGATTTTTTGCAGTTAGGTTGCTAACCATCTAGGGCACCTAAAAACGTGTTTAAACACCAAACCCACCACGTTCAGGTACCGAGAATACCCGTGCAAATCTCGGGACACCAGGATGAAGGGCGAATTTGGGGCCATGTAGCCACTGCGCATCTCACTGTGCAGGTATGATTTTTCTGTAAATAGGTTGCTAACTACGTAGGGCATCGGGAAAATGTGTTTAAACAAGTAAGTAACTACATTCAGGTAGCAAAAAACGCGTGCAAACCTCCGGACACCAGGATGAGGCGGCCATTTTTGCTGTTCTATAGCACTATATAGCCATATTGCACGGTATACTTTGCGGCTCTGTTGCCATGGCGCAACTCGGTTTGCGAATGTGATTTTTTGCAGTTAGGTTGCTAACCATCTAGGGCACCAGAAAACGTGTTTAAACACCAAACCCACCAGGTTCAGATACCGAGAATACCCGTGCAAATCTCGGGACACCAGGATGAGGGGCGATTTTGGGGCTCTGTAGCCACTGCGCATCTCACTGCGCAGGTATGATTTTTGTGTAAATAGGTTGCTAACTACGTAGGGCATCGGGAAAATGTGTTTAAACAAGTAAATAACTACATTCAGGTAGCAAAAAACGCGTGCAAACCTCCGGATACCAGGATGATGCGGCCATTTTTGCTGTTCTATAGCCCTATATAGTCATATTGCACGGTATACTTTGCGGCTCTGTTGCCATGGCGCAACTCGGTGTGCGAATGTGATTTTTTTGCAGTTAGGTTGCTAACCATCTAGGGCACCTGAAAAACGTGTTTAAACACCAAACCCACCACGTTCAGGTACCGAGAAACCCCGTGCAAATCTCCCGACACTACAAGGAGATGCGACTTTGGGGCCCTGTAGCCACTGCGCATCTCACTGCGCAGGTATGATTTTTGTGTAAATAGGTTGCTAACTACGTAGGGCATCGGGAAAATGTGTTTAAACAAGTAAGTAACTACATTCAGGTAGCAAAAAACGCGTGCAAACCTCCGGACTCCAGGATGAGTCGGCCATTTTTGCTGTTCTATAGTCCTATACAGCCATATTGCACGGTATACTTTGCGGCTCTGTTGCCATGGCGCAACTCGGTGTGCGAATGTGATTTTTGCAGTTAGGTTGCTAACCATCTAGGGCACCTGAAAAACGTGTTTAAACACCAAACCCACCACGTTCAGGTACCGAGAAACCCCGTGCAAATCTCCCGACACTACAAGGAGATGCGACTTTGGGGCTCTGTAGCCCACGCGCATCTCACTGCGCAGGTATGATTTTTGTGTAAATGGGTTGCTAACTACGTAGGGCATCGAGAAAATGTGTTTAAACAAGCAACTAACTACATTAAGGTAGCATAAACGCGAGAGAACCTCCCGACCCCAGGAGGCGACGCCTATTTTTGCTGTTCTAAAGCCCTATATAGCCATATTGCACGGTATACTTTGCGGCTCTGTTGCCATGGCGCAACTCGGTGTGCGAATGTGATTTTTTGCAGTTAGGTTGCTAACCATCTAGGGCACCTGAAAAACGTGTTTAAACACCAAACCCACCACGTTCAGGTACCGAGAAACCCCGTGCAAATCTCCCGACACTACAAGGAGATGCGACTTTGGGGCTCTGTAGCCCACGCGCATCTCACTGCGCAGGTATGATTTTTGTGTAAATGGGTTGCTAACTACGTAGGGCATCGAGAAAATGTGATTAAACAAGCAACTAACTACATTAAGGTAGCAAAAAACGCGTGCAAACCTCCCGACACCAGGAGGCGACGCCTATTTTTGCTGTTCTAAAGCCCTATACAGCCATATTGCACGGTATACTTTGCGGCTCTGTTGCCATGGCGCAACTCGGTGTGCGAATGTGATTTTTTGCAGTTAGGTTGCTAACCATCTAGGGCACCTGAAAAACGTGTTTAAACACCAAACCCAACGCGTTCAGGTACCGAGAAACCCCGTGCAAATCTCCCGACACTACAAGGAGATGCGACTTTGGGGCTCTGTAGCCCACGCGCATCTCACTGCGCAGGTATGATTTTTGTGTAAATGGGTTGAGCACTAACTACGTAGGGCATCGAGAAAATGTGTTTAAACAAGCAACTAACTACATTAAGGTAGCAAAAAACGCGTGCAAACCTCCCGACACCAGGAGGCGACGCCTATTTTTGCTGTTCTAAAGCCCTATATAGCCATATTGCACGGTATACTTTGCGGCTCTGTTGCCATGGCGCAACTCGGTGTGCGAATGTGATTTTTTGCAGTAATATCACTTAGATTTTAGTGTTAAAATGACAGTTTTTGTGAACACCGCCTCAAATTGTTGACAATTTAACGTACATATGTAAATAAATAAATTATGTAGGAGGCGTATCTCCCTCAAGTATTGGGGCGTAGTATTCTCTCGTCTTGCGAATTAGCAAACTCCTCACAGTGCTTACGTCACGCTTTGCTACTTATTAATTTTATAAAGGGAGATAACCGCTGCCCGATACCACCGGTAGCCTGGTTCCCGACGTTTACTAAATAGTAGATACAGTAAGGGGCAGGTAATCCAGACTATACCACCGGATGAAACAAGGAAGAAGGTCGAGTTTTCCGAATATTCCAGGGGAGACAACTCTTCTAATACCGGTATGTTGTTGTTATATTTTTCACTAGTTTTTTTCGTGTTTTCTTCGATAAACAGTCGATGATTTTCGACATTTTATGAATTAAATAGTTTCCTTTTATTTCATTCCTTCATATACCAAAAACTGTTGCGGAAAGTACTTGAATATTTACGACTTGTCATGCTTTTATGCATTACATTTTCGCACCCTTCTCAATTCGAACCTGCTACGTTACCATTCCTTTGTTTATTATAATTAATGCGCAGGTGCAAGACACAACTTTTAACATTCTTATGATTAATGAAATATCTGACTTTGTCGTTTATTACAAACAATAGCCTTATTTATGTGATTTACAGTTGGCAAGTAGTCGTTTTGCCCCAAGGTTTTTGCAGAAAAGAAATAGGCAGTGGCTAGAGTTAAGGTACTGTAACTCTAGACCCAGGTTCTAGAGTGATAAAAAGATAAAAAGAGCTTAGTACTTGGGGAAAAACGTTAAATGAATATTTAAAAAGTCGATTTTTTTTTTTTAAAAATCCAGCTTGTCATTCCTCACCAAATCTTTAAAATTTTAACGAAATTATAAACGAATCGTTTATAATTTCGTTAAAATTTTAAACGTTAATCGTTAATTTTAACGATCTTGTTAAACAAAACTTACTCATATTCATAACCAAAAGTCAGCAATTTTACTAAAAACTCGGCTGTTATCCAGTAAAAAAATCACGTTTTTTTTATCTTTTCAATTAAATTCGCTAATTCCACCTAAGAAGCTCAGTATACTTATCGTACAATATACATGTAAGTAAAACGCCGTGATTCTTTAGTATGCAAATCTTGGGAAAAATTATCGAGATTTTTAAATTCAATGAATTGGTCTATGTTTCAGGTAAAGGTCGCCACTTTTGAATGTGACAATGTAAAAATATTTCATTAATCAACATTTTTTTATCAAAATGAAGACATTTTGTTTTTGATTCTGTCCAAAAATATGGTCGATTTTGCATTCAAAAATCGCCGTTTTTTCTTACAGGACAATTAAATAATGAAAAATACTAAAGAATCGTCAATTTAATAAAAAGATATTCATTCTGTCCAAATTAGACATATTTGGTCCAAATTATAATCCAACTCTATATATAACAAATCGCTCTTGAAAAGTAAACTTAAGTATGTGACACTTTGAAGACGACAACGTCATATTGCTGTCTGTTAAACATCCGGTAAGTTTATTAGTCATATCCAAAATGGCGGGTGTAATAACAAATGGATAAGTCACGTCGGTAAATATTTGTTTATTTCGAGTAATAATGAATATAAACAAGTTCTTCGATGTTATAAAGTTGAAACATACGCATGTTATTTGACTTCCGTAACTCTAGACAACCCTGGCAGGGTTGTCTACAGTTACAGAACTTCCTTAACTCTAGAACCTGGGTCTAGAGTTACGGTACCGTAACTCTAGCCACTGCCAAAGAAATAACTAAGTTACTTACTGTCCCGATGTATTTTTATTTTACTACACAATATTATGAGTTTGACAAATTTACCTAATGTTGGTACTATAACTTAAGTTCAACAATTCAGTTGTTTGATGATTTGATCCGCAGGCACAGTGATACCCATTTTATGTTTATTTGTTAGTGGGCCAAATGATTGGCTAGCCTGATTGTATAAAATAAATATTTTAATTAGCCCAAAAACAATTTTCACTTGCCCAAGTCTGCGGATTAGTGGGTTTAGGCATTGACTGGAGTATACAGTTGGTGACCAAGACTTCTTAATGCATCAGCGAAACTGGTGAAGGTCCATAAATGATAACTTGCTTGTCACAATGTTATTTTTAAAATTACAAAGTTGTCCCTTTTGGTGATATCGTTAGAAATCAGTTTTCTCCAAAATTGCTAAATACAGAAATTGTTCTGCCCAGAGGACAGAGAATTCAACTCTAAAGAGTCAAACTTAAAAAATGTGCCTCAAAATGTGAAAGACAATTCAAAGTTCTTGGATTTTTAATGCCTTATTATATCTCTGTTACTTATAACTTTATTTCAGACCTTGATATCTCATCATGGCAGATATCAAGCAGTTTTTGTATGCCTGGTGTGGTAAAAATAAGGTTACACCTAACTATGAGTTTAGTCAGACTGGTGCTAAACATAGACCAAGATTTAAATGTGAGGTGAGTTAATACAACCAGATAAAAATAAGGAACAGTAGTCCAGCGGGAGGACGGGGGCTAAGGGATCCAGAGGTCCTGGGTTTGAATCCCACTAGTGGCACTGCTAATTTCCTTGAGCAAGAAATTTATCTGCGATTGCTTCATTCCACCCAGGTTTAAATGGGTACCTGCGAGGGTGGTATAATTTCATTGCACCAATTTGCTGCTGCACTAATAAGCTGTGTAAAAAGACTCGCCAGGGAGATTGATAGATAGATACTGGTAGCCCGATGACCAGGGGTATTAACTGTTAAGTCCATGAACTTGCGTAAGCATGAAACTTAGACTATAAAATGCAATTACTTTTCACTTTTTTTATAAAAACCCATGGTCCAAACTGAGATTCTAACCTATGACCTCTCCAGGTTTAGTGGACTCTATCACTTTGCCATAAAAGCTAACTTGAAGGGAAGGGAGTGCAAGCAGTTCTTTTTTTATCTGGAGCCTTTATTTGTAGAACATTTGGGGAAATTTTTTCGCAATTTCATAGATAGGGAACAAGAAATTAAAGTTAAACTCCAAATTTGGGGAAAACTGGCTCATTTTTAAAAGAAATTCCAAGAGGGGAATGCACCTGTAAATGGCCCCTGTTATATAAGAAAGAAAAGGTCTGACAAGTGGCGGTCTGACATTATACCTCAGCTACATTAACACCAGTTATTAAAAGTTTAAGGTATGGTGAACTGTCCATTGTATAATTATAATTAAATGACTGTTGAAATGGAACATAAGCATTGGTCCAGTGTGAAGATAAAATTTTGTCTTACTAGGTTTTTTTACATAATTTTGAGAGATTATTGTTAAAATATATGATTTTAAAAGGAAGGGGCTGTAGAGAAAAATACAAAAAATCTTTTGATTGAAATAATTGGAAACTGTCAAAAATGATCATTCTTGTACATAATTATACTTTTTAATGGAACATTAAAAACGGGAACATATTGGGCATTAAATTTGGGCATAATTTTCATACAGTATAACCTCTTCAGAGCAGTCCTCTACAGAACAAATACTCTGCACAACACCAGCTTTTGATATTTCCTATAGGTGTAATTTTAATTGTTTTTAAACTCTGCAGAGCAACAACCTCTGAACAGCAAAAACATAAGTCCCCCCCAGTTGTTCGAGGGAGAATTGTAAAATTCAAATACAGAGCCAATGCTTACTGTATTAAATATGATTATTCATGGTAATATTTTCTCATGTCTCTGTTATTTGTATGTTCTATTTCTATTAGGTGCAAGTTGGTGGTTTTGACTACATTGGTGTAGGAAATTCAACCAATAAGAAAGATGCACAGGCTAATTCTGCACGAGATATGGTCAATTATTTAGCTCGACTTGGACACATCAAGCAAAATGAAATACCGGGACCTGTAAGTAAATCTTTTTTGTTGATGAAATATTTTAACTTGTGATCAAGTAAAAGCTTGTTTGACTAAATTTCAGCTCTCCTGTACAATCGGCACTTTGTCAAACTTAAACAGCAAAATGGTTTAACAGGTTTACATTCGGAACTCCTTGGCCTTTCGCTACGAATAACCTGGGACACATTTAGGCGCCATTTTGGAAAAACCGGTGTTGAAGTAAACAAATACACGATCGTTATGGCGATGACTGAAGTTTGGTTTTTAGTCCGTAAATTTGAAATAACACATTTCAATGATACCCATGAACAATATTTAGTTCAATTTAAAACAAATAAATATGTTTAGACAAAGATGTGTGTGTATACTACAAGAACTATTTTGTGTAACCGTTGTACGTGCTTTGCCTCGCGTAGGTAGTAAGATCGCCAAAATCCAGTGAAGTCCCCCCACGAATCCTTCTGAGACTATGCATTCATGAAAGGTAGAGGTGTTCCAAATGACAGGTTTATTGTGTCACTTATACATGTCATATTTTAATGATGTCACAGTTTTGAATCAATTTTTGCTTTCCACCATGACATGCAGAATTTTTACTTAAGTTTTTGTGCAGTAAAATAATTTTTGTTTTAACTTTTTTATTTCTTAGGTATCAACTCCAAACTTATAAGTTTATGCTCCTTATTATCAACCACAGCTCATGTGACAAGGCTCATAACTCTAAATGCAAACTTATCTTCTTAAAACTTCTAATATGTGTCCCTTTTCATCACCCCTATGATGTGTGATAGATTCATAATTCTAGCATACATTTGTTACAAAATTATTTCCCCTGGAACAAATGTTACAGTGTTTATATTTTAAAATTATTGTATTTTACTATTACTTCTTTATTTTGAAGGTTTTTTACTTCAAACTTTAAATGTTTGTTACATATAAATGTTTGTTACTTATTATATTTTTGTTTACACAAGCACCCCAAATAGTTGAGTGCTCTGTCCATGGATGCTATTAATGGATGTTTCGTCTTCATGGCTTTCATTGACATCATATCTCCTTAAAATTATGCCATAATTTACGGAAATGGAAGGTAGAAAAAGTGGTCAAAATAATAGATTGCTAGCTATCTTTGAACAGAGATGGTGATCTGGTGCTACTACAGGTTTACAACAGTCTCCTTATATCACATGACCCTTCACCAGTCATGTGATCAAAATCAGTCCGCTTGTGATGTCACCAAAAATTTCAAGGTACATGAATTTTTACTCTGAGTACTTTTAGTAGAAAATTAACTAAATAGTTTAATCTTGTTTTTTTCTAGCAAGCATCAGACATGGGTGGGGACATGGAGTCTGAGAGCGGTGATGGCTTCTCTCAGTTACCAGGGGTACAAGCCCCTCATCAGAGGTTAGGTATGGAAGGAGCTCAAGGTGGCCCCAACATGCAAGAAGAACCACAGAGGGATCTGCCCCCTTATGAGAGAGGACCACCACTTAGTTATATGGAAAGAATTGCAGAGAAACGTCAACTGGAAGAGGTAGGGTTTTTTATATACTCACAGGATGACTTCTGTCATTGTAGGTTATTGCCTGCATTGTCCACTTGCACTTCTGTCCATTACCAATTTTCATGTCTGGACCAAAATTTTGTGACCAACCACAGGTTTTTAATTTCACAAATCATCCTCACATTTAGATATGGACTTTGCTTATGTTTTCCAAGTCTGTAGGTCTTAGGTCAAGGTCACTCTTGAGGCATAGGTTATTTTGCAACAGCTCATACTTCAGGCTTTGTAATGTGCCTTTCTATGGTACTCCATGAGTGAAAATTATCAGATATATTAATCAACCTTAGAATTGGCTAATGTCTTACACCAGCAAATCAGACCCCCTCAAAACAATTTGATGGGACCCCCCTCCCAAATATTCATTTCTGGACTGACCCCTGTTAATTAAGTACAAAATCTATTTCCAGTCTGAAGATGTTGATTTCAATGCTGATATCCATGGTAACTGGACACTAGAGAATGCTAAATCAAAACTACATCAGTTTTTACAGATGAATAAGATACAGACAGATTATTCGTATAAAATGGTTGGTCCTGACCATAACAGGTAGACTGGTTTACTTGTTAAGTTCTTCTCTTTTATTTCTCTGAGCTTCTAGTAATTAGGTCATTTCTAGGTCAGTTTTTATTTCTTTATATTAGATTAACATCATTTCTACGTCAAAATGATACATTTTGTGTATAAATGTCACAATTTGAATCTATTTGCATAATTTCCTAGATATGACCTTGAAAGGTCAAGTAACATTTGACTTTGTTATTGCTTGAAGGCCAACATTGGAAGGTTAAAGTATTTATACTAAAACTTTATGAAGATTTGTGATCTTAAGTTCACCTTGTGTTAGACCTTGAAATGTTATAAAGTTATGACATTGTAAGGTCTTGTTAAATTAACATTGCATTGTCAAGTTATATTTGACCTTGAAGTGTCAAGTAATGTTTGACCTTGAAAGAAAGAACTTCTGTGGTAAAAATTATTTGACCTTAACCTTGTCTGACCGTAAAATGTGGCTGAAATATGATTTAGAAATAAATTCATTTTGAATAGTTGTGACAAGAGATTAAAAGTTGACCTAGAAATGACATTTGACCTTGACATTGAACTAAAATGTGACCTTTTGAGGTCAATGAATATTTGACCTTGAAATGTCAACAAATTATAAATGTAAGAGTTGATGTGCACATTTTTGTGATAGGGATATCAAACAACAAACAAATGAGACAAACAATTCTTTCTTATTATATTTATTGAAAGAAATGTTTGTTTCTATAGTACAAATTCAGTATTGATTGTATTCAGAAGACAGACTTTGAGTTATGTACATCTTAATAAATGTTTATACAGTGATGCATTCTTATAATGAATTCTTTGCTGCAGTGGAGTGGTTTGATTTCTGGCTGTTGTTGGTTATACCCTTCTATGAAAATTAGACTATTAGGCCACAACAAATTGATAATGTATTCTATAGATTTTCTGGAAAATAATGGGACGATTGGGTGAAGAAAAAAAAATCTTAAATCAGTTGCTTTATATAGTGGTTTGAACAAATTTTTTGAGTGAGCAATGAAATAAAAAAAATTTTTGTAAAAGCCATCAAAATTAAGGTGCGAGCCTATCCATAGAACACATGATCAAGTTGTTGTGGGCTAATATTGACTTTTACTTCATTAATAAGGCATATGGAGAAGTTTCCAGCCTTGTGCAAGGGTAGATGAGTACTGGTAATAGACATAAGTTCAGGAAAGCTAGGTTAGGTGTGCTTGAGGTTGTAAAATGACCATACTGTGTGTTGACACAGCTTTAAACACACTTAAAGAAGAAAAAGAAAATTGATATTCGTGTAAAATTAAAGTATTAAAATGAATGCTCTACAAAAAATGTTTATATGAATGCTTCACTGTATAAAGGTCATGTTTTTAGAAGAAATGTATAAACAATGATATACATTATTCTATTGGTGGTTAACACCAGTAGTTTGATGGTTTATTTAATCTACTAGGTATTAGAATGTTGTAAACAAATATAATATACTTATATACATTGTCTGTTTTCTGTTTATATTAATACTGTTTACATAAATATTATACATGATCACATGCATTTATAGACATAATGGTTGAAGTGTTGTCATACATTTTAACTTATATTAGTCTGCTAGAGATGGGTCCTAAAGATCCTGTCAGGGGGGGGGGGTACATCCATGACTGACAGCTTACAATGGTAAGAGATGTCTGGTGTATATATAGGGCTCTTAGGTTTGATTTCTGGGCGAGGCATACTTTTATGGAGTTTGGTCAGGAAATTGTTTCTATGACCATTCTTCCTCCTACCACTGAATCTAAATGATGCAGGGCAGTTGTTAGTCACTGACAGAGCACCTAGTAACTGGTTACCAGCAAAGCCCAGACATTTAGCTTTTTCTAAGAATGCTGAGTAGGTTGACTGACTGTCAATGCATTGTTACAGCATTTAACCAAGCCAAAAAAACATTGCTGTGTACTTAAGGAGAAGGTTTGATCCATTTTAGCTTTCCGTTGGGCAAAAAACATTGTGGTGATAATTCAAACATTAGGAAGTTGGGTTTGACTATAAATGCATGTGTATTATGTATGATATTTTATAACATGTTGTTTGATTCCTAGCATCAACATAACCTAGAGTTATCTTCCATTGTGACTACTAGATGAATTATCTCCCTTGATGTCACTAGAAATATAGGTAAGATTTGGTTTTAGGTTACACTGCCCTCCAAAAGTTTCTTCATACTACAAATTATTAAATTGCAACAATTTCTAAGTTCAAATTTGAAGAATTCTTATATTATTGTTTTATTTTCATTCATTATTGTTGCTATGGAAATGGAATTTCTATTTGTATCACTGTGTAAATTTATTTTTTGAGTTGTAGCTTATGTTATCTATCAGTCTCCGAAACTATGGTCAATGTTGCTTTTATCTCAATGAATCAGAATTAATTTGAGATATTTTTGTTATTTCATATCCATAAGACTAGTGTACTAATTAGAAAAAGCAAAATTGAAAACTGTATCACAACAAACTGCTTTAACAACTTTTAGAAATTTCATTATAAATTGTGAATATGTGTAGAAACCTTTGGAGGGTTGTGTACTTGAGCTTTGCTCATGGTCAGCTATGGTTAAATAAGTGGGCGTTGTGGAGTGGTTACAAAATTCCACTGGTTATCATTGGATAGTCAGTCTGCATGGGTTTGATTCTCATTCAAAGCCCACTTTCTTTCTTTGAGCAAGAAACTGTATCCATACCGCTTAGTTATTTTGGACGAGGAAATTGACTTGGGAGTGATATATCTAAGTGGTACGATCTTGTTTCAGGCTTCAATAAATAAATGTAGTAATAGTGAAATGTTCTTGTTATATCTCAGGAATCCTTTATTTTGTCAACAGTATTGGACCTGTTGGCATTATAGAGTCGTTGATCCTTTTTGACTTGATCTAAATGTGTAGTGAGTCAGTGTATGCCAAATGTTTACAACTATACATCATCTGTTTTCTTGATTTTATTATTTTACTAAGTAACTTGCTAGTTTATATGAAGTAAGTCGTTTTACTAGCCCAAATCAATATGGGGATTTGGGCAATGATTGCATCATAAATCACAAAATTAGCAGTTGGGTTTGTGTTATATTGAAATGTAAGTAAGGGTAACTGATTTTCAATTTTTGTATGTAATAACTTGCTTTTTGTTCTGTTGTTAAACTTGTTTGGGATATGCTTTTGAAACTTTTTTTAATGTAGATCTGTGGCCATTGCCAAGTACTTAACTTACAGACCTTATTATTTGAAGATAGTTTTGTGGGTTTAGCAAAAAGCAGTCAAAACTCAATATCAGAAAAGAGTGGGTAACAACCGGTTGCACTAAACCCCATACTGACCATATGATTGTAAATTGTAGAATTAAGCACAGACCATTACATTATTTTTACATTATGATTGTAGGAGTTTTATTGCTGAGATGAAGTTTTGGGTCAACAGACTGAAAACATGTAAGTTTAGTGATTATTTTTACTTCTATGGAAAGTTGGTAAAGCCCTTTTAATTGGAAAAGTAGGGCCAAAAATGAAACTAGGTGAAATCAACTGTTTCATCAGTTTCAGTAGTGCAGATGACATCCTCTCAGAGTTACATTTTAGATAAAAATTCAACAATGATAGATTTATCTAACTATCAATAAAAATGGCTGTCTATGTATAGGCATTGTCTATCAAATATTGAGTACTTAAAAAAAATTGTAACTTTTTATTCAAGATAAAGTTTGTACAACATGATCAATATTGTTTACAGAGTGTTTAAATAACATTCATTTGTAATTTTCCATATATACGGGTATGAAGATGTGCCGACTGTAGTAAATATTTTTATAATAAGTGTATTTGGAACAGGACCATATCAATCAGCACCTACTGTCAATAAAGGATGGAACCAAAAATGTTTACTTAAATTTTTGTATAAGTTGGCCTAGGATATCAGTAAGGATCTCAATTACTTCTCGTCTTCACCCATCTGCATGTATATGAAAAAACATTGTCAGTAATGGATATTACTACAAAACATATTTGAACTTTTCCACTTATATATTATAGAGACACATTGTCAATAAAGAGCTCAAAACAAACCCACCAGAACTCATCCATATACTTTGAGAAAAAGAAATTATCAGTAGAAAAGTATTTGAATTAGTTAGTTTATATGTTTGCACCACTGACAGTTGAATAAAATTTACCAGTAATTTGACTGTGATATTTTATGACATTTTTTCACCTTATATTTTCTAGATGTATCAGCCAGGGAACATGGTTCTAACAAACAAGTAGCCTCTAAATCCTGTGCTCTATCATTAGTTAGACAATTATATCATAAAGGTGTTATAGAACCATATACTGGTCAGATGAAGAAGAAAGAAGGTGATAGGGTAAGTTTTTAGCCGAGTTTTTCGACCGGCAGGCGGGCGGTTGGGTGTCCAGTGTCATTAACAATTGTGTTAAAGTTTTTCTTTTCCTACTTCTGCCTTTTATTGTCAGATCTTTATGAAACTTTATACAATGATAACATACCATGTGATGAACAGAATACTAACAAATGTGTAGTTAGAAGTTTTGCTTGTAGATTTTATAACTTCGAACAACACAAGTAATTTATTTACTTTTAATTCATCTTTTATGGATAACATATCAGACTGAGTGATTGATTTTGTTTAAGAAAGCTTCCCAAATAGTCCAGCACGCTGTCTGTGGACTGTTCTTGTCTAGTCATATTTGTTTCCTGGGTTAAAATTCAAATGTTTTATCCACTGGATGACAACTGAGGCTATGTGATATAAACTATTATATATATCTTTACAGATAGAACCATATGATGTAGTTGTGTCCCCAGATATTGTACAAAGATTAGATGAAACATTACAAATGTGGCATATAGAACCCATCATACCTGTATGTAGATCTTTTATCCAAGTCCATAGTCCAAATCCATAAATTAATATAGTCTACAAAATTGATTCTGCTTCACAATAAATCACATAAAAACCGCCCGGCTAACTCATTTGGTAGCATGCAAGTCTACTGATCGAAGGGGCCGTGGGTTCAATTCCCGGGCAGGCTCACTTTCTTGAAGGTTGGATGAAATTATTTCTACAGCCATTCTCACTCCTACCAATGATTCTTAATTATGTAGGGCAGTTGTCAGTCACTGACGAATAGTATTGGCTTAGTAGTTGGTTAACAGCTAAATCCAGAGATTTAGCCTTTACATGAGGGGTGAGTAGGTTGACTGACCGCTGTTATATGACCTATAAAATGTGTTGCTACGGTGTTAAACCAGACAAAACAAAGAACAAACATATATTAATGTAGTTTATATAGTTGATTTTGCTTCACATTGAATGACAAAAAATCACATTTGAATAGAGTTTTAATTGTGGCTTTGTGAATAGTTTGACTCGTTCACTCTTTATTCATATTCATAATACGATAAAGTTCTGTTTTAAATGTCACTTTCGTTTTTTTAAATGGTGTGATTAGGGACTTAAGTCAGTTATCTTTCCCTGATAAAATCTGAAGCAATCCAATTGGTAAGTACATGTAGGTCCTTACAGTAGGAAACCTCGGATTTTATCATTGAATTCCTATGTAAGGATCACAAAATATTTCATTTAATATCTTTCTTGTTAATGAAAATATTTACAGAAGTGATGAAACTTTGATAGTTCTTTGCCTAAAAAAATACTTAGCTTGAATTTCAAACAAATTATATGATTTACAAAAAAGTTATTAATTTTGACAAATTGACATTGAAAAGTAAGGGTAAAATCCGAGTAATCCAACTAATTGGACCTTACTACTTGAAGAGTATACAAAAGGAAATAACTGACTAAAGTCTATTAATGATGATGATTTTTTAGTCTCAAATGCTTATCTTGTGAAGCAAACAGATCCTTCTGGTAAATCATTCCACTGTTAAGACCATCAATTTCGACGATTCTAATAATTTAACTCAACAATAACTTTAATGTTATTTCGTGGTTGAAGAAACTAGTTTTTTCTTTATTAACTTATCATTCTATTATTATACCCCCGCTTCGAAGAAGAGGGGGTATACTGTTTTACCCTTGTCCGTGCGTCCGTCCGTCCGTTACGAAATTTCCGTCGCAGTTTTCTCAGCAACTATAACATGCAGCAGCCTAATACTTTGCATATTGCTTCATCCCATAGTCCCATATGGTGTAAAGCGATTTCATGCTCCTTGCTCATCTACTTCCTGTTTGTCGCATATTTTTAGATTTTGGCGGGGGTATCACTAGTGAGCATTAGCTCACAGATTTACTTGTTTTATTTGTTGTTTTTGTTTCATTTTATAAAAGAAATTGAAGAGGTTGTGTCCAATTTTAATGAAGTTAGTCTGCATTGGGTCAATTTTATCTGACTTTTTTTAAAAATTGTTTTCATTTTTTGTCAAATTTTAGTTATTTTCTATATATCATGTCACTATGTCTAGCTATTGTTTTGTTTTTTAAATTTTCAGGAACCTAACCAAGATGGAGTTGTATCATTAATTAACAAAACTAGTTTAGATGAGTTTGAACCTGGTATAAGAAGACCAGCTGGAGTGATACCCTGGGCTCCCCCTCAACAAAATTGGAACCCATGGTCTAACTGTAATATTGATGAAGGCCCATTAGCTTATGTAAGAATTTTTTCTTAGCTCTGATACATGTTCCCGGTGATCATGAAATAACTAACGACCCTGGAATTACTGAATAATGATAATGGACCTGTCTTTTTATAAATTTAAAGCTTTCAATTGTTAATTCAAGGGAGAACTATGTTTAAAATACCATGATTGGCATTAACCTACTTCTATAATGGACTTGTCTTGTCTTAAATTTGGACCAGTCCATTGTAAATTTAATGGAAATCTAAGTTCAAAATACAAATTTGAGCACCCAACAATATTGAGCCAGGCCAATCCTTTGTGCAATCTGGTCTGGTTCTATACAGTCATGTACTGATGGAAAATGCTTTACTGCAACACAGTCTTTTGCTTTGAAAGGGCATTTAGGCCAGTGGTGCATGAAAGTTGAAATGGTGTAAGTGAAATCACAATAGTGCACCAACGGAAACCAGAGAGTCACTGGCATGTAATGATTTCTTTTGTATAATATTTTGGGATAAAATGCCGTTTGTGATGAATTCATATCAATAAGTGTCTAAAAGATGGAGTTGTTTTGTACCACTGGCTGTCATCATGAAAAAATTCACTTCTCCAAAATATAAACACACATATTTAGTACATATATGTATGTATAATTAAAATATGGGGGGGTCTGTTTCATGCTGACAGATTGGATGGCATTCTGTACTTTTTATTAGCCAGATTTGCAACAAAAAATCAGCCTAATAGTTTGGTGAAACACAGGCGGGCGGGCAGGTGTACGGTGTCATTAGCAATTGCGTTAAAGTTTTTCTTTACCATATACTTCTGCCATTTATTGTCAGATCTTTCTGAAACTTCATGATACAATGATAGTATACCATGTGATGAACAGAATTAGAAAGTAACCACAACTCTACCTGCCTTTATTGTGGATTATTTTCCTTTGTAATGTTTGCCTTAAAGTTTTTAAATCTGGCTTTAATGTGATTTCCACATACATTTCTTGTATAATTATTGTGCTTATGATACTCATATTTTTTACAACTTTTATTACAGGCTACTCTTGAAGGTATCAGTGAAGACTTATATAATTCTTTAGAGAACCAAAAGGCAAATGATCCAGAGTTAAAGAAGGTATGTTAGTATGTTTGTATAAAATACATATCTCTGTATTGTGATTTGATTAAATTTCTGTAATTTCGCACAGGAATATTAATTTTAAAGCTGCTTATTCTTAGATTTCAAAAATCAACTTTATTTAAAAACTCTCAAAATTGCATAGAAACATTTTTGAAGCAGTAAAATGATGCTGATGTAGTAAAATTTTAGTCTTGTGGTCAAATCTTAGAAGACCCTTGTGGCAATTTCGGTTTATTATATTTGGCACAATTCATCTTTTGTATGAATGGTTTTAAAAATGTATTGTATATATTTTCACAGATGATAAATGAAAGATCTCAGTTGCCTGTGTGGAATTCTAATGAGCATATTTTACAAGCTATAAATAATAACAGTGTGGTTATTGTACGTGGAGAAACAGGTTGTGGGAAAACTACACAGGTATGTATATTTTACAAGCTATAAATAATAACAGTGGTTATTGTACGTGGAGAGACAGGTTGTGGTAAAACTACACAGGTATGTATATTTTACAAGCTATCAATAATAACAGTGTTGTTATTGTACGTGGAGAGACAGGTTGTGGTAAAACTACACAGGTATGTATATTTTACAAGCTATCAATAATAACAGTGTGGTTATTGTACGTGGAGAGACAGGTTGTGGTAAAACTACACAGGTATGTATATTGTCAGTCTTAGAATTTAGCAAGTAGACTGTGGATCAAGCCAACCAACATCTCAGTCATTCCTGTGACTTTTAGGCTATTAGTGATCAGACAGTTCACCAACTTTATGACCACCGATGTTCTAATGCAATATAAAGTTGTCAGTCTTTGAATAACTGGCACTCTGTGAGTGCCACCAAAGTCCACCAAAATGACTGTCAGTTGTGGGTCTTTTAGAATGTGAGTGATCTGACAATCCACCAACTTCATGGCCACCATTTTTCTATTTCAATAAAAAATCATATGATTAAAATGAAATTTCAGGTATGAATAATATCTGTAATAATTCTTTAAAATTTGGTTTATTCTCTTTTAGTATGTATTATGTCTAATCATTATAATGGACTGCATAATTATTTTAGCAAATCTGAAATAAACTAAGTCATGTGCATAAATAATTTATGCTGAGAATTCTTAGTAAAACAATTATAACACACAGACTAATTAAGCCATTTACAGACAAAAAAATAACACAGTTATTTGGGGCTCTGTTAGAATCTTGTCTATTTTAAGGATTTTTGTACAGTACCCTCCAAAAGCTTTTGGACAGATGAAATTTTGTGAAAACATGATCATTTATAACACAAGTAAATTAACTATCATTAGACCTTATTCATATAACATTGTTTAAATCATATCTAAATGAACTAATCAATGCTGACTTTAGAATTTGCTCAGATGACTCTTTCTTCTTTATATTTATGAATAAAGATGAATCAGTTTATCTTAAAACATACAATTTTTTCCAAGAACTTTTGGAGGGCACTGTATTTTCAATGACCAACAATCAAACACTTCATGATAATTCTATTTATGACATTGTATTCCAGGTACCACAGTTTATACTAGATCAGATGATACAATGTGGACGTGGTGCTGATTGTAATATCATTATAACACAGGTAAAAAATATGATTTATTTCTTGTTTGAGTTTGTTCACGAATTTATTTTTAGAGAAATTTGCCTGGGTGAACAATCAGCTTTATATTTAACATGCTCGAACCAAATGTTTACTAGCAGTAACAAGTTACCCACAACCCAGTATAAGTCATCAGGAGCTATCGAACAACCTTTAATGTTAATTAACAATTCTTCTGTTAAGCGATTGTCACATCGTGTTATTTTCATGCATCTCAAACAATGACTAAGGTCAAGATTTTATGACTGATGTGTGAAAATCAATTGTTCAAAAGGGACAAATATATTATGATTGTGAATTTGTAAATCACAGGACCATGAAATTGGTTCCAGAGTTCTATGCAGTGCTTTTCAACAGAAAAGAGCTTGATTAATATAGATATAGAAGGGAAATTGATCAATTCCACACTAAGTGTTCCACTCAGCTGAGTAGTTCCACTTGATGATGTTTAAGTCAATGAATTTTTACTGTAGCACAAAAATGTATCCTTTTTTGCTGAGGGGAATGGTGTCCAACTTCAGCCCAAAATTGACCTGAAATAAAAACTCTGTACATTATATATTTTCAGCCAAGAAGAATCAGTGCTATATCTATAGCTGAGAGAGTAGCTATAGAACGTTCTGAGATGTTAGGTAACAGTGTTGGTTATAGTGTCAGATTTGAAACTGTTATGCCTAGACCATATGGTGCTATCATGTACTGTACTGTAGGTGAGTGAAGTTTCTTTGATCAAGGAAGGTAATTCAGTATAGATTTTTTGACAGAGTTGTGTCCCTTTGTATTCAGAAGTTATAGTGTAAGAATTGAAACTGTCATGCCTAGACCATATGGTGCTATTAAGTATTGTACTGTTTGTGAGTAACTTTTCTTGGTAATGGGAGGTAAAACTATTTTGATTTTTGTAAAGTATGCTCCTGAGTAATGTCCCTTTGTATCCAGTGTTATATTGTCAATTTTTATAATGGTCAAATTTTTGTTGAATAATAAACTCATTGCATATTTTTCAGGTACATTTCTGAGAAGGTTAGAGAATGGTTTGAGAGGTGTATCACATGTAATTGTTGATGAAATACATGAAAGAGATCTTAATGTAAGAGATCTATCTTTATAATCATTATAAAAATTTGAACCCATGTCCTAGTGCTGCCGACTACTTACTGGATTTAAATTAAGTGTCCCCAAGGGATTTTTTTTTAAATTGTTGTTGCATCATTGAAATCGGTTGGGTTTTTTAACCTTAAATTCAATTTTGAGTTTAATTAACATTTACATAGTGTAGTATCCATTCTGTTTCCATAGTAACAACATCAATGTTTATTTCATGTATTTTCAGACTGATTTCTTGCTAGTATTGCTACGAGACATGGTGAACAGTTTTCCTGATATTAGGATAGTACTGATGTCAGCCACAGTTGATACTACATTGTTCACTGAGTATTTTGGTAACTGTAAGGTCGTTGAAGTCTATGGTAGAACTTTCCCTGTACAAGGTATTGTCATAATTACTATTTTCTGTTGTAATTCTTTATATTGCTGGTAAAAAATGCTTTTTCTGTGAAGGTCCTTTTCTTTAATCTTTAGTAGAACCTTCCCTGTACAAGGTATTGTCATAATTACTATCTTCTGCTGTTTTTCTTTATTTCTGGTGGGAAATGCTTTTTCTGGGAGGGTCTTATCTTAAATCTTTGTTGAGACGTACTGTGCTAATTATTATTTACATTCTATGTTCCTGGCACCCATTTTATTAAAAGGCTTTCTACCAATTTTTGTCTTAAACTGCACTACAGATAAACTCGGAGATAACATACTCGCTGGGCCATAGAAAAAAGGTATGTTTTAACCGAGGTATGTTATATTCATATAGCATACTAAGTATGTTATATATCAGAATGAAAAACGGGCCAGAAAAAATGGTATGTTATAACCGAGTGTATGTTATAACCGAGTATGTTATATCCGAGTTTTACTGTATATTGTATTGCTAAGTTATTGTAAGATTTTTAAGATGATAAGATGCCCTGGTTGGAAATGCTGTTTGTTTGAAGGATGAAGTCTTATCATTCAATCTGTCTTTGTGTCAGTTGTGTATTCTTATTCAACTTATATTTATTTTTTCCTTAAGCATTGCTTGTGGTCCAAAACACAAGCAAGAAACTATACCGTGACACTTTCTAGGAGCTAGGAACTTAACTGCTTTTATTTAAATTCTGTTTAAAATGTTACCTATCAATATTTATTTCAGAGTACTACCTTGAAGATTGTATACAAATGTTAAACTTTATTCCTCCACCAAATGATAGAAAGAAGAAAAGAGACAGAGATGATGAAGATGAGACTGGAGACTCTGAGGTAATGATTGTTTAGTTAAATGTTGTAGCAACACATTGTATTGGTCATATATCATAGCGGTCAGTCATCCCACTCACTATTCCTGGAAAAGGCTAAATCTCTGGATTTAGCTGTTAGATGAATATCTTTTTGTCCTATGAGCAAAGTTACAGTTAAATAGATAGATTGATTTATTCAGTTAACAAATGTACAATATACATAAAAGATTACATCAAACATGATTAAAACAATAAATATGCTTAATCATGAAAAGCAAACGTCTATGTCAAAGTTCATCAATAACCTGGATAACACAAAAAAGGGAAACCCTTATTTCATTGTGTTAATCAGTTACTTGGCACAAACTTCCGTCAGTGACTGACAACTAATCTAATAGTTTAGAATCAGTGGTAGGAGGGAGAATGGCCGTAAAATTATTTTATGACCAAACACCACTAACCATGCCCTGCACTATTTATATTGTTTATATTTTTTGGCTGCAAGAAGAATTTGTCACAAAAACAAGTGTTTAATTACGTTCTAAAGATCACATGACTATATACCCTGAAATAAAAAATTGATGTTTGTTCAAATCTATTTCTTGTTTCTTGATACCAACATAACATATTGATGTCTGACATCGTACAATAATGTGTGTTTCTATTGTTTACAGGATAACATGAATCTAATCATCTCTAATGAATATTCTGAACAAACTAAGAGAGCTATGGCCATGATGAGTGAGAAAGAAACATCATTTGAACTTATTGAGGTAACAAATTAAACATATACTAGTTATAATGCTACCTGGTATTGATCATTATTGATATTTTTAGAGCTTCTATTATTTGAACATTCAACTTTTCCTTAAATCTATTAATTTTTGGACCTGTAAAAGGATTATTTCTCTGTTTGAAAATGCTGAAAATATAAAAGTCAGATCTAAAGAATTTTCATTTATCATCTAAGCAGTTAGTTTAAGGTTCAAAATTGATGGTCTTAATACTAGAATAGTCCTGGTACTGGAAAAATCTTCTGACATGAAGCGTTGGAACTATAAAAATTATCAACAATGGCTTGTTTTCCAGGCTGGAAATTACTTTAACCAACTTATATTTTCTAGGCATTAATAAAATATGTAAAGAATCTAGAAGTTGAAGGATCTATACTGGTATTCCTTCCTGGTTGGAATCTTATATTTGCTTTACATAAACATCTGGAGATGCATCCTGAATTTGGTAATATATGTCTTTTATCTACTTAATTATTCTATTAATTTGAATTCTGAGAGATATTTTATAGTGTGAATACTTCCTTGGACCTGGGTCTGTAAGCAGTTGATAGCATGCTGGGATTGTGAATCTTGTATCCCGCAGACAGTACTTATTTAAATCCCAAATAGAGCCGTTATACCCATACATGAACATTTGACAATAAAGTCAATTTTCCTCCATTTGTAAGGTATATATGGAGAAGTTAATGACCTTGTGGAGGGTACATTACTTTTTTATGAGTACAGGTTATAGACTATGGTCTATGAAAGCTATGTTACAAGAGCTGGCCACCAAAAAAGGCCCTAATACAGAGGAGTTGTTTTGAACTGTGAGTCAACTGTTGTCTTACAGTAAACATTGATAAATAGTGTAAAATTTGTAACAAATGTATATTTGTATTAGAAAAATATGTTTCAAGTCCTTGATTGTGTTTCTTTATCTTGTATTTTGATGATTTAGGTGGAAGAAACTATAGATTGTTACCATTACATTCACAAATACCACGGGAAGACCAGAGACGTGTGTTTGAACCTGTACCACCAGGCGTAACCAAGGTAGGTAGCTTTGTTATAGTACAGACATTATAATAATAATGATTTTATTTCATGTGGATGACATGTTCATAAAAAGTACATGAATAGTTTTGGAAACACACCATTGCTTAAATATTCTTGTTGTGTCTTTTATAATCTAAATGAGAACAAAACTGCATGGCTGCTTTATTCATTTTCATTTTTTTCATTATACATTGTGAAGAACACAATAGCCATGTTGTTTTGTTATTATTTACAAGCCATTTTACAATTAAGAGTGGTCATTCGGTCTTCAACAATCATAGGTTTTGCACTCAAGAACTAACTCAATATTTTTGTGAAACACATGGAAATCTACTCTAAAAAGTGATCCAGAATCTGTTTGGAAAGCCATTGCACAGAAAATGTTTGTTAAAGTGATTTTAAGGTGAAATATTATTTGAACTATAATTAAGATTTTTACCTGCTTATTTCAGATTATACTGTCAACTAACATTGCTGAGACCAGTATCACAATCAATGATGTATCATTTGTCATTGATTCTTGCAAGTAAGTGACATTTAAAATTATCATAGGCATCTGTCTTGGCAAAGACTCTAGATTATACCAACAACATATTTATTCTTGACTGTTAAGATGGATTGTGTTTGCTAGTGTAAAGACATTGTGCATTTCCTGCGCAGGTTTTTTATCATCATGAAATTGAAACAGAGATTGGTGAAAGTATAATCCTAGAAATACTTTGGGATCTAACTTCTCAAATAGTGTTGCTATAGTGAAGATATCCAGAAATTTAGACATTCGGCCTTATGATAAGATATTATTTCCCAGGAATTAACACAGAAACTCCCATGCTTTGACCAACTTTTCAACCATTTTGGTGGCGGTATTACACTGATCAATTCCACTGGCACCACCAAATACCCTGAAAAAAAGGTAGAATTCTGTGGGTGCAGTGATCTAAAGCATTCAGTTGGTGTTTTTCAATTGAGCTTGCCCTTCACTAAAATATATTCAGCATTCATTGAATGATTTTGTTTGTTTACAGAGCCAAGATGAAGTTATTTACATCTCACAACAATATGACAAACTATGCTACAGTCTGGGCATCAAAGACTAACCTGGAACAACGTAGAGGTCGTGCTGGTCGTGTTAGAGAAGGTTTTGCATTCCATTTGTGTTCACGTGCTAGATATGACAGGTAGGGAAAAGACTGCTTCTATCAGATTACAAAGTCACATAAATATTGAATAATTATGATTGCCAAGAGTATTGAATATGATAGGAGACATATTTGTAGGTGTTGTGGTGTAGGGGTAGGAAGTGCACTTAGAGATGGAGAGGTCCTGGGTTCAAACCCCACTTGGGGCACAGTGAGCATGAAATTTACCTGCAGTTGTTCCACTCCACCCAGGTGTAAATTGGTACTGTAAGGTTTTTCTACTTAAAGGGTTTTAGCTTCAATGATCAGAGGTAATGGTACAAAATTGTAAAGTTGGCATAACATGTATTTAGAGGCAGACTTTAAACCACACTTTAGCTTTGGATTTTGTTATGCTGTTTATGCTTAATTAAGATGTACAGAAGAAGTATTAAAATATATATGCATATGCACTGTCAATAGATTCTATAACAATGGTCTTCAGGAGATCTGTTTATGAAAATTAGGAGAATATCTAACTCAAGATGTTCCAATGTTCACTTATACTTATGTTATATTTTATACAGACTAGAGCAACATACTACACCAGAGATCTACAGGACACCATTACATGAGTTAGCTTTATCTATAAAATTATTGAGACTTGGTCCTATATCTGATTTCCTGGGTAAGGCTGTAGAACCTCCCCCTATAGATGCTGTCATAGAGGCTGAGGCTTTACTCAGAGGTAGGTTGTACTTATGTTGTTAGGGGCGTGGCCAAGTGTTTGGTATTTTCTGGTAACTTGGTCCTATATCTGATTTCCTGGGTAAGGCTGTAGAACCTCCCCCTATAAATGCTGTCATTGAAGCTGAAGCTTTACTGAGAGGTAGGTTGTACTTATGTTGTTAGGGGCGTGGCCAAGTGTTTGGTATTTTCTGGTAACTTGGTCCTATATCTGATTTCCTGGGTAAAGCTGTTGAAGCTCCCCCTATAAATGCTGTCATTGAAGCTGAGGCTTTACTGAGAGGTAGGTTGTATAAGTGTTGTTAGGGGCACGGCCTAGTTTGGTTACTGGGCCTGCATTAGATTTGATAACTTCCTGTTTAAAGCTGCTGAACTTTCTTACATTGGTGCTGTGTTAGAGAGAGAGGGTCTTCTTGTTTAGTTTAGGAGTATGGTTGTTGAATTATTTAGAGGCAGTGCTTATTACTGTGCTGTGTCTGGAGTACGATAGTGTTGGAGCAATTTAAGGTGATGCTAGGGAAGTAATGATACTTCATACAATTGTAATTATTGCTGTTATATGACCTATACAATGTGTTGCTACAGCGTTAAACCCAACAAAAAAAATACAATTGTTATTCATATGCATGTATCTTAAGATATGTATTTCATTTCTCAAGTGTTGGTAAAAAAGTTAGAAATGAATCACATGTTCACAATAGTGTAAAGGTAATAATGGATGGTGCTATTTATGCCTCTAAACATTGTTTATTTTACATTATAGAAATGAGAGCATTAGATTTAAATGATGAGCTAACACCTTTAGGTAAAATATTAGCTAAATTACCTATAGAACCAAGACTTGGAAAGATGATTATATATGGTTGTATATTCTTGTAAGTATTTACTTTTATATGTATAGGTATTAGTATATGTATAGTTCTGTAGAGCCTGAGTAATTCATTATTTTAAATAACTGCAGTACTTATGACTGTAATTTCTCTATAGTTAGTAAGATATATGTTTATTCCCTTTTTATGTTATTTCTTTTATATTTCACTTTACAGGATAGAGACTAGACTATGCATAATTCATTAGTTTTTATACCTTGCTTATAATTGTAATTCCTCTAGATTTAATTAGTTTTTTATTCCCTTTTTTAAGAAATTTCTACATTTTACATTGTAGGATATATGTAGCAGGCAAGGTGATATATTGTTTGTTTTTTCTCAACTGTCAAAACATGAATTATTCCACGGTGAATGCATTTGTTAAAACTACCGTCAAGATACATCCATGAGTTTCTGAAAGTGTGTTTCATGATCGAGTAAAGCTGCTTACGCCGTATGATACATTTTAGTCAAGATATATTTAATAACAAGTACAAAAACAATGCATTCAGTCACCGTGAAATTATTGAAGCTTTGACATTTGAGAAAAAACAGACTATATCTTCTGTCATACTGCAATGTAAATTCTTTTTAAATTTTCCCTTTTATAAACTTGTTGAAATCATAAATTTTAAGAATTTCGGGATTTTGATTGTTTTAAACTTTCATCCATGATTATTTGACACCCATATTTTTACAGTGTTGGGGACGCAGCCTGTACAATAGCAGCTAGTACAACATTTCCTGAACCATTTATCACACCTTCTGATAGACGTAGATTAGGCTGGGCCCATAAAAGTCTGGCTGGTAACCGGCATAGTGATCATGTGGCCTTGCTTAATGCATTCCAACAATGGGAGGAAGCCAGGTACCAAATTTAATTCTTTTTTTACATCGAATTAATTTTACTTAATTTATTAATTATCAAAATTAAAAACATTTGAATTACAGAGTCTATGATTTTTATAAGTTTTGCATTGTGGTTGTTTATGTCCCTTTTTAATAGTTAAGGGTCACCGGTACTTTCGTGTAGTTCGATCACAAAGTAATTTCTCCAGCCATATCCCCTACCTCTGATTCTAAATAATGTTGAGCAATTGTCAGTCACTGATGGAAGTATGCACCTAGTAGCTGGTTAACTGCTAATCTAGAGATTTGGCTTTTCCTTTTGACCGCTGTGACTTGACCTATACAATGTGTTGAATAATCCAACCAAAAAACTAGCGAGCCATTTCATCATCATTATCATTTTCATAACTCAAGAAGTGGAGTAACTCCAACTTATCCTTAAATAATGTTAATGTGGCATTTATCTAAGTGTTTGTTACTTAAGATTTTCATAAATAGTAGCGTAACTTTAGACAGCCTAGAAGCTTTTGTAAACTTTATGAAACATAAAAAAGAGTCAAAACTTTTGAAATTTATATAGATCTGATGTAACTTAGTATTATCATAACTTATGTTGAATACATGTATTTACAAAAATGTTGATGAAACGACACCCAGACTCAAAATCCTGTACTCTACCAGTTTTCATTCCTTTATCAGTTCTTAAAAAATTTAGCAGTGCCCCTATAGGGATTTGAACCCATTACCTCTCAATCCCTAAGCGCACATCTTACCACTGGACAACTGCTCCTACTTTCCCGCCTCTTACTAACTCCTCTTTGACTATGTATGATTTCAGAGAGGGTGGTGAACAAAGTGAGAGTTATTTCTGTGAGACAAAATCATTATCAATGCCAACATTACGTATGACATGTGAAGCTAAACATCAAATCAGAGATATACTTATAAATGCTGACTTTCCTGAAGATTGTTTGATGCCACAAATGTTTAATTATCATGGACCAGATAATAAAATGGATGTGGTAGGTAACTCTACAATGTTTTTAATGATATATTGAATGCTAGTCATTGCTTTAAATTTTCCCTAGATCTAATCTGATTTGTTTTGTTATATAATAGAAGGCAAATTTATCAACTAAAAGAAATGAGCAATTTTCATTTAAGTCTACTTACCGGTATACTAGACCTGTCCTTCAGACTTATGGATTTAGGAAATGACTGAAATGAAGGTTTTTTTTGGCAGTTTCCATAAAGATTTATCAAGGTGACTCATATTTGTAACAGCAGTTTCTCTTTGATAAGTGAATTTCTCCATTTTATTGTTTTAATCATACATTATGATAAGACACTGGTAAACCTTTGGGCCAAGTCAACATAGTTTTCAATCACATCTAAAAACCATCTCATTGATTCCTTTAGCAAGAAAATCTTATCGTTCTAGCCTAGTACTGGGGAACCAGGAAGCTTACTCTAGGGTGATTGCTCTAGACAATAAGAACTTGCTTCAACACTGAGCTAAAATTGAGCTAAAATAAATTAGTATATGTTCCAGAGGATTATATAACTAAATATTCTCATGAAGAAGTGACAAAAATATGTCTTCTTCAAACCTGTGCTTTTTATTTTACCCCATACTCTCATAAACAGAATAAAGTACATTTGATTACAGAAAAATACATCTAACAGAAAAATGTTCTCCTAATTCTGTTCTGGTCTTCAGAGCTGTATACGATATTACATTTTATACTTTCTTAATGTATTGCAGGTGATAAGTCTACTAGCTATGGGTTTATATCCTAATGTATGTTATCATAAAGAGAAACGTAAAGTATTGACCACAGAAAGTAAAGCAGCTCTGGTACATAAATCATCTGTTAACTGTAGTAACAGAGAGATCAAGTTCCCATCACCATATTTTATCTTTGGAGAAAAGGTTAGTGATATTTATATTGTATGGTTGGTAAATTTTATGTAGAAGCAGTGATCCAGTCGTGCTACCATACTTAGGGATCAAGAGGTCCTAGATTTGAACCCCACTTTGGGGGGCTGCTAATATCCTTGAGCAAGAAATTTACTCACACTTGTTCCACTCAACTCATGTGTAAATGGGCACTGTGATCAGGGGTTATCGTGCATAATTGCTAACTTGGCTGAACATGTAAATGGAAATACGAGAGGTGTTCAACTTATATTTGAACACTTTTTTGATGGGATAAAAATCAATTTCTGACAATAAATATGCACATTTCACTTGAATATGTTACAAGTGGATTGTCTACAATCGACTGGCATATTATAATTAAAAATTTGAAACAACATAAGGCTGTTATTAAACATTAATGAAGGGACCGTAGTTTTGGCGTTTTGAACATAGCGAAATCTAAAGTAAACGGTCACTTTAGAAGTTGTTATTCATCTTTATTCCATAAGATTTTGCAAAATCTTTTCTTTCACAATTTGTTCATGTATATTTCTACTTCTTCGTGTTCTTTGCAGTTCGAAATGTGCGTGAAATTGCATTTTATTGGTCTAACAACGACATTATCTAAATGAACGTGGAGCTGGATCAAGTACATGATAAATAACTTTATTTATAAATGTTTCTGCAACTAATAATTCATTTGACATATGTATATGTTTAGTTTATGTGATAAAGACACACATTCCCAAAGTTCTACTTCAAAACCTCTACACAGGCTTTGAATGAGGCTTTATATTTATGTTATGTGACGTCATATCAAGCAATGAAAGCTAAAGTAAATACTTCTAAACATGGTCATATCAAAGTAACTACAACTATTAAGCAAATCATGTCTATGAAATTGGTGTATGACAATATTATTTAGCAACTTCAATAATAAAAAGTGAAAATATAGTGTTTTATACGTTACTAAATTTGACCAAAACGTGACGACTTTCTCTACTTGTCTTTGAATTACCCTATAAAGAATCACTTTTTGACCCCTGAAAACATCATTGATTATTGCATTCCTTTCAATTTACACACTTTGGACATAAAAGTTTTAATAAGGATATGTTTAATTAAATAATTTCAAAATCTATTATGTAAAATTAATGAATGAATGATATATGTTCTCGAACACTGATTTCGGACTAAAGTCTAAAATGACAAAATGCATATTTTTTTGTTAAAAGACGTAATTTTGTTTTATCAAATTACACATGCTATTGGGATACAAAAAGGTAATTATAACATTTATAACACATCCAACAGGCCATATCTAAGAGCAAAAAATGTGGTAAAACTCTAAAAAATGATGTTTTGGGGTGGTCATGTTTTATGCTATAAATATGTTTGATAAAATAAGTTTAAATAATTTTGTTTCATAGAACATGATTATTTACATAAAAATACATATAAAAAGCAATTTTTAGAGGAAACAATCCGTTCATAGGCTTCAGAATCAGAGTTCAGATTTGTTCAAATATAAGTTGAACACCTCTCGTACATGTAGACTTTTAACCTAACTTTAAATTAAATTTTAACATGAGGTTTGTTTTAACAACGTCTCATGGTTTAAATTACACTGCAGTATGTTCACATTATGGGTAGAAGAATATTTTAGAGAGAGGAAAACTCAGTCGTGAGAGCACTGGCCTTGTAAGTGAGGGGGTCGCAAGTTGGCGTCACAGCCAGACTGCGTAGTTTTCTTATCCTTGATGCCAAATGTGGGACTTAGACTTAATTACTTGGACAGTTGAGAACTTTAAATTGCTCCTGCTTATAAATACAGATGCTGACAGTTGAATAAAATTTACCAATATAAGACTTTCTGGTTCTGGTCAGACTATGGGTATCTTGCTTGACTATTCCTGTTGCTTGAGTCAAAACAGGAGCAGCCAAGTCAACCTCCTTTTCAGTCTTTAACTACTTTTCTTTGCCAATAATTGTTATGTTATACTTATTATTTGTAGATTCCTACCCGGGCTGTATCTTGTATCTATGTATTTATGTTTTGTTTACATGTATTTACTATGTAAAGTGTGACAAAAATAAAGGATATGTTCTGTTTGGTAATTGTTATATTTATTATATTTGTAGATCCGTACTAGAGCTGTGTCTTGTAAACAGATGACTATGACTTCACCATTACAATTGTTATTATTTTCTGGTAGACAAGTTAAACTAGAAGATGGTTTGGTTGTTATTGATGGATGGTACGTTATTTATATTATTTTGTATGCTTCGGTACTAAAGTGTTGTTTATTTAGTCAATAGATTTGTTTGACTATCAATTCAGGTGTCATTATTAGTTTTCCTCAACTGGGCTTACTAAAAAAGTAGAATTTGACATGAAATTTTTAAATCTAATCTTGTTTCTTATTCAATGCTTGAAAATAAGGGTACATGTTTGAATTCAACATAATCGAAAATTTATGATTTAATGAATACATCGCAAACTACAGGGGCTGGCATGATTCTAGTCCATCAAAATGCTATATACTACTGGTATGTGTATTCAATGTCTTTGGTGGATCCTTTGTTCATCACTAGAGTCTTCCAGGTCATTTATTCATACATTCATAATTTTAGGATTAATTTACGTATGGAACCTTTGGTAGCTGCTAAGATATTAGCATTACGTCCAGCACTAGAAGCTCTGATAGTACGAGCCACACAGAACCCAGACTGTGTACAGAATCCTGGACCTCAAGAAGAACAACTGATGAATGTTGTAAGAGCTTTATCACGACCTAACGCTGGACGACATGGATTACAAGACGAGACTTCTGGGTAAGATATTTATAACTTTTATTTAAAATTTCACTTTTGAAGTTTATGATATTTGACTGGGACATTTTCTGTTTAACTTTTAAGTGTATGAATATACACCGAGGTCTAAAAGTTTCTTTACACATTTTAGATTTTATTGTTTTGAAATATTCTTAAATATTGTTCGTTTTTTCTCAACTGTCAAAACATGAATAATTTCATGGTGAATGCGTTTGTTAAAATTATTGTCGTAATACACCCATGAGTTTATGAAAGTGTGTGTTATGATTGAGTAAAGCTTCTTATGCCGTATGGTAAGTTTTAGTCAAGATATTTATATAAACATTATGCTGCCAGTACAAAAACAATGCATTCAGTCACCATGAAATTATTCAAGCTTTGACAGTTGAGAAAAAACGGACAATACAGTAATGCTAGATCTTCTTACAATTGATCTCCACATAACCCTGTTTAGGGGACCACTGTTATGCAGGTGGTACATGTATGCCTTCAAATCAGTTTTTACACAGTCAGACTAGAACTTTCTTGGTCGCCTGCATTTTCCTTGTGATGGGATGCTCAAACTTGTAATTGAGTTTATGCACCCAGAAGATGGCATCAGATGACCGTACCATCTTGGCCTTCTTGCACTGAGGGCATCAATTACCACCTAGTCCAGTGGGAGTTTCATAATACCTTTCATAAATTTTGTTCAGGTCTCAAGGATTTGGTGGATCACCTAACAAGTTTCAAAGGACTGGTGGATTTAGTCGTGGTGGAAGTTTTGATGGTTTTAGAGGGGGCGGGAACAGGGGTGGTGGCTATGGTTCCCGTGGTAGCAGAGGAGGCAGAGGAGGATATGGTGGTGGTATGTATACTACTCTCAGTGGTTGATGTTTAGCAGTTCATTTTTTGTATTATTTATTGATAATACAATTTGAATGCAGATAATTTATGTTTACCAGCTCACTTAACCTAACTTTCCTGGATCTTTGTCTCTAATCAGTACTCACTTATGCTTCCAAAAAGTTGGCAACTACCCATTATACCTTAATAATGGAGGAAAATCAACAGTTATGTCAATTTTTCATGGAAGTGCATAACCAGCCCAGGTGGTTCTCAAACTAGCAACAGTTCTACATGATGTTGAAATAAGTTATAACTTTATTTATGTTCAAAGAGATTACCATATTAGACAATGTACCAAGTTCCATAACTCTAGAATAATTTTTGACTTAATTATGTCCCTTTTATAAGTTACAAATACTAAGTAAGAACCTTAGAATGTAGAATGCAAAATCTAATCATGAAAAAAAAGATTAGACTATGAAAATGTTCACTTAAAATCTCAGTCAAAAATGTTTGCCAATCACATTTTTTATTTTGTTTGGTCAAGCATTCAAAATATAAGAGCACATTGTTATAAGGTTGCTCAGGTTGTTAAGTGTAATTAGCCTTAAGCTGCCTGAAGGTTTACTTGAGCATCCCATGTAGTTGAGTGTGGTGTCCTTGCATTTCTCCTGTTAATGTTATTGTTTTATTTTACAGGTGGATTCAGAGGAGGTTTTGGTGGCGGTGGTGGAGGTGGCGGTGGTTTTAGAGGAGGATTTAGGGGTGGACCAAGAGGCGGATTTAGGGGCGGACCTAGAGGTGGATATTAAAAACTCTGACAGATTCATGATATTTTACTAGCGGTATAATGTGAATTCTACAGTAATGATGTTTTTAATTGCTGTAATGATAGAAGGATTAAATTATTGATGAATATTTGTGGGTTATGTTTCATTTATATATTTATGAAAATCTTTAAGACTTGTATGGAATTCCATATTTACATTTTTGTGACGACAGCCTGTGGTTTAAACATCAAACACACACACAAGTCTATCATCATCATGTACCATAGTACATATCATCATCATCATCATCTTCTTCCTAGTTAGGGACAGGAGTCCAATCTGGATTGTACTTAGTTCCGGGGTTACAGTTTCTATTTTGTATTTGAGCATTTTTTTTATCGAGTTATGCCTATATATGCTATAAATTGAGAAATGCCTTTGTACAAGCAACATAGGCTACATGGCAAGAACATTTGGTTTTGTACATGTAACAATACCTGTCCTGTGTTAGTGTTGTTGTAATGTAAAACTCATACAGACAAACATTTTTTTCTCATTATCAATTTTACAATACAATCATATTATCTAATTGTATTCATTATCAGTTTCTACCATTTTTCACCCCACGCCATTTCTGTATGTTAAGTCTATTTTCAGACTTGTTGATTATTTAAATGTTGTACTTAGTATTTTGTGCATCATACAGCTTAAACTTACATTATTATGGGTATAAGTTTTCAGGAATGATCCTGAAGTTAAGGAATTTTGGGATCAGAAATTGGTTTCTCTTTCTATGTAAAAATTGCTGAAATCAATAAATTGAGGAATTTCAGAATTTTGAATTTCTTTTTAACTTGCACCATTGCATTGTTATTGAATGAATTGCAGGACCTATTTTGTTGTAGAAGTGTTATGGTAACTGACTTCAATTAATGCATGACCTTGTCTGTTGTAGAAGTGTTATGGTTGCCAAGTTTGAATCATTGTAATCTCTCACTGATTGAAGATCCTTGATTCTAGCCTAACAATAGATTGTAAAATTTGTCCTGAAAGAAAAACTACAATACAGTAAAGTTCCACTATTAAGACCACTTATGTTATTTCAAAATCATGCAATTTTTTTCAATTATTAAGACCCAAATGCTTAATTTGTTAACAAACAGCCTCTATAATAAGACTGTTTTTCTATTAAGACCATCAATTGTTTTAATAGCGTAACTTTATTGTAATTAAAGGCTCATTTGCATTCATTGACTGAGTAGGCATAGATGAGTTGTGTAGTTTCTGAAATGTATTATGTATAAATTTGTCTCGGGTCAATTTGTCTAAGCCATAGCATTTATGGATATAAATTAATTATTTGAGATTTGTATTTTATTCCTTGAAGCAGAATTGTAAATGAATATACAAAATGTATTTGGACCAGTTTAATTATAGAAGTACCAGATTAAATATGCATATAGAAAGCAGCTTTCTTACTATGGTATACTCAGCATTTACAGGGCTGTGACTTGAAAGAGCTTGATTGGCTGCTTACAACAGGTGACTACACTGATAGCTGGTGACATTTAACACTTTCAATGCTGAATTTCCACAATGAACTAGTCCATCTTCAATTTTTAGACTTATCCATTGCCATTTTAGGGATATCAGGATAAAAATATGACAATGCGCAGCCAACAGAAAAGAGCCTGGTCAGCTGGCATGTGTTGTGTTGGCTGACCTGGCTTTTTGCTGGTGGCAAAGGCTTTTCATATTTGACTCTGGCATTTTAAGGGTAAATGCATGTTGTACTTTATTATGTATGAACAATTGAAGTCAAGACTTGGATAATTTTGTTAAGAATAGATCATGTAAAAAGTATGCTTGTATTTAAGACTATGAGTATGTTTTGTCATATAATTGTGGATCTGTTTTTGAATAAATTGTGCTCATGAGTACCTTGTCTTTATTCATTTTTTGTGCAACTATTCATAGAATAGAGCGTCTGTCCTATAAGGTTGTGCACAAGGATAACACTATTTGGTAACAATGTGCTAAACTGGCCACAATGTGAGATGCTTAGATTCACGAGGACCACAGACTGCTGGCCACAATATGATGAAAGAACTGTTGAAATGCAGTGTTAAACACAATGTACATTACATTTGTATTGGTGAATTTTATTCAACTGTAAGTAGTAACCTGGGTCGGTAGCGCAGGTAGTAGCATGCCTGGATTTCAAATCTAGTGTCACGAAGGGGGTACATGTTGAATCCTACCCTGGAAAGATACCCTTCCATGAAAATTAGACAATAATGTCAATTTTCCTCCATTAATTAATAAAAAAAAACCTATATGAAAAAGTAAAAAATTGTTTTGTCACAGCGTTAAACCCAGTATAAATGAAATTATCTGTTAGTTGCAGATACATGAACCTGGCTGCTTTAAATACTCGCTCATCAATAGTGAGAGCAAAAATACTGCAGTGAGTATATAAACCAGTGTGGTAAATGTATGCACTGCTGACCGTTGAATAAAAATTATCAATATAATTCATTCAATTAGGAATTCTGTAAATAGTGTTCAACATTTCAACTCCACTGTTGAATATCTTCTTTGTATAGACTGAAGTAAGTTGATCATTAGTTTATGACCTTTCTGTACTTGTAGATAACCTACTTTATAGTTGTAAAGGTAATAAGGGATAATGGGTGAATCAAGAAAGTGTTTTGAGAGAAGTTAAAGCTAAAAACATTGAAAACCATTTGTAATGAATTTTGGAACGATCTATAAACGTGTACGGACCCTTGCATGTAATGTTCATTAAAAAGTACAATGTACTAATCTATGGGTTGTTTCTGCAGAATTATAGCAAAAACAGCGCAGTTTACAGTATAACATCTACAGACAGCTCTCTACAGAACAAATCCTCTGCATAACTACTGCTTTAGATATTTCCCTACACTTAGGTGTGAGGTTAATTGAATTTACCTCCGCAGAGCAACAACCTTAGAACAGCAACACATTTGAGTCTCTCCGAGTGGGAGTTGTTCAAGAGAGGTTATACTGTACTTGGATTTTTTTGTTGGATTTAACACCCTAGCAACACATTGTTTAGGTTTTATCCATAGACATGTGAATAGACTTTACTATGTCTATGGTTATATCACATTGGTCAGTCAACCTACTCACTGTTCATGGAAAGACTAAATCTCTGGATTAAGCTGTTAACCAATTACTAGGCATATTTTTCCATCAGTGACTGACAACTGACCTGTATTATTATTCAGTCACTGTGATCGGAGGGAAAATAGCCCTAGAAATTATTTTATGACCAAACTCCACGAAATCATGCATGCCCCGGCCTGGGATCGAACTCACGACCCATAGACTTTAACTGCCCTTGGAATTTTTGAAGTTGAATTTCATAAAGCATTTATTTTGAACTCGAGAAAACGTCAATTAGTGCATGTACTATATAAGGCAAATATTTTTCCATACCAAATTCTTATCAATTTAGGTCAATTAATACATTTAATTGCTTGAAAATCTTAGTTTAGTCCAGTACTGACGGTCAAAGTAAAATGATTTTATTAACAATACTATCAGCACAACTTTTACTTGTCGGTAAGTTTGTATCAATTGTTTAATTATGTATTAAAATCAGTGGCACCAAAGTTCTTTCAATCCAAAAGTATTTTTAAGCTTTGAAATAAAAATTCCATCTATAGTGCATGTAAACATTAAGCTCAATTTTATACCGAAAACTTACTCAAGCATCCTACATGTAAACTCCTCAGTAAGGGTCATACGCGTTTTATTAGTTGGATTTTATTCCCGTGGATTTGTGATCGATTCTTTGGTGGAACGTACTAACATTTGTCAAGAGTGGCCATGGCTTTATCAACGACCATTCTTTTGTCAACCTCTGGAGATAATTAGGCAGATGACACTCTCACTTAGGCAAAAAAGAATAAAAAAATGGCACGTTTCTTGTTGTGTTGTTAATGGAATAGCTAAGACAATTAAACTTCATATATGCAAGTTAAAATGCCTTATTCTATCCAAGGACACTATATAACATATGAACTATATAGGGTCCCTGTTCTATATGTACAGCGCGTAAAATTTTAAGATTTTAAGCCGGTCACTAAAAAAGAGCCAAAGCACTGACATGTCTAGTACGTATTTGAGCTATACATGAACAAATCACATGTGATGTATACAATTGATCCCAGCTGGACTAACATGCCTATGGCAATATGACAGATCGGTGAAAAAAGTTCATTACTATAACTGACGTACATAATCAACACCAAAACATACCTCATAAGCATTCTGATTAAAATTGTACTATTTAATCTTACTTTTGCGTATATAGGCACGTGATCAAAAGAAGGTTAACAGAACATATATTTTTTTAAGGTTAACATACGCTTGTTTTTGGTGGAATTCATGCACCGGACAAAAAAGAATAGAAACTAGCCGTAAAACTGCCTAAGTGATAATGTCAATATTGATTGTAATTGCATTAAACTTCTTTATATGACAACTTGAATCGATTTTTTTGCGGATGATTTAGAATAATTGTTAAGTGTTCAATAAATTAAAATAATATGTATGTAAAATGTCTCCTTTCCTGTAAGACTTGGTTTGTTCCTGTTGAATTTTGATCTTCTCATACTGTCCAGTTATAAACGGTTGAGGTTCGTTTTGACTGGTTGGAGACATCATAATTTTTATTATTACATTTTTGTTTCTACATATTACAGCGGCAGATTTGCAATGCCCTGTGGGATTTGTGTTAAATGAAACCAGCTGTTATCATTTCAGTCATGATCAGGAACAGTTCACCAGCGCTATGGTAAGTCAGTAGCCTTATATGTAAGTCAAAGAAAAAACGAAAAATAAACCGATATAAATAACACGAAAATCACACTAAATAAAATTCACACTTTCGATCACACTATGGCTTATACCTGCTCACTGACACACTGATTCACCCAATATATTACAGTAACTGCATGAATTAACAGAACTGGTTGCACTTGTTGGGATTATGAATAACAGTAACAATTTCTTGATTTTTCATACGGTCATTTATTTCAAAATACTATAAAACAAAATGAAACATGAGCACCTTGATGGTCCTATATCGCTCTCCCGAGTTTCACTTAAGCCTGTGTGTTTTAGTTTTTGACCCCAGGTGATCCATATTCAAACTTGACCCTTGAAATAAATAAAACAACCTTCCCGACAACTTACACGGTATTTGGATATAAAATTTGTAGCCACTTGAGTGTTAACACGATGTTTCAAATGTAAGCTCCCTTGACCTAGTTTTTATCCGAGATGACTCAAGTTTAAGCATTTCCAAGCAATTACCTTTACGAGCATATTTACAATGTTTGATGCTATTTGAGACAAAAATGTGACCACTAGAGTGCTAGCAAACAAATGCGGACGGACGCTGGTCATTGAACGATTCTCACAGCAACCTGAACTAACATAGGTGAGATAACTTTTTCTTTAAAATTAATATAAAATTGTATATAATGATATAAACAAAACTTATGATCTGGACAACGCAACCACCAAAGAAAAGAATAGGCACCAAAGAAAAACGTATTTTTTTATATCAGTAGATACACTGATTTGTATATTTTACAGGATATCTGCACCCGTCTTGATTCGTATTTAGCTGAAGTTGACTCGTCAATAGAGGGTGCTTTTTTGTCTCAACACGCCAAAAAGGCTAATTCCAGTAAGTATTGAACTGTTTTAACACATTATTCTTTCAACTATGGATGTATATTTCTGTCGTCAGTTTACAGCACAACTTAAATCATTGGCGGATCTAGCGGGGGGGGGGGTTCCGCACCCCCTCTGGAATTTCCAAAATGTACCTGTCCATTAGTGTATTTTTAAGTTGAATGAAGCAATTCTTCTCGGTGCTTAACATGAACTATTAATATGTTGCATTATTCTGCAAAATGTGTGTTATGTGGTTGAGGTTCGAACGTTCGGATCCCCCCTAGAAAATGTTCGGACCCCCAGAAAAAACCTGGATCCGCCCCTGTAAATGTTAATCAAATGGTAAACTAGTTACGTTATAATGTCGTTTGTGACATTTTCTGACATTTTGCCCTACACCAGTGTTTACAGCGCTTTGATTCATTTTGTATTTATGTTCACTTCATTTATAGAATACTGGATTGGATTAAGTGACATACTTGAAGAAGGAGTATGGAGATGGAATATAAATGGGGATACACCTCAACCGGAAGTATTAAACTGGGCCCCACAGGAACCAAACAACTGGAATCCAGGGAATGAAAATTGTGTTGTTATTAAAAATGATGGACTTTGGGGAGATTACGAATGCAAAAATTACTTTCCTTATATTTGTGAAACCGAGGCTCAGTAAGTAAAATATTTGTAACATATATGTCAATAATGAAGCCCTTAGTCAAATAATATGACAAATTCTCTGTCGTGTTGTTTATTGGAGCGGTTGAAAGACCGAATGGAAAGCCTCCAAATATTGACATGTAGTTCTAATTCAATCGAGTGTCACGTGGACTCAGTAATTGTACAATTTGACTCAAAATGGCGGACGATTGATGGATTTTATTATAAGACATGCTACCGATTGAGCTGATCGAGTGGGAACACAATTATTATAGCCATTATAACCAAAACCAATATGCCTTTCTGTGGATATTTTACTGGAAACCCTCTAAACCATCTGGAATTGTATATAGAAATGACCACCAGAATAATGTACATTGTTTATTTTAAAGACCAAAAAGTGACAAATTTAATTGACGCCAGACTTTTGAGACAAAGTTCCTCCATTCCGTACGTTGTACTGCTGTCCAAGTTTATCTTGCACTTCCGGTTTGATATTTTAAAGTTAGTACCTTCAGCGCATGATTTGTCTTTATTCAGGCCATCTGGTATTATCGGCTAATGAAGAACACTTTCGGTTACCTTGAAATTATATGTATGAACTCTGTTATAAGATTGAGGACGTTAAATTCATTTAGAAATAATAAAACTATTTGCCATGCAAACATCATATATTTTGTTGTTATTTGTTTGAAGTGTAATAATTTAAGTCTCACATTGTATAATACAGTGCCAGAATGGATGATGGCAAGAACACTTATAGGACGACACGCTCGACTGCTCGATAGATATGTTTAGGGTTCAATGTAAAATCGTGAGAGATTTGAATGCATGGTTTATTAAGAGTAACGAGGGACATTATTTATTGTTTTGCCTAATCAGTGTAATGTAGATCTGATGAATTAGCATCTCAAATTTCAATGAAACTTTTTTAATTACTTGTGAAGACTTTTCCCTTTTGAAAAAAAACAAACTTTAACCTTAAGTGTTTAATGTATTAAAGGAGCATAGATCAATAAAAAGTTAAATGTTAAATAAATAAGAATACAAACTTTCATTCAAATTAATTAATAAGTAATGAAGATATTTTATTTAAAAAAACACCTTCAACCTCACATTTTGCAATTTTAAGAAGAAAAAGGGACAAAACTCCAGAAACAAATCAACCATAGTTATGTCCCTTCAAGGTACGGTTGGTATAGTTCCCAATGAGAAAGTTTAACTATTTTCAACTAATTATCTGGGATTGTGTTGAAGATAAAAGACTTTTAAAAGACTTTTACGTCAAAAGCAACGCCGACGCCGTTGCGTCGCAAGAGTGATTGTATAAGCGCTCATTTTCTACGAGCAGATTAGTCGAGCTAAAACTGCCTAATCATCTCGATTGGTAACCCTTGGGTTTTAAACATGTGCACTGCCCTTCGGTCAGACATGTGTTGACAAACAGAAAAACCATCAGTTAAATGTGCACCAGATTACACACTCTGGTCGTACTTTCAATAAGGGACGTTAGTCAGTTATTTCCCCTTGTATACTCTTCAAATAGGTAGGTCCAATTAGTTAGATAACTCGGATTTGCCCACACTTTTCAATGTGAAATTCAAACTAAGTATTTTTAGGGTAAAGAACTATCTAAATTTCCCCACTTCTGTTAATATCTTAATTAACAAGAAAAATATCAGATGAAATAATTTGTTATCCTTACATAGGAATTCAATGATAAAATAAGAGGGTTCCAACTGAAAGGACCTACTTACCAATTGGATTGCTTCAGATTTTACCAGGGGAAGATAACTGACAAAAGTCCCTAATTGAATAAACTTACATACATGTATACATGTTGTTTACTATTTTATGGCAGGTTTCATTAACATTCTGTTCTCGCATAAATTCATTGTAAATTTATGTCATAAAATCATAGAACAATGTCTGAAGTGGAGGCTAATAAGTGCAAAAATGCATTTTCGGCCTATTTTCCCTACCCCAGTGTTACCATGCTCAGTAGGATTTCGGTTAAAACAGGGGCGGGTCCAGGATTTTTTTCTAGGGGGGGGGGGTCCGAACCTTTTTCTAGGGGAGGTCCAAACTTTTGAACAACAACCACATTATACACATTTTGCAGAATAATTGCAACATATTGATAATAAAAACTACATAACCGTCAAATCTATGTTAAGCACCGAAAAAAATTGCTTCATGCTACTTAAAAATGACTTACAGTCAAGAAATACACTAATGGACAGGTACATTTTGGAAATTCTAGGGGGGGGGGGTCCGGGCCAAATGACCATTTTTTTAAGTCATGCTGTTCATGAACACTCTGGTTTAGTTGTTTCTCTTCAACACAATAAATTGACAATAAGAGATTATTCTAAAAAGCCCTATCGTATGACGATTCCAAAACGGTCAATTTCGTCCAATTTAAGTAACTTCACCGGAAGTGAAGATTCCTACTGTGGCATTCCCCTATAGAAATATCTCCTATCGCAGTTTATAGTGCCGATGTGCCCTCATTATTTCTCTGACGGCATTTGAACCAGCTACATGGATGTCGAGGTACGTATTACTCGAACAAGTTTTATTTTGATTTTTATAAAAAGTTAAAAACACGACACACCTTACTCCAAAATTGAACTATAATCATGCCATAATAAAATAATCTAAGCTTGCAAACATTAATCAACTTGTTGGTTACACACGTGGCCTCGTCAACACATGTTACACACTACCTAATATTACTCTGGGCAATGAATATAAAACAGACGGGCTAGCTGACAGTGTTCTGTCGCAGTTGTCACTCTCAACTGAACAAGGTAAGTGCATTTTCAATATAATTTTGTAATCTATTTGTTTATATCATGGTGTCAAATGAACTGCACTGTTTTTATTACATTAGCGCCATGCTGATTATTCATGATTTGATTACTGACTCGCGATCGTGATTTATTATATCACACGCTTCAATGACTACACTCTGGTTTACCAACATACGTTGCCTTCAAGTGCTGTTAGGTTATTTCCATCAAGCGCTCCCAAGCGCTAAGACTTGCTATCGTTACAAAACGTCATATTTTCTCATTCTATAAATGGCAAACCGATTGTGTACAGAATGCACATTTTCTTGCTTACTGAAAACATTTTCAGGAGCATTCGAAACAACTGTATTATACATTCTCTGCTAACGCCAGGAGCGGGGATTACCGGGTGGTAACAACATAGGACTGGGTAAAATTAATTTTGATCTGCGTTGGTTCTAACCACATCCAAATCGCTTTTCCTTTCGTTTAGCAATGATTTCTATTCTTACTAGCTTAGGACTAGGTGCCACAGGAGTGGTCTCGTATGTGATTAATCTAAGTTGTAAAAACCAAACTGAAGCTGAGCCTAGCTTAAATAAATTCTTATATGTGTAGTAAAAAGCCCTAGACTTGTCCGCCATCTTGGATTCGCCATTGCTATACATGAATACACATGTAGTAATGAAGTACGCGATTTTGATAACACCATATAGAACTCTCTAAAATAATGTGTTTTGATAAGCCACACATTTTCCAAGTCCAAAATATATTTAATAATGTTGCTCTTAAATTGCTTTATGAGTGATTTTTTCGTCCATTTACTTTCGTCTATTACAGCTTAGTTTCCGAATCAGCTCTATTTTGACCACGATAACAAACATAAACATGAATAAACTCATTTTTGCACTGTTGCTCGTACTGCCTGCTGTTGCAGCAAAACACTCAAAAGGTGAGTAAGCTTTTTAAACACTGTACATTGTATTTATTTATCCTTTATCAGTGCGGGCCCACATATACTTTAACAGGGATCGCCCAACTTCGTTTTTGTTGGGGTTAACGCCGTTGCAACACAATGTATAGGTCATATAACGGCGGTCAGTCAACCTATTTACTGTTGCTGGAAAGGCTAAATATCTGTATTTAGCTGTTAACCAACTACTAATCACATACTTTTACACATACACATAACTGCCCTACATTATTAAAAATCATTGGTAGAACTTTTCTCTTTACAGAATAAATCAATATCATTGTCGCATTTTGGTAAGGTAAACTCATATGGTTCAACCAGGAGCCGAACGAATCTTGATCGTTGTATTGGAAGTTCAGTGAGCTTGCTGCCTTGTTAGAACTGCGGCATATCGTCTTGTCATTAGACAGTTTAATGAGTGCATTGCTACCTAGCGCTATGTACATAGCAATTTCCTATGCCATGGTTTGATAAACTGCAAAGGGTAGCCACCAAACTTGTTTTTGTTTCCTGGGTACGTTTAGAACACTCGGACATTTTTGGTGGCCGCAATTTCGGTTTTGCTACTTTGAAGCAAATCCGTTTGGAAGAAATTGTCAAACACAAAAATGTGTTTTTTTACGCAATTAGTCCTAGAACTTAATTGCTGTTTGTACATGTATATGCTATTGCTATACAGAATCACGGTTACCCATAAATAACCCTAAAATCATCTGAATATATTCCATTTCCAAAATCAACATTAATTCGCTGATCAATATTTTAGTACGAATAAGCTTTATTTATAGAGAAATATGCTACAGTCCCATAAACATTAAAATAGCCGTGAGGGCAACGTACTGGCGACGTGCGATCAAGCTCCGCAAGGACCCGTACGAACTTTTGCGTACCCGCACGGACTGTTAGGTTTTTACGGAGGTCCGTGAGATGAGCCGTGGGTACACGTATCAGTTTCAAAGTCAAATCGTTAACAAAATCATGGCCTAGTATTGATTAAACTTGCATATCTTCCAGCTACTACTCAGTACGGGTGTGTTATTTGTGACATGCGCCTACCGTCGCCTTAATGCGCAAGGCTTCCCACGGCCTTCGGCTGAATGCACGTACGGGTCCACAACAAGTCACGATTTTATGGGACTGAGGCAATACTCACCGCATAACTCTATATTACAGGATGTGTACACAATGGAATCACCTACCAACCAGGTGATCGCTACCAGGATGACTGTAATAAATGTCGATGTACAAGAAGTGGCAGAGGTGCTTGTACAAGGAGGGGTTGTCCTCCCAAAGGTTGGTATAAGACTCAATATCTTTTTGTATATTATTTTTTATATAAAACGCCATCGACTGAAACATGCCGTGGGAAAGGACAAAGAGACACTTATTGAAGCAAATTGGTAACGAGATGAATTCTGAATTGTGTCGGTACTATTGTACGTAAAGATTGACCCCGACCTGACCTTTATGCAAGAATATTCATTACATTGAATACGAATGTAGTATTAATGTTCGATTACACCGTGTCCGTGGCCATGAGGATTATAAGCTAAAATTTAACACACAAACATACTTCTATAATTTTACAATCGCTGCCGAAGTGTAGAATATGCGTGGTACTGTTTTTCGTCGGGATATGTGAAGATAATTATTAGATGCAAATGTGAAAGGTCAGATTGGGGTCAGTATTTACACACTGTATAACATTTTGTTTAACAACATTGTGTATCAGGTTGTGCACGATGGCCGATTTCTTAGCCAACATTCCTGAACACTTCCCTTTACTTGTACTAGTTTTAAAATTGAAAAATTAAAATGAAATAAGATTCGAAAGTTTGAAAATTGACAGGGAAAGCTGCCACCAATTTTGTTCTTAAGCGCCATATTTCCAAAGATTTTTAATTCTTTCACCGTCTGAGAAATTTTTATTTAAAGGCCGCACGCCGTTTGTCTGAAAAAAAATGACATTAAACCCGGTATGTTCGAAAAATCGACATTAAACCCGGTATGTTCGAAAAATCGACATTAAATCCGGTATGTTCGAAAAATCGACATTAAACCCGGTATGTCCGAATAATCGTTATTAAACTCAGTTTGTCCGAAAAATCAACATTTAACAAGGTTTGTTCGAAAAATCGACATTGAACCCGGTTTGTCCGAAAAATCTACTATAAACCAGGTTTGTCCGAAAAAATCGAGATTAAACCTTGTTTAACCGAAAAAATCAAGCACACACGTCGTTTGTCGAAAAGAAAATACTTTTCGGATTTCTCAAATAAAATTGTGTCATCAATTTTCAGTTTGTCAAGTCAACGGTAACTGGTACGGTGCTGGTGAAAGTTTTATGGATGATTGTAATACGTGCAGATGTACAGAAAATGGCGTCGCTGCTTGTACCATGATGTTTTGTCCCAAAGGTACATAGTTTGTTTTTTTAATAATCATCTTCATTTCCCATTACTCATATAGGCTTTTATTTGAGAAAAAAGTCAATTTTCCTCAATCAATAAGTTATTTGGAGAATATTGCCAGCCTTGTGGAAGGGTAGGGGATTATTGGTAAAAGACAAGGATCCAGGAAAGCTGAATTTAATAGTGGTAATTGGTGCCGTAAAATAAGTGTTGACAAGGCGTTCAACCAATGTATAAAATGTTCGAGTAGGTAATAATTGAAATCTGACAAGAATTAAATGACTTACAGCTCTTTAAAACTTTGAGTCAAGTCTGATTTTAATGCTTTTTTCTTCAAATCGTAGCATTTGTGATGTCATTGTCACGTAGAATATAGTGAACTCAATGTTGTATGTTACATAAATTATTCAAACATTATGGTGGTATTTCAGTTTGTGAACACAATGGAGTCAAGTACCATCCAGGTGAAAGTTTCATGGATGAGTGTAACACTTGTACATGTGGTGAGGACGGTGGTATTGGATGTACACAGATGGGTTGTCTATCACTCTCTATAGGTATTTCATTAAAGTAAATCCTTGCAGCCCGCCCGGCTAGCCCAGTCAGTAGCGCTTAATTTTAGTCCAACATGAATATTCGACGTCAAATGATATATGTAGAACTAAGCTCCTATACCAAATTTACCGTCATCAAAATGATCATGCAAAAATTTAAAAAAAGTAAAAGAAAAGTTTGCATCCTGGAGATAAATTCAGGGCGCCATCATTATTGTGCTTTGCCTGACCCAATAACGATCGTAGTAAGGGACAGGTTATCCAGACTAGGCTTACTCTAGATACTGAGCCGTTCCAAGAACAGTGTGTAGTTTGACTGACCGCTGCGATATAGCCTATACTATGCGTTGCATTAGGGCTAACGCCAGATATCTAGCCGCTCCAGGAACTGTGAGTATGTTGAGTAACCGCCATGATATAACCTAAACCGTGCGTTGCATTTGGGCCTACCCCAGATATTTAGCTTTTCAAGTAACAGTGAGTAGGTTGCCTAACCGCCGTGATATAACCTATACAATGTGTTGCTACAATTATTTCATTCCAGCATGTGTACACAATGGTATCAAATATAAACCAGGAGATACTTTCAAGGATGACTGTAATACTTGTACATGTAGCCAGGATGGAACACAAGCCTGCACTTACATGGCTTGTCCACCGAAAGGTATAGTACCAATTATAGCTTGTTTTTCTTAACTTTAAACTACAAGATAGTTGGAGCTTTTTAATTGCGTGTATTCAAAACTTGGGTATTGTTTTACATGCAGTCTGCGCAGAGATCATTTCTAGTATTCGTTTTTCTGGTTTATAATGCCGTTTGACTTTATAAAAATCAATGATTTTTGGTAAACCTCCTACATATAGATACATATTCTTAGTCCAATAAAATGGCGAGCTATAAGAATGTAATAGTGTACAAGATTATGAACTTATATTCGAGGGTGCGAAAATTTACCACCAATTTCTTTCCTGTCACTGATTTTAATCATGAAAGGCTGTTGTCAGTCACTGACGACAGTATGTGCCTATTTACTGGTTAACAGCTTAATCTCAAATTCAGTCTTTCCAGGAACACTGAGTTGGTCGACTGACACCTGATATGACCATACAATATGTTGTTACGGCGTTTAATCCAACAAACAAAATACATTTACCTCTCTTGCAAATACAAATGTAATAAAAATAATTGTTACTTGTATAACCATGTATATTACATTTTCTCAGTATGTTTATACAACGGTGCCTGGTATGGTGCTGGTGAAAGTTTCATGGATTCAGATGGATGTAATACATGTACATGTGGGGAATATGGGGCTGTTGGTTGTACCTTGATGGCTTGTCCACCAAAAGGTTATAGTGTTTGCCTAGATTGTGTTTTATACTTTAATATAAACCAGTCAACTGTACCATCTCATTTATAGTGTTTTTGTTTTGTTTTTTACCATTGCACATTAAAAGTTAGCGTTAAAGTGCGGTTTAGAGTCAGCTTCCATATACACGTTCAGCCAACTTAACAATCTTGTACGATAACTCATTATCATTGATATCACCCTCAGGCAGCCGATCCCTTACAGTTACCATAAGCACTTGAGAAAAGGTTAATAAAAAGTTTATAAGTTTTCAAATTTCTTTTTTATGCTGACCTTTCTTTATATTCGAGTCTTTGTACATTTTAAACCTGTAATATAAATCATAAATTATACTCAATATATTGTACATTATAATGATTTAAATTTCAGTATGTGAACACAATGGTATAACATACCAGCCAGGTGACTCATATAAGGATGATTGTAACACGTGTACTTGTGGAGGAAATGGTGAATCTGCTTGCACAATGATGGCGTGTCCACCTAAAGGTACGAACATGTCTCATTCATTTGATGGTGTGTCCACTGAATGGTGTAACATGTTTATTTGTTTTGATGGTGTGTCCACTGAAAGGTATAACATGTTTATTTGTTTTGATGGCGTGTCTCCTGAAAGGTATAACATGTTTTATTGGTTTTGATGCCGTGTCCACTGAAAGATATAACATGTTTTATTTGTTTTGATGGTGTGTCCACCAAATGGTAGAACACGTTTCACTTGTTTTGATGGCGTGTCTACGTATTACTAACCTAATCAAAATATCATTTTTGTTTTTTGGATGTTGCGTCCTGATATGTTTTCAAATATCATTTTATGCCTGACCTATCTTTATATACGATACTTTGTACATAGGGCCCACTGCATACAGTATCACTGAGTTTAGACTACGGTCAAACTTGATATATGAAACTTTGTATATGTTTAACCCTAAAATATAAATTATAACTTCATACACGATATCTTCCACGTAATAATGATTTAAATTTCAGTATGTGAACACAATGGTATAACATACCAGCCAGGTGACTCATATAAAGACGATTGTAACACGTGTACTTGTGGAGAAAATGGTGAATCTGCATGCACATTGATGGGATGTCCACCAAAAGGTAGGATCATGTTTGTTATTTCGTTTCGATGGTGCGTGTTCCAAATATTTAAACAAGTTTCATTCGTTTTGATGGACATGTCCACTGAAAGATATACATGTAACAGTTTTTATTTGTTCAATGGCGTGACCACGAAAGGTTGGAACATGTTTCGTTGTTTTGATTGCATGTCTACCAAAAGATAGAAACACGTTCTAATCGTTCAATGTTCCAGTTCCACAGCCATTCTGTAGCATTTTTACTTTTATTTGTCCTCGGCTTTTACCTCACGCATATTTGTAGTAAGATATAAACTGTCATTTTATACTAATAGCTGTAGGTCATTCATAGTCATTTGGGTAAGTCAACCTGTGTTAATTTGCAAAATTTATATGTGTTATTACTGCATGAAACCCAACAAAAATAAATAGATAAAAAAATTATGCATATTACATTTTCTCAGAATGTTTATACAACGGTGCCTGGTATGGTGCTGGTGAAAGTTTCATGGATTCAGATGGATGTAATACATGTACATGTGGGGAATATGGGGCTGTTGGTTGTACCTTGATGGCTTGTCCACCAAAAGGTATGAGTGTTTGCCTGGATTTTCTTTTATAACATATTCCAGGAATCCTTACCATCTTATGTACTGAGTTTACATTGTTCAACTATGCATGTTATTATGTTATAATCCCAAATTGGAAAACAACCATATAAACGTTCAGGATAACAATACTAGGCATATGTACAAAAGGTATCGAATTAATAATATAAGAAATTGAGATAAGGTTTATCAAAAGTTAATTATAAGGTTCGTAGGCTCAGCAACGTTCATTGTTAAAGGATTTTTTTACAAAAGCTGCTAGATTTCGGAGAATAGAAGTCTAAGACCGGTTCTCTCCAAGAATGTTAGCTTAAGTGAAACATTCACAGTAAGTAAATTCACGACGTAATGTCATGGCGTGCTCCGCACACCTCTAATACCCTTTACATAAACCTGTGCCGTATTATTGTTTAAAAATTGAAAATTTTGAAATTTTGTATCATCGATCATAGAACATTGGTGAGTGATTAAAGAAAGTTTCATTTAATTCTAATGCGAAATACTCGTATTAAAGCAGGTGTCGACCCTCGTACCTCTGATTTCTAAAATTGCACCTTAGGACAGAATTACAGCAAGGCAAAACTAATTTAGTATAGTATACAAGCTGGTTTTACTGGTGAGGAATATTCAAGTTGACTGATTGTCTTTAAACAGTGATCGGACTTCAAGCAATATACATTTTTAACCACAGATGGTCGACACGGTTTCAAATCCACCAAAGTTACCGTATATATGTATACATGTTGTCATTTAAAATGGGTCAGAACAGGAACGGCTGTCTTTACTGCCTTTAAATTCAGCTCGTAGTGATTTCAATTTTCGTTTTCCTGCCTAACCTGTCTTTATATACAATACTTGAATACAATGTTAAACCCTAAATTATAAATTATAACCTATACATGATATCTTCTACTGTATAATGATTGAAATTTCAGTATGTGAACACAATGGTATAACATACCAGCCAGGTGACTCATATAAAGACGAGTGTAACACGTGTACTTGTGGAGAAAATGGTGTTGCTGGTTGCACATTGATGGCATGTCCACCAAAAGGTAAAACATGTTTCATTTGTTTGATGGGTTGTCTACCAAAGTGTATTACATGTAAATGATTTATTTGTTTATAACTAAGTTATGGTAGCAGAAATACATGTTCAATCGACAATTATTTAAAGAAGCAACACTACATTAACAAAGCAATTCTCTTATAATAATGATATAAATCAAATATATCCAGACCTTAAAACATTCATTTATTTTCATCGACTTGGATTGTTAGTAGTTATAGGAAGCAGTGTTTATCACGGTTTTTGAAGCCATTACATGTATTATCCGTTTGTAACGTTTGTTACGCTTGCAATCTAATTGTTGTGACCATACCATGGTCCGTAGGTAAATTTTTGCACGACTTGTTAGCTGTTTCTAATGGAGCAACACATCCATTCCATAACATTTTCCTATATTAGTTTGTCCTCAACTCTTTTAAGCTCGCACACCATATTTTTCTTGACAATATCTCTAGGTCATTCACAGTCAGCTAGTTCTGGCATTTTATTTATAATAAAAACATTGTATTACATTTTCACAGAATGTTTCTTCAACGGAGTCTGGTATGGTATTGGTGAAAGTTTCATGGATGATTCTGGTGGATGTAATACATGTACATGTGGGTTATATACAGCTGTAGCTTGTACTGAGATGGCTTGTTTGAAATAAGGTAAAAGTTAACATAAGTTTTAGTTATTTTTTTGCTTATAAGTTTTTTTACCAAGACGATTTGATATTGTTAGGGTCAAGTTTGAGGTTGTTGTACTTCAGAACCTACCTTAACCCACACAATGGCAACTGTTTTGCCATTGTCCTTTCAAACACAGAAAACCCATAGGTTCTTGGTTTCGTCAATTTTTTGCGACGTGTTTATTATTACAAAATTTTAAAATTCTATAACCGCTTCGTCTTTGCGTAATGTCTGTTACTGATATGTTTTCAGCATTTTTGCTGTTATATTTGATATCTTCGATTTAAAGAAACTGCTGGACATTGAACTGCCATTTAAGATTATATGATCATCAGGCATTCATCACCTTTATTTTAGTCAGAAATATCTTTATTCTTTAGTTCAAACGTAAGCTCTTCTTAAGGGTTATGAGTTTAGCATAGATTTGTATATTGAATACATTATTAAAACTTTAAGGTTTACTATTTGAGACATACTTCTCTCATGCTCGTTCTGACCATTTGTTTAACATAATGAATGTTTTGTGAGTCAAGTACGTCTTCCAACAAGCGCAATCACTCTGAGACTTCATGCATAGGTTAGGTTTGACAAAATCTGAGGTGTTTGCAGGATGTAATGTAACCTGAACGAAATTGCACATATAAAATATATTTAATAGAACTAATTTCCGTTATAATATATTTTCAGCAATGTTTGCGACCAGACTTGGAAGAGCTTTGCTTGGTCTAACGACATTTAAATAAGTTAACATGTAAAATACCTTGTCTATGTCATCAATTGTATTTCTCGCATGATTAGCTATAGCAATATTATGAATGAAACTTTTAAGATGCCCTCTTACTATCAACTGTTCGAAAACAATGTTAATGTACATCTTATATCAAAATAAAGGTAATTAAAAATACATGATATGTTGTTGCTTGTTTATTAAATTCTACTCCCAGACTTGTCTTTTTCCTTTGCCTGCTTTGATAAGTCATATTAAGAGCGGAACATAAATGTCTTGTGATTAAATGCGGTGTCCATTGTCTACATATCTGATGACGAGTGTGAACCCGGGTCGATAGCGCAGTTGGTAGCGCACCGGGATTTGGAATCTCGTGCCCGAGAGGGTACGGGTTTGAATCCCACCCGGGGAGGTTATATATACCCTTCCATGAAGATTTGACAATAATGTCGATTTTCCTCCATTGATTAGATAATATGGAGAAGTTTCCGGCCTTGTGGAAGGGTAGGTGAGTACTGGTTATAGACAATGGTCTAGGAAAGCTAGGTTAGGTGCGCTGGACGCTGTAAAATGACCTAAATTGTGTTGACACGGTGTTAAATCTATGAAAACAAACAAACAAAACAATGATGACGAGTGACGAAAATTGATCAAATAGGCCAACACTATATTTGACTGCATGACACGAATCGTGACGTCCATATGTGTAATTGTCACTTATTTATAAGCTGTGTAATCATGTTCAGCATCCCTTAACCACCACCTCCAACGAACGTCTGCCACCCACCCACGACCACCCGCATCAAACAACTGCCTCCCACCAAAGACCTCCAAACAACTTCCATTAAAAATAACAGCAATTACCGAACTACAGTCACACCTACATACAAGAGTCACCTGAAAATTGCCATGTCATCTTCCTCTAATCGACGATCAAGTATAGAGTGAATGTCTGTTCACAAAGACAATTTGTTATCGCTTGTTCTTGAACCTTTTGGTGCATGTGTATGGTCGATGCACCCTAGAACCTGATTTAAACCCCAATGGCAATTATTTTTCCCTTTTGTTTAAAGACAGAATCTTCATTGGTTATTGTAGCATTTGTTGGTGGCGTCCCTTTAAAATCTTGAATTTTGATCAAAATGTTGTAGAATCATTATTTTTAAAATATTTAAGTATGGTTTGTGAAAGAATGAAAACAAATTTCATGAATGCAACATATTTATAAGATTCAGTATCTGCCAGGGCCTCCAAAATCATGTTTATTGTAATGATTTTCCATTACATAGCTTTTATGCCATTTTTGTAGTCTCAGTTATTATCATAATAATAACCCAAAAATGAAACCACAACTAAAAAGCATATCAAAATAAACTAATATCATTTATTTTACATTAAGTCCTACAAAAAGAAAATGTCTCCAAACTTTTGTTTGGTACTGTATATCTAAGCACGTAGGTTGGAATTGCAATGATAAATATGTTATTAAAGTTATTTATCGGGTACATAATGACGTAAGAAAACAAATCAATTTTATTTGTACATCTTTGATACGCGTTGTCGTCAGCAGGATTTGCAACGACACTTAGCTCTGCAGTATATAACCGTATTAAACTGAATGTTCAAAAATATTTATGCTTTAAACTTTGAAGCGTATAACGTGATAAAGCTTTTTAAGTTAGTGAAGTAAAAGCTATTTTTACTACTAAAATCGGGTGAAGAGAAATTTGATACGAGATTTCTTGACCAAGACCTTTGTTCTTGACTTTTGTTTCAGAAATTGTATCTCTGTGTTCAAGTGAACAAGTAACTTTGCACGCTAATCATTTAAACTATTGTTCAACTGTTTTTTGTAATTGTTTAAAGTTTTGTAATTAATGCTAAATGTGGTTTTAGATAATGAATGCAACCTTGTCAAAAACGTGTCGTTTAAAAGAAGTTTAAGGTGCATTTGTAACTTTAGTGAAAGCTTTAATAGCGGCAGTTAGTTTTTCATATTGAATACGTCAAGGAGAACTAGCAGGTTGTAGATATAAATTAATTTAAGTTGGTGAATTAATTTTATACTGCTTGTAAACAAGTTTAACGTTCTAGGTGGTGAATAATAACACAACTATTAAGCATTTGTTCGCAAGTGAAAGACTACTGGTTTTAAATAGCAGGAATAATTGTATTATTTAGGATTTTTCATTCATTTCAAAATGGTGCAAGAAACGATATTCGGCTTCGATTATCTCACAGTATTCGTCGGAATCGGAGTTAGCGTTGCTTGTATTATAACAGTACTGATTCTACATAGTCTCAGATTTAAGACAAAGAGAACGACGGACAATAATGGACCGGTTGGGTACCCTTTCATCGGCATACTTTCACAACTTGGAAATTTTAACGTTATTCATCATACGTTAACTGCTATAGGAAAACAGTACGGTCGGATGTTTCACTTTGAAGTTTTAGGAAAGAAAATGGTGGTATTACGGACAGTTAGTATTACGGAGCAAGCTTTGACAGATGACAGGCTTATGGACAGAAAGGAGACGTTCTTTCAGCGTTATATATTCGACGGAAAGGGTTTTGCATTTGCTAATTATGAAAATTATGTACCTCAACAACGGGAGCTATTTCAGTAAGTACTTTCTTCTAAATTTGGTGTGCGTATACTAGCACATGCAGTTCGTTCTATTGGTCATGAATGTGTTTGTACTTTTTTCTTAAGTTGTTTAACTTACACATGGAGTTCGTTTTAAATAGGTCATGCAGGTGTTTGTGCTTTTGTATTCAGTTGATTTGATTATTCGTGTTGTTCGTTTGATAGGTCATGCAGGATTTTGTACTGTTATTTTAAGCAATAAACTGTCCTATCATAAGGTACGTCAAGTACGATACTTTGAACGACGTGTAGTCACTAAATATCTAAATAGTAACTTCCAAGTATAGGCTATACATATGCATCTATACCACTCGACCATACCTTACATGGTCAAACACGGATAATCATTGAATTGAACTTGACTTCGGAAAATGTCATAAAAGTTAATTACCATACAATTCCATCAAAAATCGATATTTGTTTCATTATTCCTGTGCATCGATCGTAAGTACAGAAATTATGTAGTGAGCATTTAAATCAGCGGGGTTAATGTAAGTGCAGCTGATAGTTGAATAAAATTTAACATTACCTACGAACAAAAATACAACCAAAAAGTTAATAAACGGCATTTATCCACAAATTATGACATAAAACTAAGAAAGTGGCTCTTAAATTAATGTTTGAGGTTTAAAGCAGTTAGCGAAAATAATGCTAAATAGTCAATGATTTCAAAACATAAAATAGTAAAAATACACATACATCTATTTTCTAATCGTATTCGATCAAAATGAAATGAATATAAACGTGAATAGTTGTAATAAAATACGTTAAAGTATTGCTTTAATTACAAGTGCGAAATTACCTTGTTTAAATATTGTGATTTTGTCGTTCCCGTTGACCGGGCTGACACTAAGTGTTCAAAACTACAACTTGATGATTTTATCGTACATACAAAAACCTGTTATCGCCTTCACCCACTGCCCGAAGCCCGGGACTAGTCAAATAGGTTACTTTTTGTATGTACATGTAGAAAGACTAATTGATAATTTGCCTTTTACAAATGTACTCAATAAACATAGAGGGTTGCCTGCAAGATTGCAGTAAGTGCATTGCTTTAAAGAGCCAGTTACTACAGTCTTGTGGGTAACCCTTGATATAACATAATGAATGGGTCTAGTGTTTTAGAAAACTTAACGCGATGTGAAAAACAATACGACTAAGTTTTATTTTCACACAGTTTTTTTGGTTTTATATACATGTATCTTTAATTTTAGACTACAAACAAAATTATAAAATTTCCGCTACGGAAGATATGAGGGAAGCCAAATACGGGATACGTTCAATTGACGTATTGTTCGCGCTGCCTTCAATGAATAATATGTTTTACAGCAAAATGCTTTTTGAATGACATCCGAAGAGGAATCTCCAGGACTGCGATAAGTTATTTTATAATCGAATCCATTCAGATTTCTGATGGTTCTGGCATTACTGTCCGTGAAGATTTGACTCAAAGCCCCGAAAAGCGGTTTATAGAATAAAATCAAAACTAATCGCCCAAAGTCAGCAAATGTGCTGCGTCGGTATGAAAACCTGACACCGAGAGTTTTAAGTTAATGAACTGGTCTATATGTAGTACGTAACGTACTATGTATTATATTTTTAAATTAGGCCATGCCAAATTGGAATTTTGCTAAGCGTCAACTCAAGTTTGGCAAACTTAGGTACCTATTCACAAAAACACTCAAACCGAAAACGAAAACACATGTCCATTTTAGTTAGTATTTACACAAATAAGTACTTGGTAGTACATGAATATTTATGACATTAATGTAAGATTAAAGTAATTCTATAAAAAAGTATAAACAACATACACATGTATGGCATGACCTTACATACTGTCTAAATATCAGCGATTTCGCTCCGTCTGTTCAAATTCTTGAGACCGAGATTTTAAATGTATAAATAAAAAAGCTAAAATACTATTAACATTAAGAAAGATATTATATTTTATATATCGTAACACCTCGTCGTGTTTGATCTTTTCAGTTCATTTAACAAAGTTGATCGTATGAAATAACTTATTTGATATGTTTATGCAGCCTTTCATTCAACTGTTCCTTTTCATGTGAAGTTTAAATGAAAATTTTCATTTATTACTTGTAAACCTCAAATGCCATGCACCGACATGGTTCACACGTTGTTCATTTATATGAAACGGGGTATGAATGTAAACACACTCCCTTATGCCTTTAACATTAAAAATTACTTAACACTTAAATTAAGAAAAAATGCTTTCAATACATGATACTTATTCAGTCATTGAAATATGTTAATTATCTTGCATGAATTAAATTTATTACATAACGTGCAATAGTAAATTTAATTGGCAAAAAACGGTAAAAAGGAATGAGTCAAACCCTCATTTCTATGTGAAAATATATTAAAATCGTCTTTTCTATAAAAATGGAATGTAGTATTAAAATGTTAAAGCTGTCCGCTATAAGATTTCAACTTTTCTAAAACCCTCTAAATTGTATATAAACTCTAAGGTAACAGTACAGCAGTGCTCTGATAGAGCAAATTTAAGTACGAATTGACTTACGGGGTAAAAAGATGGTAATGTTAATTATTAAACCTTACTATATTAGTATCATTCTGGTACCCAGAAACGCGGGTGCGATGTTTATAGCGCACCGGGATGATTTCGAATCTAGTGTCTTGAAGGGGTACGGGTTCGAATCCCACTCGGGTAAGTTATACCCTTCCATGAAAATTTGATAATTAGGTTAATTTTCCTCCATTATTATGGTATATCAAGAAGTTTATGGCCTTGTGGAAAGATAGGCGAGTACTGGTTATCGACAAGGGTCCAGAAAAGCTAGGTTAGGTGCGCTGAATAACCAAAATGAGTTGACACAGCGTAAAACTCAGTATAAATAAAAATTAAGTCGTACCCAGAGGTTACCAAGAATCCCGATCTAGGATCTTGCTAACCTCGGGGTACACGAATTTATTAATATGAGTATAAATGGTTTAATGCATTTTCGACTCATATACTTCTCAAACATTCTCAAAACCTTGAGATGAGTTTGCATAAAAATATCAAAATTCATTTTTTAACACAATGTCAGACGGTGACAGGTTATTTTAAAATATAAAATTTGAACAAATATGTGAGCGGGTAGCTTTAATTTGATGAAAATATATGATGTTAGTATAAAATGTTACATATTTTGTTCCTCCCACTACCACTTTAACAAAGGTCCGTCTGGATAAACATGAACCATCCCCATAAAAAAATTGTTGCATATTGTTCTTAATACATGTAATTCCTTTTAGAGAAAACAAACATTCACAAAATGGGTATTATGTTGAAATATGTTGAATTACTTTAAACGCACCTTCAAGATGGCTATTTCAAATATTAAGACCCTAATTTTTAACACCAACCGCAGGAATTTGAAATTGGTTATATTTAAAGATATTCTAACAAAAGACTATAATTTAAGGAATGATTTAAATACTAGTATTCGGTACTATGGGATGAACGTGAATGATAGTGACTATAAGATATTATGTTCTAGATAATGTTCTGAAAGACATTGCAGTCATTTAGTATAATAATTAATAATCGTAGTTCTCATATGACAAACTGTCATGTTCTGAGTCATTGTACGGAACGCCTTAACTGCCTCATAGGTTTTGTCCATGACGACGTCTATTTTGTGCTAATCGACATGCCATTTGAGGACAACGAACAAAAATAAACCTATAAGGCAGTTTAGGCGTTCCATACATTGCATACAGCAAGCGAGTCACAATGTAAGGCGAGTGTAGGCTTGCTTCTTTGTTCTGGGTGGGCCATATTTGTAAGGAATTCAAAAAAAGAATTTGAAAATTTTGAACAGCAAAGGTATGATACACAGACCACAAACACAGAAAGGCAAAGAGTGAGATGTTTTTAGATTTTTAAACTTATGTATAAAAGAACGCTCACAAACAAATAACAAAAACAAGAACCTGAGGGTTTTCCGCTTTGGAACGGACAGAGGCAAAATAGTTGTAACTGGGGAGTTTAAACTAGGCTCTAGTATTCTTTAACCTCACACTTTCCCTTACGGGTTCATATAGGAACAAACAAAAGCAAATTGTATTGGTAATAAAAGCCAATCCACCCTTCACTCGACAAAGTTGCATTCGAAAACACGCAAACACATACAAAACAAAAGGCTTTGATCTGATTTTAAGTGATGTCAGCCATCAAAGACATGACGGAAATCTCCGAACAGATCCGAAAATTGATACATTGTGTTTAAGCATTTGGAACGATAAAATCATCAAAATCGCACGATTTTGCAGATACCAAGGTGGTCCTTTTAGCGGGAATTTACTGTAATACAATATAAATATAATTATGTTCTATTTCAGTGTCGCTTTGTATTGGCGGTGGAACAACAGACATAAGAATGAGACTAACTTTTTAAGAAGACTCGAACCTCTTTTATCTGAGATAGTTAAGAACAAGTCACGGGATATTGACGTGGATATTTACATCAAAAGGCTGATGACGGATGCATTTTCTGTTGAGGTAAGTACCAACATTTTCATGATGTCATTACTTTTGTTCGTCAATTAGCACAAATAATACATGTTTTTCTTTTTGCAACACATAACAAATGAAAAATCAATACCCAACTTACTACAGTCATAGCTTCTTTGATTTGACGTTTTCAAGTCACGTGACGTAAACAAAATATCGGACCTGCTTAACATTTTAAAAGGCGTATGGTGCTTGTTAAAATGGGTACATCTTTAATTGAGATTTTATCTTAATTTTCTCATGCCGTACAGGAACACTCTGTGACAGTTCCAAAGTGGCACCGTTTCTATTCAGTCATAGATCTATGTCTTGGTTTTTAACCTCGTACATGAAGCTAGTAACTTTCTATGCGGATGAAAAGTGGAGCAGAGTAATCGTTCGGTTGTTATAGGGAAACAACATAATTGTATATACTTATATAACACCAACAGCTTAGTTATCTGTCTATTAGCGCATCTTGGCACTTAATGTATAAGTGATAAATTAAGGCACGTTTTTGCAGCCACGCGTATCTTATAAAGAAGGTGAAGGACGTTAGTTCAATCGCTAAACCTCGATCAATTTCTACAGCCTTCCATTACACCTCGGGTGTATACAGTGGAGTTATCGGTTTTAGCCGCAGCACGACAACATGAAAATAGTCCGCTCTAGAAAACAACCGAACTTCCGCTTCAAAATGGCAGCTGATTCACTTATGTAAATATTCTTGTGGGAGAAAACAGGGCTCGAAAAAAAGCTCGCATACTCATTAAGTGTAAATGAATTTTGAAAATTAAGAGTAAATTTTATCACATTTTTTTTCGCGAGTTGAAATCGCCGCACAAATATGCATTTTATTTGATTATAGATATATCAGGCGAGATTAGTTAACATGGACAAATTTATTACATGCTCTTAAGTGGGCCGGCGCAAGAAGAACCAATCGCAAAAAATCCAAACCAAACTCCTCATCAAAGCCGTATTCTGAATTATAAATAGAAAAAAATGCGAAAGTGATTTTCATTTTGCAAGTTGAAATAAAATCAACTTGCAAAAATTTGCAAGATCTTTTTTCTATTTTATTCGAGCCCTGAAGAAAACAACTTAATAATAAAACCAAGTGGCGTGAATGATTTGTTAAGTATATACACAATCAAATCGAGATTACCATGATTCAGCTGTTGTTTAATCGAGGTAAACAATTGCTGTAGGTATGTCGTTCTGGGTAGTTGACGACAATTGTACATGTAACTGTCGACATTTTATTGCAATTTTCACCTTTTGACTGATTGATGTTGTTACCACGTTTATGTCGATCAGATATAATGTTTATTATACAGCACAACTTGTCTGAAAAACCATTTTCCCGACCACAACAACCTCTCAACAACAACCTAATCTCAATAACTGCTACTTAACTGCAACAACTACTTCCGAACAAAAATGATTTACTAACAAACGCTTCTTCTAAACAACAGCCACTTCTCACAACTGCCACATTCAAAAAGCAATCACATCTCAACAACAACGACTTCTCCCATGACAACCACCTCCCAACAACAGCCACTTTGCATCAACAGTCATCCATTTACTCCAATAGCAATTTAAAAACATAAGCAACTACCAAGCAACACGCACTTCTTAACTACAGCTACATCCTAAAAACTTTTGCCTCAGATAATTCAATTCATGTACATTTCTCTACATATTATTTTCTCTACAACGACCACCTCTCATTTACAGAAAGTACAATTTGAAACTGATGCTGGTTGGTAGAGTATTCCTGTTGCGCTTTTCACAAAAAATCTTACGATAAAAATCTTTGTTGTGTCAAAGCCAAGAAATATTAATGGTATGGTCATTGCTTTGGCCAATCAATTACAAACGACATTATGTAGAATATTGTAGACCTTTTGAATATCGTACCATACTTATGTTTATCATCCTTCTGACTTGATCTGCTAAATTTATGTAATTGACCTACGATAACAATTTTCGTAAGATATTTTTGTGTTAAGGTGCACTGTATTGTCAAATGAGTGTACAAAAATGATATCCATCGAAATTGGTCACTCAAGGGGTACATTGGAAACCATAATTAAAGTAAATAAACCTGTTTTGTTTGTATGCATCGAGACTCTATGTCTAAGATGGTGATAAATGCTGTTTACAATGATTGAAGGATAAAGGAATGTTTGGGCTAAATTAATTAGACAACGAAAATTCGCCCCCGGGCATGTTCGTACCTGGCCAGATTTGACCGTCATTTGTTGACCCATTGACCTTGTATCAGCAACTTATCATACAAATTAAACTATTCAATTTAAGAAATGAAGGAACACAATTATCCATTTTTAAACTTGAAAATAAAGATGTATTATTATGGTCGTGTCTTTCTCCACATGGTATTCATTTGTAGATAAAACAGTTTTTATTTATGTCCTTTCTATTCAACAGTAATGTGTCACAACAAACTGTTAAGTGGTCGTTTAAAATGTCGTAACTATTTGACATTTGAACTTAGACCATTTATACACAAACACCAACTTCTTGCACGCACGTAGTCTATTTATTAAGGCTCTGTCTTTTTACAGAAAAAAATCAAGAAGCAAACCCAAAGCGTCATTTTGAAATATTTGGCGAGCTGCCTTAAAAGTGGCTCACTTAAAGAAATCAATGTTAGCGCTCGAAATCAGCTTGTGTATAATGAGCTAGCGGTACCAAGCACTGCAAAGCGTTTGTTTCTGGTTGACCCCATGTACAATAAACCACATAAATTCCCTGTAACCGTCTACCCACGCAAACTTGACATTTTGAAGTGTACCTCAATATTGAAAGTTGATTTCAAAGACATTTCACAACCTAGCACAGTGGGCGTTAAAAAAGTCTGTTATATTGCCTCTTTTGACGTTTGCCCTTTTTGTTTGATTTATTTACTTTTTGTAACAGCGTAATTCATATGAGGCAGACTTCTCTACATTTCAATGAGCTATTTACTTCGCCCATTCATCTTTCGCGAGTAAAGTCGAGAAAAAAATCCTTGCGTATTAAGGACGAAAATAATGAGTGTGTTCAAATATTGCATGATCTAAGTTATTCTGCTTATTTTAGCTAATATAAATATAGGCACGGCCTATTGATGGAAAAGACATGCAATTTATTGAAGTAATTAGTTGGTCGTAAGGGCCGTATATTTAACAAACAATTAAATCTCCATTCCGTCAATGTCTACTTCATTTCGTTTCATTGCATGTTTTAGTCACACAGCTATACCGTCCCACAATGCAACGATTGGTAAGCACAGGAACCAGAAGCGTTCCGAACGTGCGAATTTAGTTCGAAAAAATGAGAGTATGCTATCTCCTTTTTATATGATTTTTAGAAGGACTAAAGGGAGGTAACTAAAAACCGGAAGTGATCGACTTAAAATTCAGTTTGGACAGTATACAGAAATTAATCCACCAAAACTCTCGCGATACCTTAAATAGGAAAAGACATTCGTCTTTTCCATATTACATGTTCCTATGCGTCTCACTTGATTTTTGTTCACTTACGACGCCATGTTGGCCCTCTTTGAGTCACATGATTATAATATGGCGATAAGAACTCGGACTACCTTAGTTTTTATGGTTACATTGGTGAATATTTAGGATGGTTATATGTCAAAATTCTGCTATATCATGGTTTGAGTGCATAAGTTATAAAATAAACAATCAAACAAACAAAAGTGTATAATCAAGATCATTGTCTAGCCTTTATTTATAACTCAAACTTCAAAATTAAGTAAAATAGCGTTGGTGTAGTATATGCAGATTACAAAGTTTACGAACGGTAATTCACGACACCAAACGATAAGTATTTCACGAAGACAACGGAAATGCACGATGTGTTACGATTGATATTTTACGAAGACAACGGAAATGCACGATGGGTTACGAAGTGCTAATATTGCTGAGTTGAGTACAGCAAATCATGTCCAATGATGCAATAAACAATAAATTGTTGTTTTCAAAGGGTTTCTGGGACGCAGGCATAATGTGGGCTCTTATTTATTGAAGTTTTTGTTTTGAATTTTGTATAATTTTTGTTTAGACATAATATTGATAAGTTTATTTACAAAATTGAACATAAAGAATTTGTTTTATGTTATATATTAATATTCTTCATCGCCTTAAACCAGAAGCATGTCTTAGTTTAAACCCTCAACCATTCGAAATATACAAATTTTCAATTTTTAGTTTTATTTCTGTTCAAACGCTTGTACAAATGGAGTGTATCCCTCTATTCCCCTGGATATAAAAAACAAATGAACAATTTGTGCTTTTCGAGAATTTTCACAAATCGTTTTGCAATTACAATGATGACGTAAGCGTACTTCAATCAAAGTCACGCGCGGCTAGAGACAGTTTAAAAATCATTACAATTTAAAAATGGGAGTGTCGATAGTAAAACGTTAACGTAAAGGACTAAATAATTTTTTTATTCAAAGAGTGGTATTTGATATTAACTTAATGAAAGACCGCGTCGTCAAAACAAGTGTTATTTTTATTTCAAAATATAATTATTTTTAAATCAAAAGGTCACTCCTCGCGACCGTGTCGTAGCATTCATGTCACGTGATCGAGTGTCGTAAAAAATGTTACTATAAATAGATCAGTATGTCTCGCGATGTACCGATTTTTACTATTTATTATTCAAGGTGTTTTAGAATAACGTTTCATAACTTACCTAAAATTGGATTAGTGATAATCAAATTGCTTTAAAGTGTATCTCCTTTCATTTTTAAAAATACACACCTTATAGCCTCAAAGGATTAAGCGTTCACACCTGGATTAAATAAATTTAATTTAATTAGTTATTAAAATATGACAGTTAAATAGGATTATTTGTAGTTCGTTCACAAGGCCATGCATGGATCTGTATTTTTAAAATTACCTCGTTATTGCGTTAGTTAATTCATCCGTATACCTATAAGATTGCAATAAAAACAATTATTTAAGTACAAAGACGGACTCGTCAACTTAAACTTTGTTCCTAAAGTACTTTAGTTATCCTACCTGCGTTTAAAGTTTTATTAATTCGATTAAGAAATCGATTTAAATATCTTGAAAGATTATATCTTAAATAAATATAAAAGTACTGAACAGTGCGAACTTAAACTTATCGCAACTATCAAAAAGAACAGTTTTATAGATAAGACTTGATATCTGAATAAACGGTGTGCGTGTGTCCACATTGTACAAAAGTTTTAAGGAGTTAAAAAAAAGAACATTTAAACTACTGAGTATGAGATTTTCTGTGAATAAATTGAAACTTTTGAAGCCATTTTCTGTCTTGTGTTTCAATAGTGGAAGTAAGAAAGGGGTCTATTCAGTGACCACTGGAATTATAACAAATTCCAGACCGGAAGTGCTCAAGGATGAACCCAGAAAGACAAAAGAAACGTTACGGTTGCCGTTCAAAATTGTCAAAAACGGACTTCTGCATTCGTATTTTCATGAATGCAATAAATTCAACGGCAAATTTACAAAGTTTAAAGTTTTAAATAAAAATTTCATCGTTTTGAATTCTCTTCACGACATTGAGACTGTGTTCAATCCAAAAAATGGGGCTGAGGGTCGTGTGTCACCCTTTTTCCAGAACTATGTCTTAGAAAACAATGGATTTGCGTTTCAAGATTTCACCAAAGTTTGTCAAAAACAGAAACAAGTTGTTAGGACTGTGTTAACATATCACTTAAGAACGCATCATAAGTTAGTGAAAAAAGAAATATCTAAAACAGTGGATGGACTATTAGTGTGTTCACAGGGGAATATAGACAGTGACATTTTTATCAAAAATTTCTTAAATAATGTTTTTACTCGATTGGTAAGTTCATTGCTTGTACTTAGATATATATCAACTTATAGTGTTTTATTAATAATTTTCCATTACGCTCGTCAATGATGTTTGAAGTTGAAAATACTACATCGCGTTAAATCGTATTTAATTGTATACATCGAGAGCTTACCTCGTTAGCTTAAAAAGGTAACGTGTGTAATTAATGGCTGCTTTCTTACACATTTTAAGCCGAATCAACAATTTCGTACGATGACCCCTGATCATCGTTATCATCTTCAAGCAGGTGACCCCTCACAGCACCCATTTTATGATTTAAAACATAGGTGATGTTCAACAACTGTAAGTGAATTTCTTGCTCAAGGAAATTGGCAGTATCTCTAGTGGGGCTGGAACCCGGGACCCACGATCCCTAAGCACGCGCCCTACCACTGAACCATTGCTCCTACACTGCTCATTACGAAACAAATTCTACCTTAATCAAAATACATGTAAATGTCATCCGCCATTTTATATTTTCAGTTGATAGGAGAGACGCTACCGGAAGATCATCCTGACCGCAATGCATTATGGGACATCATTAATTTACTATATCAACTTATGGATCCGAGTATTGACACACCGTTACGCAACCTTCCATTCCTTAGATTTTTACCTATAAAACATGGACGTTTATTCAAAGACGCAATCAAAGCTAGAGATCGTATTTCCAGCCTATACTTCGACTCACAGAAGGTAACTATAGGATTTTTAACAATTATTCCAGCCGCAGCGTGGCGTAGTGGTTAGCATGTCTGACTTCGAATCCGGAGATCGCGGGTTCGAGCCCGGTCGCGGTAGGTCATACCCTATACATGAGTTGTCGGCCTCGTGGTAGGGTAAGTTAGTACTGGTGATAGAAAAGTGTCCAGGAAACCTATAGTAGAAAGAGCTGGCCGCCGTATATATGACCTAAATATGGGTTGAATATGACGTTGAACAAAATTAAAAAAAAAACAAAAACAAAAAAACAACAATTATTCCTTTAAATGTCTTTGTATTTTTTTCTGCTTGTGGTACCGCCATTATGTGGCCTTATTCAGCGAAGTTCCACTATAAAGGTCACGCTCGTTATTACAAATTCTTGTTATTTCCGACAATATGAAGTACCAAAATGATTATTTTTTAAAGAAAAAACAGACCATAAGTTGATTGATTCAATCATCATTGAGATAAAATAATGTCAATACTTACTGTGTGCAAATTTACTTAAAGGATTCGACAGTATGATAGGAGTAAAGGTACAGTAAAACCTATGGTAGAACGGACCTTTAAATAACAAATAACAGCTTTTAATATTTCTCTTACATTTCATAATTGAATTTTATCTCTGCATAGCAACAGCATCTGAACAGCAACAATTTTAGTCCCTCCCAGTGGATGTTGTTCAAGAGAGGTTGTACTGTATACTTAACTGTGTAAATGTGTATAAAACTGTAGCCGATTATACATGGATAACTATCCCGCAGTTTATGACACGTCATGTACTCACAGCGAATCCCATTCCTATTCCACATGACCCCTCTATCCTTTTCCCCTACCATTATCCCCTGGGATTCCCTCCCCGCCCTCAGAATCCTCTCTACCACAGGGACCCCAACATACCTGGGACTCCTTTTCCTCCGCCTGCACCCCATCCCCTACCCAAGGGACCCCTATCTCCCCCCTTAGACCCCTAATCCCTAGTCATTATCGTTAGAACTTTTCTGTAAAATACCATAGGTCAATATAATATGAGCCAATAACGGTGCTAAAATTGATGCATTATATATTTTCTAGGAGTCGTACAAAGATGGTGAGATACGTGGACTTGTTGATGTTTGTTTAAAGATGCAAGCTAATGAACCATGGCTTACTGATGACAAGATTAAAGGTCTGATGTATGATACTGTTATTGCTGGTGAGTAATCCAATTCTTGCTCTTTGATGTCTTTCAAATGTAAAATTTCAATAAGCTAGTTCTGTGCACCTTTTCACAAAAAAATTGCTTTTGACTTACGATGATTTTTATCATAAGATTTTTGTGAAAAGCATCACAGTGTTTTCCAAAACTTTATAGATAGCTTTTTAGCTTTTTTATCTGATGCGAAATAAAACAATGCAAACACCGATTTGCAGACGACCTTAAGCTATCGTTAGGCATACGATGTGATGCAAGTGAATAGCATTCTCGTACTGAAAAAGTAGTCCAGCTCTCGGGCTGAGAATATCTTGGGGTCTATAGTCTCGTGATATTAATAACGACTAATGGGGTTCACAAAACATTGTTGCCGATTTTCTTACCTGACAAATTATTGAATGATATTAAATATGGCATCAATAACAATGACAACATGTGAATAGTCATCCACGTGACAAAAGGAACCTTGTAGGTAATTCAATCACGTGACAAGTCCACACGTACTAAGCTCTGTCACGTGGTTTTTAGTCAGATGCTAACTTTAAACGTATCACAAGTGATCATATAGACAAGAGTGAGTTTAGATTTATATAACAAGTCGATTACATCGGTTAATTTCAAACAGGCATTTGCGACTATTTACTGCAATTACAAAAAAAACACGATAATGATGATAATGGTGATAATGGTGATAATGATGATAATGATTCTATTGGCGTAGTAATATTTGTGAGGTCTACAAAATGTAGCAACAAAATAGAACTACGAAATATAGCTACAAAATAGAGTCTCACAATAGAGCTACCAAACTGAGCTATAAAAAAAACAGGTTTATCTTGTATGCTCTTCTATGATATTAAAATATTAAATGGCTCATTGATAAAGTTGTTAATGTTAAAATGAGCTCATAATGACATTTTTATTTGATTTCAACTACTCGTATTACTTAAATGACTTCATTTACAGCCTATTAGCCCACTTTAAGCCGTCATTATACAGTATAGCAAATTTGTCAAAATTTACTTTTCTTTTCCATTCAATGCCATTTGGTGTATTTCAAATTACTTCTTCAAAATATTTTTATTTTACAATAACAGCATTTATAACATTTAAGTGGCAAGATAAGATATTTTCTTATTGTATTCAAGTACAAAGTATTTGCAAACTTTGCTTTTTAAAGCCATTATACGGAGCCCCTAAAGTGACATTTAAAACAAATTTCTATTTCGCTATAACGTTATATTTGTTCGTTTTAACAAGACATTATTTTGTTTTAGGAACTAATCGCGTTTCGTAAATCGAAAAGAAATTATACAATAAAACGCAATAATCATAAAACGTTTTACTAAAAAACGATATTGTGTTGTTCTTGAAAACGAAATAACTTTACGCTTGACCCAAAAAATCTTGAAAATAAAAAGTATCTAAAAATATCACTTTAGGGGTTCCTTACTATTACTCTATCGATTGAAATGACAATTTTACACACAAAAATGATTGTAAGTGGTAGGACCGAAATATTTACGACGTCTCTAGACTTGAGATAAGATTGTGAGAAACCCAGGGCTGAATAATATCTAAATAAATGTCTCATTATCTCGAATCGATCAAAAAATCTCCTCACACTATTGCGCAATTTCTTATTTGAGATAAAACACGTGTGTGGTTATTTTTTATTAATCAAATTTGTTTATGCAAATATACATTATGGTTCACACGATTAATTTAAATATAATGTTAAAATCATATTCAAAATTTGATCATTCAATTTGGATATGCATATATTTTGTTAGTGTATGGGTATTTCAACAAATTAACAGGGAAGGGACTATGATCAAGTTTAGGCTAGCCGGGAGTAAAACTATTAATTTTGAACCCATGAGTTTATGAATATCGAATACCCATCGTGCATCGATTTCTTTTGTTCATTTATGGAATAAAAAATGTGCATAAAACATTTTAAAACTTTATATATATTTTATCGAATAAGGTCGCATTTGAGGAAAGACATAGATAATAAACCATAACCGCATTGGGCCTAAATTTTATTAAAAAAGTTACGACAAAAAGCCATTTTTTGTCCTAAATTTGTTATTGACGTACGATGATTTTTATTGTAAGATATTTTTGAACTATGACCTAAATAGCAATAAATAACAATATCGGTGTTTTTTTTCGAAATAATATTACGTTTTATGATTATTACGTTTTACTATCATAGTTTATCATTAAATTGTTCCTTTAAGTCTGATGGCTTTATCTTGATTTACAATATTGGTTTATATTTACCACATACAAAGAATAATATACGAAAGTCACAAGATAAAATCAAATTTAGATTGACATAGTTTGACGTGACCTACATTAGATTGATAAATTATTTAAGAAGAAAGATAATATTGTTTTTTTATCATTTTAAAGTTCAATAATATTTTCATTTTGTGATATCTCGTGGACATATTAAAGCTTAGTAGATTTAAATTATGAGAAATAAATCGGTATAAGCTTATATTCGCTTAAGGTAGTCTTCCCAAAATGTCACTTACTGTAATAAATTAAGTTTTAAAATTAAGATGGATTCCGAAAATATATTTTTATTCGATAAACTTCATGTATTCTAAATCGATGGGTACGATTTTTTGCATAGCTAGCGATTTCAAAACAAATTGTCAAGGAGTTATAACCTCCCTTTAATATGAAGATAGAATGACATTAAATACTTCTAAAAAGTCTGCATTTATAAAATTTTAAAACCTGACAAGGTCTAAAAATAAGGGACTTTAGTCAGTTATTTCCCCTTGTATATTCTTTAAATAGGTAGGTCCTATCAGTTTGATTACTCGGATTTTACCCTTACTTTTTTATGTCAATTTGCCAAAATTAATCTTAAATAACCTTTTTGTAAATCATTTAATTTGTTTGAAAATCAAGCTAAGTATTGTTAAGATAAAGAATTATCTAATTTTCATCACTTCTGTTAATATCTTAATAAACAAGAAAGATATACGATGAAATATTTTGATAATCTTACATAGAAATTCAATGATAAAATCCGAGGGTTCCAACTGTAAGGACCTACTTACCAATTGGATTGCTTCAGATTTTATCAGGGAAAGATAACTGACTAAAATTCCTAATTTAGAAATACTTTGTATAAGCACAATTTACTAACTTTACTTTATTCAAAGACTTCAGCACAGAACAGTGCTTTTGGTCATAGAACATAATCATTTACAATATACATACAAACAAGTAATAAATTACATCATAAAACAAACGTATAAACATAAATAATGATAGATTAAAAGACATACATGTCTTATCAAATGAAAAAAATATGAATACGTCCAAAGAGGTTTCTCTGCTCTGGATCGTTCATGGATCATGATCATCGATAAAAAATCTGTCAGCTGAAGAAGGTGACGTGATGTCACCGAAAATTTCAAGGTAAATAAATTTTCGCTCTGAGTTGAAGAAAATTAACTCCAAAAAATATGAATGTCTATGGAAACAATTTTCTTGAAAATAAATTATTCTAATAAATAATGTTATGGTAGAATATTGAATCTACTGAGAGAAAAAAAGGATAACTAGGGATCTGCTTTACCTTAAACATAAAAGGGACTATTTTCAGTGTATATTGCCAAGTTATATTAAACAAGTAATCAAAAACTTGTTTTACGCATTCTCGCCAGGTGGAACTTATCAGTAAGGCAAAAAATATTTCATTTATAGAATGCACTCTATGGTCCCTTCAAAAAATTGTCGTGCTTGTTTACTTTTTTAGTTTTTGTTGTTGATAAAATGACTCTAGATCCTGTTTTAAAATACCCCACAAATAATCCCATTAAGTCCTAAGGAATTCAGATATTGAAAACTTTAAATCCGCTGATAAAGCTCTGTGGTACTTTATTTAGTACTTTTTATCATGTTTTTTTTTCATTATTGTCGATTAAAGCTCGGTTGGATTGAGTGCACTTATGTAAGCACTTAGATGACCCTTGTCAAATTGACAAGTAATTTTAAAAAATACATTACAACAAGACGTAAACAAAACCGAAGAACTACATGTATTTATCTTGGCGGACAAAATAACTTAAAATTGCTTTGATTGAATTTTATTTAGTAAATCACAGTCTCAAATTAATACGCTGCATAAAAATTGAATCGAGTGATAAACTTAGTTCTGGACAGAATCGTTTGTGCTGAGAATTCAGAATAAACAATTACAACACAAATGCGAATGAGGGCAATTTTGAACGGATAAAACTAACAACGCTAAGAACTATTTGGTTGTTCCCGTTTGTATACCGCAAGAAAGTGCAAAAAAGATGTTTACAATCTGAAAATCACATGACTTAATTCATCTACTCAGAGGTGCCGACCGCGCTTAAATAGTTTGTTATTTGTACTGTTGAACAATAAAATTTTCTTTTCTCTAATTCCAGGAATGTCGGAAATGATGAAAAGCATAAGAATGTTAGTTTTATTAATGTGCCATTATCAAGATACACAGTCACGTGTTCGTGCAGAAATCGATGACGTTATCGGTTCCAGAGATGACATCACATCAGAAGACAAAGAAAAGATGCCATACACTGTCGCAGTTATCATGGAAATGCTGCGATATGTCAGTCAAACTCCACTAGCAATACCACACAAGTGCAATAATGACGTCACACTAGATGGTTACGTCATAGAGAAAAACTCAGGAGTAAGTTTATGCATGAATTTTGTAATTCTATGAATAAAAACCAAAGGAAATAAAATAATCGATTGCAATAATTCAAACATGATTGCTACTTACAGAATAAGTTGTTTAACCATCCTAAGTCATTACATGTATATTTAGTTTTATCCTACGTGTTTTATCCTCATACGAGATGGCTGAGTAGAAATGAAGAATTTGTTATGTCTTTACCAGTGTTTGTTATTATTAGGGGCGAGTGGTAACGACTTTGGACTGGTTATTTTGGACAATCAGCACCCAGTGCACTTGTTCAAATCACACAAAAAACCGTCGTTACTGCTTCTTTGAGCCAGACAATCTATTGCAAAAGCTCAGTACTTTGGGATTGTGAAGACCATTCTAATCTTACGCAAGAGATTTTGACAATATCTATTAAGTTATGTTGTTTGTTTTTTCAGATATTTCCTAATATTTGGAGTATACATCATGACGATGATGTCTGGGGTGATCCTTGGTGTTTTAGACCAGAACGATTTCTAGCAGACGATGGAACTCTTCTCCCACCTGATCATAAACATAGAAGAACGTAAGTAAAAGCTTTAACACACATATTAAGGTAGCATTCCCATAAACATGTACTTCTAAAATTGTGTTTGGCCGCTTCAAAATTATGGGAACACTACATGTATATCTAAACTTTAGCATGCTATACCAGTTATTGAAACTCTGGTCAAACCGACTTGTCATGATCAAATACGGATACGTCTGTCAAACTCAACTAGCAACACCACACAAGTGCAATAATGACGTCGTGCTACATATTTACGTCATAAAGAAAAACTCAGGAGTATGTTTATACCCTTAAACTTGTAATTCTAATAAAAATAATCATAGACGATAAACGTCTAAAAAGGATACAATAAGTTACACAAATATGCTTTTGCTGGCAAATGTTAATTGTAAATGAATTTAAAATGTTCAATGTGAACTAAATATAAAACGTACTCATCTACAACGTAAGTTAAAGTAAATAAAAATGAATCTTAACTTTAAAATCAGCTTCATCTTAACAATATCGACCATTTTGTGTAATTTCAGGTTAATACCATTCTCAGTTGGCAGAAGACGTTGCCCTGGTGAAGATTTCGCAATGTCAGGGTTGTTTATTGTGTTCACAAAAATGTTACAGAAAGTTCAGTTTCTACCACCTACCAATGAAGATCTCCCTTCAGCAGACCCTAGACTTTATAACAACAAATTTCCCCTGTATTTACCTGTGTTTAAATGTCGTGTTGTACCTAGAGACGAATCTTGATAAATACACCAGAGGAAAAAGGGACAGATGTTTTACAAAGAAATCCAATAATTAATATCTTACCATTTGGACTGAGCGCCGCACCGTATTTTTTAAAACTTAATAAGAGACTTTAGTCAGTTATTTCCCCTTGTATACTCTCTAAACAGGAAGGTCTTACTAGTTGGATTACTCGGATTTTACCCTTACTTTTTAATGTCAATTTGCCAAAATTGATCTTTCATAACTTTTTTGTTAATCATTTAATTTGTTAGAAATTCAAGCTAAGTATTTTTAGGGTAAAGAACGATCTAAATTTTATCACTTATGTTATTATCTTAATTAACAAATAAGATATCAGATGAAATATTTTGTTATCCTTACATAGGAATTCAATGATAAAATCCGAGGATTCCAACTGTAAGGACCTACTTACCAATTGGATTGCTTCAGATTTTATCAGGGAAAGATAACTGACTAAAGCCCCTAATTAGGTTATGTACAGCGGTCGACATTCCTTATCTGTGTTTCTGGTCAATTTTCATTACATATAATCACTTACTCTTCCACAAGAAGGTGACAACTTCTATTTCGAATGGTGTTATTAAATATTGAATTTTAGTGGAAGGGTATAACTTTCCACGGCCGGGAATCGAACCTGGGACATTAGGGTTCGAAATCCTGCGTTCTACCACTACCAATAACACGTAAAGGGTTATCAGATAGGAATGACACAGGTTTGCATTAACCACTTGACCCACAGGTGCCACACACAAATTTTCAGAAACTAAGAATTCGGTTGTCAAAGTGATAATGTAGGACCAAATGTCACCTTGGGCTCATTGAATTCTTTTAGCGTTTTATATAGTTTGAGAACTATTTGCCTAGACTTTTTGTGTTCTACCAGTAACTCCGAACGGGACATACTACATGTGCAATGCCCCCTGAAGCTCTATGGCAATTAAACGTTTTAGAAAACTAATCATGCGTATCGCAAGTACTTTTACTATAATTAAAGCTTATCATTGTCAAAAGTTTGAATCAAACGTTGAAAAACTAATTAATGATATACTTTGAATTTGAACATATGACGCTATGATTCTTTTCCTAGGAAAATTTGAATACGTTAATTCTAAAACGGGATTTGTTCAAGGATTGTTTGATGGTACTTCATTTTCGGAGGCAGGTGGAAGTAACCAAACTTTATTTCATAATCCTAATCAAAGAACCATAACTACATGCAGGATTATTTTTTTAAATCATGTAAAAGTTAAAGATACTAGTTCACAGGTTTGGCTAATTTTTTCTGTAATTTCAGTGTCTGTAATAGTGTCAAAACATTAATTCTTAATATTTTAAGACAAACTGACCTATAGCTTTCAAGAAATATACAATAAACGTCACAAAAATGCATTAAAAATTGTCTATACCGTGACATACGGGATAGACTTTTACCACTAGTAACACCATCATTTGTAGTTTAATGACAATTTGCACAAAACTGTCATTATCAGAACACTATTTTCTTGCTTTCAAAAATGTTTCCATACCATTTTGATAGATTTAGAAAAAGTTGATATTAAAGTTGAAATCTATGAATTAGTACCTTTAACCACGTTATTATAATGATATATTATTGATGTGACATCCAGTATTATTATATTTAAATTTCTCGTACAGGTCGTCCACGTAAACATTGCGTATATAAACATTGCCGGTTTCATTACACACCAGTATTAAGGCGTGAATTATTTCTTCAAATTAATAGTTTAGTAATTTTATACTTATTTATAAACACATCATTATATAAAATTTTTAATGTGCATATGCACTAATTAAGATATATGTTAAATATCAAAAAGGTATGTTTAAATCATTAAAATGCTGTTCATACATTAGCTTATTAACCTATTTACAGGGCAAGTCCATTGTTTAAAGTACAACAACACGCATGACCTAGAATACGACCTGTACGCGAGAAAACTGAAAATGTAGAAAATTTGTATTTTTATATATTAGTAGATTTGATTTTAGTTGACTTAGTATTGTACATATATATTATATTTTAGTGAAATTTGTTTTGTAGATCAGACTCTGTAAAAAGTTTTCAGTGCTGATATTTACTGTTAAAATGTCTAGCCGACAATAAAGGTTAAAAATAAATGTATTACAACTTACTTACTAACAATGAATCCCAAATGTTAAAAAATATATATTTATCTAGAGCCAGATTCATTAACCGCTTTTATTGCCAGTACTCCGATATCCTTCTAAAAGCAGCCGGCAACTTCTCTATCAATGGAGAAAAGTCGACACTATTTTCGAAGTTTCGTAGAAGGGTATGAACCGTTGACAAGTGTTGTGACCAGGGATCGAACGTAGACTTCTAAACTAGATATCCATTGTGCTAACCTCTGTCTCTTGGGCTTATCACCCAATGGATTACTTATTCTTAACGTATTCTTTTTTCGCATTTCTTTCAGATGTATAAGCTTTTTTAAACTTAGGTTTCTTCCTAACGAATGCATCTCTTGACCATGGCATTTCGCTCAAGGCATTACTTTTCTAAATGTTGTTTTATATGATTTGTGACCTGTACTATTTACGACAATGAAAATGTATAAAAATAAAAACTAATATAAATATAACCTGTTGTTTTGTTTATTTTGACTTTTCTGTTGGGTTGAACACCGTAGCAACACATTGTATAGGTCATATCACGGTGGTTATTTGGTTATGAGAAGGTACAGTGCTACAATGGTATGACTCTCCCTGGTGGGGATCTAGAGGGCACAGATTTTAAGTGCAACAAGGGCGCAATTATAATTTTCTTGAGCAAGAATTGTATCTCGGAATGCCTCACTCCACCCACGTTTAAATGGATACCTGTAATAAAATTCTGATGCCTTATGGCCGGCTGCACGTCTATATTAGCCTGACTTAAAGAGCCATGATCGTTACTACTTTGAGCATAGGAGCCTGACATTCCATCATACTTCGAAAAAAACATTATAAGGAGAAAATGGTTAATTTTTAAGGTTTTTTCTTAGTATGAAATAGATTGTCAAGCTCCTTTGATTTGAATGCACAATCCCAATTCAAGCGAAAAGTTGTAGGAATTTGAAGGCGGCGGTATTAACGACTCGGCGACAGAAGACAGTATATTTTATATATACGAGTATGTACATATACATATAATATTAAATTTGAAAATGAAACACATGTATTAATGCTTATGTTTGGCGTTTTTATTTGCCTGTAAAATAGCATCAACATTGAAACAATACCTAGATGAGAATGATAAATGTACTGTTATTCTTCACTCTGCAGCCATAGGCGCATTGTATTAACTCCTCTCATCTATTGTTGTTATGAGTACAGAAGTACTGTAGTGAGTATTCAAATTAGCGGGGTTAATGTATGCACCACTGACAGTTGAATAAAATTTAACAACATATAGACTTCATACAAGCAAATTGTTTCACTCAGCTGACACGTGTTACAACAATAGTAACAGGTGATGAATAAACGTACTAATTAGGTCCAGATTCAGGATTTTTCCGGGGGGGTTCAAACTTTCGAACCACCAGCACTGTATATACTTCATGCAGAATAACGCAATATAATGATAATAGAAACTACAAAAACCATTAGATCTATGTTATGGCCATGCCAAATTGGAAGTTTGTTAAGTCAACTCAAGTTTGACAAACCTAGGTAAAAACACACAAACCGAAAACGAATTAAAACACAAATATTTTACAACAAAGGCAATACAGTTTGTGTATATTTTAATAGAAAAACATCATCAAAATATGATAATGGTCAGAATTACTTATGTGTGTTTAAGCACAGACTTAAAACATATGATGAAATGAAATGACTTTTTCATGTAAAATATCTATTGTATTAATGGCGGGGTTATGATAAATTGCTCACGAAGAATAACGACGTTGCCGGATACATTTTCCCTCGAACGAAATTGTCGTTATCGAAACCCGGAACATCGGAATTATTTAAGAAAATTTCACCAACAAATTTGTTTTTTTGTGTGGATTGAGAACTCTAAAACCTACGCGCACGCTTAACAGAATTCAGGTATGGCTTGGTCTAAACACAAAGACGAAGCGTGATACTAAAAGAAAACGATTCACAGGTAAAATACACTGATTGACGGGTATATTTTTGGAATTTTAGCGGGGGGGGGGGGGGTCCGACCCCCCCCCTGAACCCACATAGCGTGACCCGCCTACGCTAGCAGTTGACATTTATGTACAAATATGTCACAATCAACCTATGCGGAGTTCTGCATTGGATTAAGTTTCAGTTTCAATTTTTCATGAGAGTAACTCAAAATTATGTAAAGAAACTACATTTGTATTCTCAAAGCAATTCCTCGTCAAAACCTTTTCACTCAACGTCATAAAAAGCTTTGCCCCACACTATTTGTCCCGTAGGCATCAATATAGTCTTTAATCTGGTAAGAATACATGTATATTTAACGTAAAACGTTTATAATTTTAAGTGTTAATAGTGCTAAAATAACTATCCCTTTACTATTTTCCGGAAATGCCCATATTACACCGTGAATTGTAATAATTGATTACTCTGAATCATCTACACTAAATGTTCTGCAAATGACCTTGTTTAGCGCACGACTGAACTTTTTACGTGGAGGATTAAGTCAACAATCAAATTTCATAGGATATCAGTGAACTTCCAAGAAGAGAAATGTAGTAGTTATCTAATGCCCTATGTGATACCATTTAACTGTTTGTCTCTCAGTGATAACAAGAGTTTGTTCACTTAGTTAGTTGTTGTTGTAGATCACGTGACTAAAGACCCAGTATGTTTTAACCGATGCATCAAGGTAGCTCTAAAACAACACATCTTACGAAAAAAACCATTTTAAGCCCATTACATTTACTTATCGGTGACTCTTTGACTATCAAAATGCAAATTTCATGCTTCTATTGTCCCTTGGTATATTGGTGTGCCATTTCTGGGTAATTTTTAGTTGTTTTGGAATCAAGAACGTTACAAATACATGTAAGTAAGGAATATCTCATTATTCGAAGGCAACTGGAACGAGGAACTAACAAAACGCCCAAAAGCATTTATAAACAAATTAGTGAAAACTATTTTAAGATGAAATGTTTTATAGCATTGAAAACATTTCTAAAATTGGCTGATTTGAGGGGAACGACCCTATAATTTATGAAAATCAATCATCATGTATAAATGTAGTGTTTGATGTTTTCGTGTCAACTCTAGTTTCGATAATAAGTTTTTTGGAGATGAACAACATGCTGATTCTTAATTCTAATTAAAACAACAGCTATGTTTTATTACCACTTTCCGTATCTGAAGAAAACTGAAAATATAGACCATCAGAAACAGCAACAATAACAACACAGACCTTTCACACAGTCAAAAAGCAAAGAGGGAGATGTTTTATAATATCTAGACTTTTGTTATAAAAGGACAACACCAACAAATAACGAACTCACGATCTAAAGTGTTTCCGCCTTGAAAAGACTGGCAAAATAATTGCCACTGAAGGGGGGGGGTTAAACTAGGTTCTAGGATGCAACAACATAACCCTTGCACTGAAAAGATTCAAGAGAAAATGATAATACATCGTCTTGGTGAGAGAACTTCAACACACCCTTTACTTTACAATGTTGCGAGAGATCAAGTGATTTGCATGTAAAGCAATCAGTTGCCAAGTTCAATGTCCGGTGAAATTGACCAATATCATAAATAAAGTCAGATGTTTCTGACATTTTCCAGGCATGTGTAATACATTCCGTACTGTCAAAGTGACCACAGATGTTGTTTTGGACACACATGCTACATGCACCCAGTGTGGTACCAAACATATAAAAGTAGACCGCTCACCAGTAACAGCCACATCTTTACATTTTCGTGTTCAGAGAGGTAAGTGAATCATTGTTTTATTTTTTTATTGTAATTTTCATAAATACTGTCTACGAAATTAGCGAATGTCTGGTTGCCCGGAACAACCACTGTTTAGTTAGGGCAACTAAATATTCCTTTTGTGCAACAAAAATCTATGAACAAGATATAGTGCTTGCTGCTGAACTGATCTGTTTGGACTACCCATTTCATATCCTAATTTTGTACACTGTAAATAAATTCAAATTTCAACACAGACACGTGTATTTTCATTCTAAAGTTAAAGGTACTCATTCGCAGATTTCAACTTAAATATCAACTTTTACTGAAACTATCATACTTGTATGGAAGCATTTTTGGAAGCAGGGGACTAGTGTTCTGATAATGACAATTTAAGTGCAAATTGACATATAACTACAAACGATGGTGTTTAATGTAGTAAAAATCTATCCCGTATGTCACGGTATAGACAATTTTAGTGTACTTTTGTGACTTAATTGTATATTTCTTGCAATCTATAGGTGAGTTTGTTTTAAAATATTAAAAACTAATGATTTGACACAATTACATACACTGAATGATATTTTGAAATCATAGAAAAAATAACCAAATCTGTTAACTAGTACCTTTAAGTTCCACTATAAAGACAATGCTTGTTATTGCAAAATCATGTGTTTTTTGTTGTTAATATGTTAGTCCCAAATGCTTTACTTGTAAAGAAAAAGGCTCTATTTAATAATATTCTCCATGAACAACACAATTAAGAAAATAAATTAAATTATCCACTGATGATACATGTATTTGTCTCATATATAAATTGTATCTATTTCAGTAAACAAACAAACATGAATAAAATTATCTTGACAGTTTTGGTTGTTGTAGCTGTTGTTGCCATGGCGGAGGCAAAGAGTAAGTTGTTATTTCATAATATATTGTCCACATATTAAAAAAACTTTTTCTTTCTTCGTGAGTTTATTTGTTTCTGTTTAGCCACTTTTGTTGCAGTCAGTCTCATATTATAAAACAAACATACACAGTTACCGTCGTGTCTGGTAGGTTCTAGATTATCATATATATTTTATTTTCTAAGCATGCTTTAATGAACAGTTTCATCTTTCGGTATACCTTGGCGATCTTCTAGCAGACAAATTTCAAATAGCTTCGTAGAAGATCGCCGAGGTTGTTCATACTGCAATTTCAAGTTAGTGCGTATAAAAACAAAGCACAGTTTATAATAACAATACAATGAACTAACCCACGACGAGGGATGCCCAGGATGGCTTTAAAATAAACACTTGTCATATGTTTAATTTTGTCTTAGTTGTTGGTGTAATGGAAAGCGTTCTATCATAACAAGCATGATTTACCAAGTGGTGGTGGATTATCAACCATGCTAATTTTGTTAAAATGAATTTTCGTGGAGCTTGGTCATGAAATTATTTCTACGGTCATTTTCCCTCCTACCAATGATTTTTAATTATGTAGGGCAGTTGTCAGTCACTGACGAAAGTATGCACTTAGTAGTCGATTAACAGCTAAATCCAGAGATTCAGCCTTTCCGAGAGGAGTGAGTAGGTTGACTGACCGCCGTTATATTACCTTATATGTGTTGCTACGGCGTTAAACCCAACAAAAAAACAAACAAACAAGAATGTCAATAGTTTAGGAACATTTCTTCTATTTCAGAATGTAAACATAACGGCATTTCTTACAAACCCGGCGAGTCTTTTCAGGATAATTGTAATACATGTAAATGTATGGATAATGGCGAAGGTGCTTGTACAAGAAAAGGATGCCCACCAAAACGTAAGAACAATTTTACAATACGCGTTGTCATGTGCGTCTAAGCAGCATGTATGTTGTCCGTCTAAGCAACATTTGATGTTGTACATCTAAGCAACATTTGATGTTGTACATCTAAGCAACATTTGATGTTGTACATCTAAGCAACATTTGATGTTGTGCATCTAAGCAGCATTTGATGTTGTGCATCTTAGCAGCATTTGATGTTGTGCATCTAAGCAACATTTGATGTTGTACATCTAAGCAACATTTGATGTTGTACATCTAAGAAACATTTGATGTTGTGTATCTTACATGTAGCAGCATTTGATGTACATCTAAGCAGCATTTGATGTTGTACATCTAAGCAACATTTGATGTTGTACATCTAAGCAACATTTGATGTTGTACATCTAAGAAACATTTGATGTTGTGTATCTTACATGTAGCAGCATTTGATGTTGTGCATCTAAGCAGCATTTGATGTTGTACATCCAAGCAACATTTGATGTTGTACATCTAAGCAACATTTGATGTTGTGTATCTTACATGTAGCAGCATTTGATGTACATCTAAGCAACATTTGAATTGTGTATCTAAGCAACATTTGATGTTGTGCATCAAAGCAACATTTGAATTGTGTATCTAAGCAGCATTTGATGTTGTGTATCTTAGCAGCATTTGATGTTGTGCATCTAAGCAGCATTGATTTTGTGCATCTAAGCAGCATGTATGTTGTGCATCTAAGCCCCGGATGGGGTATACTTTCGTGGAGCTTGCCATAAATATTTCTGAATCACGAAGAACAGTTGTCAGCCAGCCCACTGGCCTTTCCAGCAACGATGAGTAGCTTGACTGACCACCGTGATTTGACCTATACCAGACGCGTATCTAGACTGTTTTTGAGATAACCCACAAATGCTAGGGGTCCGGGAGCATGCCCCTTCCCCGGTAAACTACAACAATTACGGTTCGTTTCAGAAATTTCGATGTGCACAAAGAAACATACTGCATAATTTGTGTATTGCTTTATATGTCAAAATAATGTTATCTGTCTTGAACCCTGCCAGCCGCCTATAGGATATATTTGACAGTTTAGAATATCTGTGTTGGTATAAATTGATACTTTACATGAATGAGTCACTTAAATTATTTGCAAAAGTGATTTAATTTGAAGGCTTGGGAAAGCGTGTTCATTGGTAGTCTAAATTCAGGCTCTTAAAAGTTTCATCCTGTGGAAACAATGAAAATTACACGTATAACAATCTGATTTCAGCCTGTAAACACAAAGGTAAAAGATACGGAGCCGGTGAAAGTTTTATGGATGACTGCAATACTTGTACATGTACAGAGAAAGGCATCGCTGCTTGTACCATGAAAGCTTGTGTATAAAGTATGTATTTTCTAAATAATTTATAATTTCACTTGGTGAACGTTTTCTTCTTAGTTTTTTTGTAATGGAATGTTAAATTGCTTGCTTGCGTATAAAATATGTGCTTTGTTTCTTTTGTATCACATACTCAATGAATATATTGGGTTTTAAATAGGTATTCTGTTCTTTTATTTCACATAATATGTTAATTTATTAGTTTTCAAATCCTTAGGTTTGCTGCATTAAAATTTAGAAAATATTAGCATCTGTAATCTAACGCACACGATTTAGCATGGTGCTGGTAAAAGTACTGAACTGAGAAAACTAGTTCTGTGTAATTTGTAAAGCAAAAACAAACTATACTTATGTTAATGTCTTCAAATAAAGATGTATATGTATATGTACTTATACACTTTGAACAGTCAAAACGAATAGCATCAAGTTCTATTATCCTTAGGCTGGACCTATATGGAAGACTGTATGATTTTTGTAACTCCTCTTTGCTTATTTCTAGCTATTTTTATTCTTTATTTTCAGTATGAAGTGGCTTAAAGATTGATTCATGGTAGAGAGAATATGAAAGAGAATATGCAATTATGAAAACAACATTCAGACTTTAGACTTAATACTGAATACAAATTTTTACAAAATGCATGTTTAACTTCATCCTTTCAAAATTTCATTTTAATGCATTATTCATTTCAAAAATAAAAAAACTACAGTAAAATATAACCTGTTGTTTTGTTTTTTCTTTATGAAACTATACCATTTTTAATGACCTTCCACTGTTAAGAGATTATGATCGCCGACTTTATTATTTCTTTGCTCTATGACTCCTGTCTGGTAACAGGCTGTTGGTTTGAATCCACATAGCGGCCATGGCTGCGTATATGCATAAAAACAAGAAGTTACTAGTCATTGGTTCATCACAAGAGTAGTCCCAAGTTGTTCTAGTTACCTTGTATCACCATGACAGATGCAAAGCGGCGTAAACCTAAATAAAATCTTTCAATAAATTGCGTTCTAAACGATTATATAGTCCATGTACACGTACATATTGCAGTTATGACATTTGATTAATATCTCTTGTCATCCTATTGCTACAAAACGACACTTTTTGCCGGAGTTCCAAAATGATGACTAGTATACATGTAATTAAATGCAACAGATTGTACTCTTAGTTAATATATAACTGTAGTTACCGAAACCCACTTAATTAATAACCTTACTGTGTCACATCCTCGCCATCAGACCAGTCCCATAAAACATGATATTGGCCATGTCAAATAACTAATTATATGGCCCGCCGGCATGTGGAAATGCCAAACAAACTTTTAAAGGTACTTATTCACAGATTTCAACTTAAATATCAGCTTTTTCTGAAACTATCTAAATTGTACAGAAATATTTTTGAAGCAGGAAATTAGTGCTTTGATAATGACAATTTTAGTGCATTTTGGACATACAATTACAAATGATTGTTTCAAGTAGTAAAGATCTACTCCGCATGTCACGGTATAGACAATTTTAGTGCTTTTTGTGACTTTTATTGTATATCTTTTGCTATCTATAGGTCAGTTTCTCTTAAAATAATAAGAATGATTTTTGACACAATTACAGACACTGAATATTATTTTCAAAATATAGAAAAATATTAACCAAATCTGTGAACTAGTACCTTTAGAAGTTTCCCAAAACATTTCCTCTTTTATTCCCCACATATCTGGGTTATGAAACATGACATTGCCTTCTGTCAAATGACTAATGGCATGAACCAGATTACAACAGTTAAATTATTCATGTATAGAAATTGTCATGTTATTTTTTATTAGATTTGACGTCGTAATTAATGTTCATTAAGTAGGTTATGTGAAAGCAGCCTATAACATAACAAGCATTTCTTGACACTTTGTAGCATGTTTTACAAATAGAGGGCTCAACCCCTACCAACATTTAGAATATCATGGGTATTTGCAAAAATTATCAAAACTGGCATTGCAGATTTGATGCACAGTGTTTGCAGAATTTATAAAACTTGCATTGCAGATTTGATGCACCGCAAGTAGTACACACTTTTCTGATTAGCCTTTCACAGATACACATGTATTTTGAAAATAAGCCAAAAATCCCAATCATAGGCGGATCCAGCGGGGGTGGTCAGGGGGTCCGGACCCCCTAGAATTTCCAAAATGTACCTGTCCATTAGTGTATTTCTTGACTGCAAGTCATTTTTAAGTAGCAAGGAGCAATTTCTTCTCGGTGCTTAACATAGATTTAATAGTTATGTTGTTTGTATTATAAATGTGTTGCATTATTCTGCAAAATGTGTATAATGTGGTAGTGGTGCGAAAGTTCGGACTCCCCCCCCCCCCTAGAAAAAAATCCTGGACCCGCCCCTGCCAATACTTACAACTCTAAAAGTATTCAAGACGACGCTGATTGTAAACATTTCTTCTCGAAACTATGACATTTGTGACGAAATAACCTTGACATTGGAGAATACAGACTTGTTAATTCCATAATCAAACAATGTAGTGTTTCAAACTTATTTTATTGATAAGTCCGCACAAAACTAACCTAACAACATGTAAATAAAGAAGGATGTAGACTTACGCTGACCCATCAGTTCATTCGGAACACCTCGACCTTTCATGAATGAATAATCTCAGAAGGATTCGTGGGGGGGGGGGTCTACCCAGGCGGCTTGAGTTTTTACTACCTACGCAAGGCGAAGCACGTAACGCGGTTATGCAAAAAAATTATTGTAGTATACACAGTAGCGTGTTCAATTACACAAAACGTTACAGAACGTTACATCATAACGATACCTTTGGAACTCCTCGGCCATTCGCTACGAATAATCTAATCTATTACACAAATGTGTGATCGTTAAGGCAATGAGTGATGTTTCTAAATTTACGGACTAAAAACGAAACATCACTCAATGCCTAAACTATCATATATTTGTTTACTTCAACACCGGTAGTTTCAAAATAGCGACTGCATATGTCCGAGATAATTCGCAGCAAATGGCCGAGGAGTTCTGAATGTATCGTTACGGAACGTTCTGTAACGTTCGCGGTAACAGAACTCCCTACAGCCCTGCGTTCAATACTTTAAATATGTAGATTTAGTCTACTTACTTGTCTGTTTTTAGCGCGAACCAGTGTGACGTCCATGACGTCGTGAAAAAACGACAACGTCACTAAGGTTACCAGAAAAACAAACAAGAGGCATGAAGGTATCTGCCTGCCAACTTTTATCATAATCGGTTAACATAATATTTTTTTCACTTTTTTCTTGGTGTAAGGTACCGACCCACCTTAAGCAGAAGGGTATTTCAATATGTCACTTTATTGGCTCCGTACTAATCACCTAAATTGAAATTAGCTTATTCAACAAGTTCAAATATGCATGTATAATCATTTTTGTCATATTGTCATGTGACATCGACAGTCATAACTCACCTTGATTAACGCTGTAAGCATTACATATGTGCGTTTTTATGACATCCACAAAATGCTGCCATTGTGAAAACACTATAAAAGCTGGTCGCTCGACAGTCACCATCACGTCATTACACTTTGGTGTTTAGAGAGGTAAGTTAGTTTTTTAGAAAAGATATATTTGTCTATGTTTAATCGTAAAATTAGATATTGGCACCAGCTTTGAAGTGTGTACGAATTACATCACGATTGTTTGGCTCGAGTGACTTATAAGCGCATCGAGTGAGTGCCTTTATTTTATTATACGATAAAACATAGACAACTATAAGTTATTTCGATTTTAGCATTGCAATACAAGTACATGTATATATATAACTAATATAATGAAAGTTCAATTAATTCCTTTTCTACAAGTATATGAGCTCCGTTAAAGTTGTTCTTTGCCTCTATGGGCTTTGCATAATCAACAATATATATTTATTGGAGCGCTGCAGATTTTGTTCTTCGTCTATGTGAGCGCCTAACAAATAATCTATTATATTCATTGTGTGGTAGCGCTTGTAAACAAATGCTAAGTTAATGACCTTTACTCATTTAATAGTCTATGTGTGATACTTTTGTAGTGTCTCATATATACATTGTGACTATTTCAATAAACACACGTCTTTTTCAGTAAACAAAAAAACAAACATGAATAAAATCATCTTGACAGTGTTGGTTGTTGTAGCTGTTGTTGCCATGACGGAGGCAAAGAGTAAGTCATTATTTATATTTCAAAATTTCCTCGTGTATGGTAAATACGCTGTTTGACTTATCTTATTGTGAAGTGCACATTTGTGAGCATAGAACGTACAAGAGGAACGACCAGTTTCACAACTTCATATCAAAGCACGGTGCCTACAAGTTACCTATACCTCTTAATTACCGTTTCCTCTCAAACAAGAGAATAAAAGTTTTGACAAGTTAGGTCATGAAATATTTTTCGATCGGTCCATATCCGATCATTGTGTTATGTAGGGCAGTTTTAAGCCTTTGGCATAAGGCATGTGCTAAGCACATGATTAAATCTTGTTTCCAAAGATACAAGCCTCTCCATTGGTATTTTTAAGACAAATAACCGCCTCGATAAAAATTTAAGCTCATTGAAGATTCTTTTTCGAAATTGAAATTTTCGACGTCGTTCAAATGGTTTCCATTCCGTTCAATCTCTACACCGCATTCGGAACAACCTCGGCGATCATCTTTGAAGATATACGTTTATAAGCTCGCCGTGGTAGCTCCGAATGCTATACACAGTTCAGTAGAATATTCAGTTTGCCGATTTTACGAACTAACTCAGGCAGAAATAGGAAAAAGTGGAACGCGGCGTAAAAAGCATTCGTATTACTTTATATTACAGAATGTAGGCTTCATGGAATTGCTTACAATCCAGGAGATACATACAAAGATGATTGTAATTCATGTACATGTATGGAGAGTGGTAATGGTGCTTGTTCAAGAATGGGATGTCCACCAAAAGGTATTACAACAACAACAACAACAACAACATGTTTATTTGTATCAGGCCTCCAGCCCATAACAAGTAGAACAAGTTATAAAGTGAACATAATGTACATGGTAATGTACATAACCTACATTCATCGGCGGATCCAGGATTTGTAGTTAGGGGCGGAAAATAAACAAGCAGACTGGGGGTCCAGGGTCCTGAGTTTTGGTCATTTCTAAGGGATTCAGGCACTTTTCCAGAATCTATCTCAACTATCCTTTCGCAGTGTATACAATAAAAACATCAAGATACGTCTAATAATTTTCTAACAACTGTTGGTTCATGATGATTTTAATTGACATTTTGTGGCCCAAATAAACTAAATAAAATCAACTAATAATAGCATTTGGCAGCAGCTGCCAGTAGCGCATACATAAACCTCCCTGCTTCAAATACTCACCACAGTATTTTTAAACTCACATTCGATAATCAAGGATTTAAATCAGAGGTATAAATGTATAATATTATTTTCAGTTTGTGAACACAAAGGAGTAAAATACGGTGCAGGTGAAACTTTTAAGGATGATTGTAATACATGTACATGTAGTAGTAATGGTGCCGTTGGTTGTACCAGGATGGGTTGCAGACCGTAATGTATGAGCTTTTTATTACAAGTTCAAATGGTGTTTTATTCTCCTTGTTTTTTGTAAAACGTGGTTAAATTCAGGGCTCGAATTTAAGCTCGCACACTCGCAAAATGCGAGTGGATTTTGAAAATTGCGAGGAACTTGTATTTTAACTCGCACATTTCTGCGAGTTAAAATAGACGAAATAATATAACTGTCTAAACTAATGAAGCTCAAATTAGCATTACAACGGCCAAATAGATCGCTAGAATTAATTCAAGAATAAAAATGTTCTATATTCTTTGTCTAACCCACAATAACGCCACGGTTTTATCTAGAGTTAAATACACGTATAGTACTACGTTGTTTTGAATGGACGAATAGTATTTATGAATGCTATTAAAATTTGGAAAAAAATATTCCAATGATTGTTTCCATTTTGCGAGTTGAAATAAAATCAACTCGCAAAAAATTTTGCGAGTCCAATTTTTTGATAAATTCGAGCCCTGTTTATATGTATTAATGGTAGATGCCAAGTTATATGTTTAGTCCTTTATACGATTTTGGTAATTGCAAAAAAGGTTAGTTCCATACAATATAGTCCTGTTTTATATCCTGTCACAACTTGAATAATTACAGGGTCACTAAATGTGTTATTTTTCAACTTCTTTTTAACCAATGAGCCACCGATTCATATTAATTATTGATGATCTAACTATATATGTGGCTATTTTGAATATAGAGAAAATAACAAGTTTCAAAGGACTTAAAAATAACAGATTCAGTGGCCGTGTAATAATTTAAGATGTGACAGGTTGATAAAATATACATCATCATAAATGTAATGACTTGTACATTTTTATAGCGCAGTTTGTAGCACATAAGAATTTCAAATCTAGTCTCTCTAAGTAAGTACTGGTTCGAATAAAAGATTTAAAAACCCAGAGCAATTATACACTTTCGTGTAAATTTGACAAAAATGTCAATTTCCCTTCATTGATAAGGTATTTGTGGAATAGTCCACATTGTGGAAGGGTTAGTGAATACTTGTTATAAACAAGGGTACAGGAAGGCTAGTTAGATGAGCTGGTCGACGTAAAATAACCATATTGGCGTTGACACGCCTTAAACCTAATAAATAAATAGCATAAACACATTTTTACACTGTCTGAAATCCATATTGAGTTCTACTGTAAATGATGTGCCCTTGTTGATTCAAGAGCTCTCTAATTTAGAGGTGGTTATGAAAATAGAATTCTTCAAAATGGAGAATTTTCTTAAAAAATAATAGTACAAAAGCATCACTATGTCTATGTGCATAATATATTTAAGTCAATAACACTTCTGTTTGTACTTTGTTTGCAGGTCGACAATAGAATTATGAAGGGTGTATTTGGATAGATCGAAGATATATCGTCAAGTTGACGTGTTAACTACTTTGATACGACAACTTGTCGTTTATTACTAAAATATTACCAATGCAATCTGCTTATTTCTTTCAACCTTTCCATTATCCAATCTCTATGTATTTATTTGAAAAAATAAAGGCTACAGTTAAAAAGAGTTTTGTCATTTTATATTTTCATATATTGTGTCCGATCGTAAAATCTCGGCCAACTCCGTCATTCTGAACGCCTCGACTATTCATTGTATGATAGGGTCCACCTAAAGTATTGGGATTTGCTTCTTCATTCGCGAAGCACAGGCGAACACATAACGATTAGCAATTGTTTGGGCATGTGACGCAAAGGTAGTTTCAAAATGGCGTCAAAATAAGTCCGAGGTTATTCGTAGTCAATGACCAATGAGTTCCGAATGCCATCTCTGTGTGTAGACATTTTTGCAGTTGCCAGAGGTTCTCCTATTGACACATTGTCGTGAATAGTGTACAGCGTTCAGAACAGAACAGAACAGAACAGAACAGAGCCAAGCATTAAATCACAACATTACACTGATAAGGTATAAAATTTAATGGCTTAAATATAACTTGTAAATATAATATAATTGTAAATACGATTATACAATATACATATATTACAATATAGAATAAACAACAGAATTACAAGCAAAACTACATTTACAGTAACTCAAACAATAAAAAAACAAATTATAAAAAACAGATAAAGCAATAAGCAACAGTCATGAATGAATGAATTTCTACATACTTAAAAAGTAAAACAAATGTTACATTTATACATGTATGCTACTTTTGTTCAAATAAATCAACTGAGCTTGCAACAAGCTTTTTAATCAGTTATACACTCGTGCGTCATTGAAATAACTATACTATATTATGCCAATTTTATAACTTGCGAATTCCATTTATAGTTTTGCAAATTGAGACTGTAATGAATTTATTACACGTTTCGATAACTACACTATTTGTATCCGATTTAATACATACAAATGATATTAAACTTGTATTTTTCTTCTCAGGTCAAACTTTACAAGCTATGTCATTGGTCAAGTTTACAAACCATGTATAAGGCCAATTTTCAAAAGCTTTACATACTTGCTTTAGACAAAGAATAACAAGTGTAATAGATTTTTCCGCATTTCAACTGTAAAAAGTCTATTTCATCTGACTTCAGTTTAAGCATAATGACATTTACGAAAGATTATTGTTAGATTTCACTCAACTGTCAGTGATGCATTAACCTCGCTGATTTAAATACAATCTGCAGTACTTCAGTATTCACTATCGACAAATTAAGTTATTTGTATCTACGAACGGGCAATACTGCCAATACATTTATCAAGCATATTTCGAGTATTTAAATCAACGGGGGTTGTTTTCGCCACTGACATTTGAGTAAAATTAACAGTTCAAAACAAGTACAGAATATATAATCATACAAACATTTGGCTACAACACATTTATATCATTGCTACAAACATGAGATTTAGGATAATCAGATAAAATGAAACATAAATACACTTCGTTTGAAAGAAAGAGTGAATCCTCATGCATGAAAAAAATCAAATAAAATAACTGCTTAGGCTCCGCCCACTTTATACAAACTCCGCCCCTCAAACAGATGTCACAGCCAAATGTTTGTCGTAATCACTTCAATGCTAGTACTTTGACTTCATTGGTGTAAAGATTGGGAGTAATACTTTCTTAACGATTTCAATACTAGAAGAAAGTTGTATCACAGGAGAGACTAGTAAGTTCATTTCATCAATGCCATGGCTTTTTAGAAGATCGAACTTTCTTAAGTCCTAATAGAGGGTTGTCCCGTTTAACCATATCGTTGTATTCATCCTGCAGATTACGACTACCATTGACTGATCCAGCAGAGGGGGCGGAGCTTCCTACAATGGGCGTGGATTCACCAGCAGCTATTCGTTTTATGATTTCTTCCTCCGTCAGAAACTCCTTAGAAGAAAAGTACCGGGACTTTCTTTTCACTGTCAAATACAAATGACAACTCATGAGTTATTTAATAAGAATTATAGTGAAACTTTACAACTGAATGCATTTTAGTACTCATGACTATTTTCTTTATTTTCACCATTCTTCCATACAACGGACAATAATTACAACGTACATCTAAATTTGAGCACTATTTAAAAACAACACCGCTCCATTTCGTCAAATACAGCAGAAAATATGCAGAAATTATGAGTCCATGTTTATAATTCGACGCTTCCCGTTGCTAAACACATAATAATATTTGCTTGGGGATTGATCCCAGTGTTTATGAATATTTCATTTTTCCATATTTTATGTATGTATACATATACAGGGTTTTTAAAATACGGTTGCAGATTTTCTGACCCGAGAACATTTCTAGATAATAGACACAGCACGGAAGTAGTTCGGAATTCCTGTTAGCTTGGGTGCTGTAAAAAGGAAATGAAATTATAATATGAAATCACTAAGAAGAGTCATACTGTAATTACTTAGAAAAAAGACAAAATGTTATTTCAATGCCAGTAGCAAACACCTGGAAATCTACATTATCAAGAAAATATGGCTGAGAAGTGTGGAGCTCTCTAATAAATACATGTACTTGCTTATCATATCGACAAAATTAAGCTCCTAAATATCTCTGTTTGTTTATACTTATTTATTTTAGCTCGATCATGAAACAAGTTCTTACAACTTTGATTAATCACTTTTGAGTTCGCTTCCTGGTCCCCCAGTACTTAGCCATTTGGATTAAGTTTCTTGCTCAAGGAAACAACGAGATAGATTTTAGATGGGATTCGAATCAACGCGGCCTGGCTATCCAATGATTACCAGTCAAAAGTCGTAATCGCTCGGCAACGCTCGCTCCCAAATAGCTAAATCAGTTCACAAAATTATTATGTTATCTAGTCACTGTTGCTCATGGTAGATCTATGCCGGTGAAATTGGTAATAGTCTGATTTTGATTAAAACAAACGCAATTCATACACTTCCAGTAAGTGACCAAGCAATAACACACGACTTGTGTGGCGTTGTTACAATTCAAAGTCATTGATTCTTATCATAGAGAATAAAGGTTTCAAAACATTATCAATTCGATGACATATAAGTTTGATAGTACTTACGTATAGATTTTTTAGGAGATGCTGTGGACTTATTCGTGGCATGTGAAGCTCTGGATCTTGCAGTTCTAGCTGACTTTTTCGTTTTAACAGATTTACCAAACTCTGAGGCATCGCCCCAGTTTGACATTTCTGCGTTCATGAATTCAGCCATACCATCTTTAATTGAGAAATAAAAGTTTAAAATATCAATATCGTCAGAACACATTTTACTTTGAATTATATTGCATTTTACCGAAACTGAATTAGTTTATGCGGCTCTTGAACACAATTCGCTATAGTCTCTTTTGAGCAATGACAAACTAAAATTGCAGATTTTGCTCATGTCTTAAAAATATCAATAGGGTCAGAATATAGTATTCAGTAAATTAAAAACCTTTTTACTAAAACTGAAATTAGTCTATGCGGCACTTGAACACAATTCACTATAGACTCTTTTGACCAAAGATAATTCATTAATGCTGATTTTGCTCATGCTCATACAAAGAAATTAAGAAATTTTAGACCTCTCATACAAATAGACCATCGATATTTTATAATGCTAAAGAAAAGATATTGTATAGAGAGTGTAATGAATTCATGTTGTATGATTTATATGGTATTCAAATAACATGGTGTTTGTACTCGTGTTTGTAAAATTTTGCATGATTTGGGTTAATAGATAACCCGAATGTGAAACATATTCTATACAATTTAGCAAAAAACCATCTCGTGGGTTTAGCGCAAGACGGTCGTAACTCGCTCTTTTCTTATATTGAGTTACGACTGTGTTACGCTAAACCCGCGATTATTCTGTTAATTTATAACACAAGATGATCTATTCATGAAGGATTATTTTACTCACCACTTTTCTCTGAATGTACAATCATAGTTTTACTTCGATCCATTGGTTTCTTTCTGGGTGATGCTGGAGCAGCCCTTCTAGTTACTGACCCTATTTTAGTACTGGTGAAACTCCGTGCTAGTTTATGTTTTGGACGCACTGCAACAGTTCTGTCGGTGAGCGGTTGTCCTTTTACACTAGATGCTTTAGTGCTGTTAGCTTTAACACTTCTAGCGGACACACTCGGAGCTCTAACACTCCGAGCACTAACACTCGGAGCTTTTACACTTGGTGCTTTCACACTCGGTGCTTTCACACTTGGCGCCGCTTTTACGCTTGGTACCGTCGTACCGAACGCTTTGATACTAGGCGCTCTGGCGCTAGGTGCATAAGCGCTATGGGCGAGAAAACTTTTAATGCTCCGTTCACTTTTAGCGGTTTTGCTCTCCCATGGATCAGGGGTCACCGGCGGCAGATAGGGATCTTTTCCATCAGTGATTGCTAAAGGTTCTCTTACGCTTCCATTAGTTACTGGTCGAGGTGTTTTAGAATCGCGGAATCTTTGTTTTGATGGTGTTTTTGTTCTGTAAGGAGCCTTGCTACCTTCAGGACTATGAACGTCAACACCACTGTCCATTTCTGAAATATGATTACAAGAGGAATTTTAGGAACATGTTTTTATGTTTTAAAACGAATTATAATCTAAAAATATTGTTTACAGGATATGTAGCACGTGATGTAAACAGAGTTCTTTACATGTTTTATACTTTCTTGCTTGCATTCATACATACTGTGAACAAAATAGCCAAGATATAATATGCCTACGGTTTAAATAGGCAACTACGTTTTGTAAGTTTAAATACTATTTACACATTTTTGCCGTTTTGACTGGTCAAATCCTTAATTAAATTGAAACAGGCTGTTTGGAAATAAAGGATGCTCAAAATAAATAGGTTATGAGACATAGCAGACCAAATTTAAACCAACAAACGACAATATTTGCCATATTTAAAACAACCAACTAACGTAAAAAATTGCCCATATTTAAAACCAATCGAAGGCAAACTATGCCATATTTTAACGAACCTACATCAAAATCTGCACTGATTAAACAAACTAACGACACAATTTGTCATAATTCAGTCAACCGATGGAAATGGTTGCCACATTTAAACCAACCAACGTTTATTAAGTTTGTTTGTTTGGTTTAACGCCGTAGCGACACATTGCAAAGGTCATATAACGGCGGTCAGTCAACGTACTCATTCCTCTTGGAAAGGCTAAATCTCTGGATTTAGCTGTTAACCAACTATTAAGCGCATACTATCGTCAGTGACTAACAACTGCCCTACATAATTCAAAGTCATTGGTAGGAGGGAGAATGGTCGTAGAAATAATTTCATGACCAATCTCCACGAATGTATGCCCCGCCCGGGAATCGAACCCACGACCTCTTGCGTGCTACTAACTGAGCTAGCCGGGCGCCTTACGTTTGTTAAGACAATATGTACAATATCATTGACTTACCTGTAAATGGGTCAGACGGGAAATCTGTAATACTTTTACGTGGTGTTAACTTGCTCCAACTTTTACCAGCAAAACTTAAATTCATCGATGTTTCACCAATAGGATTCATCATATCCCCTATAAGATAGAATAATTGACGTAATGAAGCAGACGTATTAAGTATCTTGACAGTTTAGTCTTCAGTACCATGTTTTTTTTTCCATCAGGCTTTGTCAGTGTGCTAAGAAATAACCACAATGTCGAAGCTGACTTGGTCCATATGTGCTTGACGAAATTTGTCTTGAATGCTTGACGAAATTTGTCTTGAATGCTTGACGAAATTTGTCTTGAATGCTTGACGAAATTTGTCTTGAATGCTTGACGAAATTTGTCTTGAATGCTTGACGAAATTTGTCTTGAATGCTTGACGAAATTTGTCTTGAATGCTTGACGAAATTTGTCTTGAATGCTTGACGAAATTTGTCTTGAATGCTTGACGAAATTTGTCTTGAATGCTTGACGAAATTTGTCTTGAATTATAATGATTTGCAATGCTTGTCGTATTGTTGGATTTGTTTATACAGTTTGGTTTTTAGTAATACTGATTCATAAAAGTACAAGCCTGATATAGTAAAGTGTTTTCGCACAATCTAATTTACATTTAGACAACAAAAAGGCTGAAACCAAACGCTTTTTTCTGAAATTTGCATCATCATATGTAAAGAACTAAAGCCATTTTAGGGCAACACTTTGACCTATAAGCGTTTTTCTATAGCAAACACACATTTACCATTCCATATCGCCGACAATTTCTCAATTGTCGAATTTTTATGGTCGGGTAGGCATTAAATACGAAACATTGCGATAAGCCTACTGCGCCACTTTGGTTGTGATATTGCTCAGCATAGTTAAACACTCTATATATTGCCTTTTCAGGTACATGTATTTCGTTATATTTGCCATTCTAATCCTTCTCAATACTTTATCCTTTGATTTAAATACAGCAACTATTACATGTATGTACTCACCTTTCTTTTTCAATGATCTTGGTGTTTTTAAGACCTCATTTTCCATATCAATGTAACCATTGGGTACACGAGCTAATGATGGTGGGGCATCAAGGACAATTGACATTTCACCGAGAGGATGTTCCTCTGAAAGAGTTTATGAAATAAGCATTTAGGGGAAATTACAGGGAATTGACTAGTGCAACCTGGCTGAACAAAGTTGTCAATTATATCAAATCAAAATAGGCTTAGCTGACCAAAGCATAAAATCTCAGGCGTATATGTCTACATGCTGGATGATGCCAAGTATCGCCATTGAATTTGAAGATGAAGCATTCGATTTCTCCATTCGAAATTCCTCGGCCATTCAGTACGAATTACCTCGGACATATTTAGTCGCCATTTGGAACCATTTTTGCATCACATGCCCAAAGAAAATGCTTTGACTGGTGATGAAAAAAAATAAATCCACGATTAATTAGGCGATAATTCATGTTTCGTTTTAGTTCACAGATTTAAAACAGCACAGTTAAATGGCATGACTGAACAATATTTTGTCAAAATATATTACATAAAATATTATGTTTTATCAACGATCTGTGTGTATACTATAAGAACATATTTGCATTTCCTTTACGTGCTTTGCCTACAATTCGCTTTGCCTATTTAGTAAAATCTCAATATTATTGGTGGACCCCACGAATCCTTCAGAGATTATTCATTCAATGAATGGTCAAGTGTTCCGAATCCGATTGCTCATGTAACAAATACAGAAGCTTTTATACAAATGATCCTTTTACAGTTTTTTCCAACTCGATCAGAGGAAAGAGCACCGACAGCTGTGCTCAAAGGCGTCTTGCATATAATAATGCGCTATAGCGATTGGCTAAACAGAAATGTAGCTACATGTAATTCACATTGGTAATTGTCTCAACCTTCTGATGATGACATCTTTAGCCGCGGCCGTGGCGTAGTGGTTAGCATGTCTGACTTTGAATCCATAGACCGCGAGTTCAAGCCCAGTCGCAGTAGGTCATACCCTATACATGAGTTGTTGGCCTCGTGGTAGGGTAAGTTAGTACTGATAATAGAAAAGTGTCCAGGAAACCTGTAGTAGGAAGTGCTGACCGTCGTATATATGACCTAAATATGTGTTGAATACGACGTTAAAAAACAAAATAAAAAATAATGACATCTTACCTCCAGCCAAGATAGGTTTCTCTCTGGCTATCCTTCTCTCTTTATTCTTACATCGATTATGTAAACATATAATAATGATGATGATGATAATTAATGCTACTAATAACGACAACAACACTATCAACCATATATAAGTTGATCCAGATGATGGAACCGGAGGAACCGGAGGAATACCTACAAAATATGGTTAAAGTTTGAGATGGTTCCAGAGATAATGTGATATAGAACACCAAACTGTTTTCTGTAGATAATATTACAATGTTCGTTGTTTTATTTATGTTTAAATTTTCATGCTTTCCGAGTCAGGCTAATAAATTAAATGGATTATCTTAATTCACATTCAAATCTTAGTTAAACTAACCCACATTGGTCTATTTAGAAAACATCCAAAATATGTAAAGAAATAATTATTTTTTGACAATTTCCTGTAGTAAACGAAAATTGTGGATATTTGTTGTTGTTTTTTTGGGGGGGGGGGTTAACGCCGAAGAAACACATTGTATATGTCATATGACGGCAGTCAGTCAACCTACTCACTGTTCCTGGAAAGGCTAAATCTCTGGATTTAGCTGGTTACTAACTACTAGGAGCATTATTTCGTCAGTGACTGACAACTGCCCTACATAATTAAGAATCATTAGTAGGGGGGAGAATGGTCGCAGAAATAGTCGCTTGACCAAAATTCACGATAGTATGCCCCGCCTGGTAATCGAACCCACGATCCCTTGATCAGTAGACTTTTGTGCTTCCAACTAAGCTAGCCGGGCGGCTTAAATATAAAATAGTATACAAGATTAAGAGAAGGTAAAGTGAAAGTAGAAAGTAATTAACACTTTAAAGCTGAACCTTAAATGAATTCGATCATTATCCCATTAAAGTCACAATAAGGCATGAATGTGTTTTCTCATAATTATAAAAGTTTGAAGAAAAACAAGGAAGTCGTCCAAACCATCCATAACCCTGTTAGTGCAAAGTGCTTCGTCCATCACCTTTGGCTTTGAAGTTTTGAACCTTTAATGATACTTGACTTATCCGTTAGCACGCTAGGAGTTATATGATAGATATATAACCGGTAAATCTGAACCCAAGCAGTGTTTTAAAACTTGATCAAGTAATCAGGGTGTCTACAGCTACGTGACTTAAAACAACAATGTCCAGAGAAATATGAATTGAATCTGTGAGCATTATATTATATATGTTAGCTCTATATTCTCCACATAATATTGAATCGAGCAGTAAACTAGATCTTGTTCAAAAATAGTTTGTGCAGAGGATTCAGAGTACACAATTACATGTGGGCATTTTCGAACAAAGGATATTTTAGAAAGCGCTGTAGACTTTTAAAGTTATACAAGAAAATTGGTAGTTGATTCATGCTCCATTCAAATCTTATCTATCTTTGGCTTTTGAAAGAATTTAATGAAAAGCAAGTGTTTGATAATGTTCATTTGACTATATACTTGTACATACCCAAGTACTAGTGTAAGGAAAGAGTAGAAAAGTAGTTCACACATTAAGACCGGTGGAGGAACATCAAGTGCATTGTGGAAATTGCTTCTAACCATTTAACTTTGTCCATTCACCCAAACAATGTGAGTGCAAAAAAATGCGTGTAGATAAGTGTCAAAAAGTGTCAAAAAGTAATAACACCATACAAGCAAGTCTTGAAATTTATTTGTGTGGATTCTTACATGTTTCTGAAAAAAGAAGATTTTAGTATTACATGAAATTTACAATTTCAATATACATTAAATGCAGTTTTAAAAAGTCAAAGCGTAGACACATAATACCGCAATCAAATGCTTCACATAAATTAACTTGTCGCGTTCATTACAATACAACCTTTCTCGAACAAAACCTGTCGAGAGGGACATTGCTGATTAGAGGTTGTTGCTCTGCAGAGATTAAAATTCAGTTAAATTTCGACTAGGGAATTATCAAAAGCTATTGTTGTGCAGAGGTTTTGTTCTGTAGAGGCCGCTCTGTAAAGGTTATACTGCATTACAAACCGACTTAAACTTAAATTTTTGTCACGTGATAAGTACCTTGGTCAAACCCACGGGCATCTTATAGTTAGAAAGTACAGAGAGCCAGCATCCATAGCCTACCTCTTAGCTACGAAAAGGCCAGTTTTGTTTGCATCACATGGCTCTTGGCAGACGCATTTGTACGCACGAAGCTTGTTAATAATTTTATCAATTTTAAAAAAGTGATGCAATGAGTATAAATGTACACAAATTGTCCGACAAATATCGAGTATTTAAATCAGTGGGGTTAACTTATGCACCACTGGCAGTTGAATATTTTTGTTATAAAACGTACCTGTTGGTGTGAGTACTAACGTAGCTCCGTGCGTTGTGGTCGATCCTAGTGTCACAGAAGGTAATACTGTTGGAGACTGGGCTGATAAGCAGTCTGTTGGAAATATACTCATATATATTGTATTATTACTAACTTGTTGTAGCGCCTGAAATACACGGAATAAAGAGTTTGTAAATGCTATTCATGTAATAGACCTAGTCAGGAACTCCAATTTATGGTTGCACACCGCACACTGCACAGGCGGTGCAAACTAAATATGTTACACATTAATGCTGAAAAGCTCGAAAAACGAATTAAATCATGATTAAACTTACTACACTTATTTTCATTGTCTGGGTGTTATCAGATAAACTACAAAAAGATCTTTATTTGTGAGAACGAAAGTTCGGGAAATTCAGAGATAGGTATCGACAAAAGTACGTTATGAGCAAGACGACCGTTTTTTTACCCGTTTGCCCATCTCCAAATCGTCCATTTTGGGGGATGATTGAAATTTTTTACCTAAACCATGTAATAAGAAGTAAGGAGTAAACTTACGGCACATATGAACTGCCTGGTTGTGGTAAGTATAGACGAATCGTGATTATAGAATGATATATATGTTACACTTGTAGCTGTGTTTTCTACACTTAATAAACATCCTAGAGATCCATTTGCTGAAAATATAAGTAGTAGTTATAGTTATGACAGTGAGATAATAATTTATGATGATTGAAGTTCATAATAAATTCAAGGAGCAGACGTAGCCGAAAGTTACGACGTTGGACTGGTTGCGTTGGATAGACAGCTCCACGTTGGTACGAATCCAATCCAAAAACCTACCCCGTTGTTTCCTTGAGCAAAAAACTTTATCCTACTAGCTCAGTAATTGGGGACCAGAAAGCGCATTTTTGTAAGAACTTGTTTCTCAATCGAGCTAAAATAAATTAGTATATGATAGATTCTTTGCTCGGTTGCAAACGAATCTTTCCATCGACCACAAATCACTATCCAGAGTACTTCTTGTTGATACAGCATATGAAACTAAAATAACGACCGGAAAATTGTGAAAAGGAAGTTGGTAAACTGAATACAACACTGATGGCAAATTTTGTGATATTTTTGTTTAAAAAAATGAGCATGAATTCAATGTACTTAGCATGTTTAGAAAAGACACTAAATCTTATTATATTGACTTTAGTGTTTTTTTAGTTAAACAAAATGAGCACCATTCAATGTAATTAAGCAACAGTTTGGCATTCTTCAACATTTACTTTTATATCGATATCTGTTTGACAATCCCCGAATGTAGATACGTGTTACAACTTTCATCGATACTGATTAGTACAGAAGTAGTGAAGTGAGTATTTAAATAAGCGGGGTTAATGTATGCAAAACTGACAGTTGAGTTAAATATATGTAACATAAGTTACTAAGTATATTATGATGTAACCTGTCTGTAACCATTGGCTATTTGTTGCTCAATTATACGGGCAGGTGGCCATGTAATCACTAGCCATCTGGTACAAGTTAACAATGCACCAGATTGTTGCAAGTAAAGTCAGTAAAGCTTCACCAGTCAGAGAGGATGGTTGTCCCTGAGACATTCAGCTGTGTGTAACACTAAATGGGAATGCTACCTGGCTGGGTGTTGGGTGTTGTAACATATGCATAGTTTGTATAAATAAACCTAATTAAATTTACCAAGATGTTTTCAATTATGTTACAACATACAAAAACAATTTATTTCGATAGTGATTACAGTTTTATTGTAGCGAGTATTTAAATCCGCGGGGTTGATGTATACGCCACTGACAGTTGAATGAAATCTAACAATAACTATTTTCATCGACAATGAAAACAGAAGTTTTGTTGTGATTATTTAAATCAGCGGGGTAAACTTATGCGAAACTGACTGTTGAATAAAATGTACAAATACTTCTTTTATTTTGATAGTGAGTGCAGAAGTACTGTAGAGAGCATTTAAATCCGCGGGGTTCAGGGGCGGATCTAGATTATACACATTTTGCAGAAAAAATGCAACATATTGATAATAAAATATACATAACCATTAAATCTATGTTTAGCACAAAGAAAAAATTGCTTCAAGCTACTAAAAAATGAAAATTTACAAGCAAGAAATACACTAATAGACATGTACATTTTCAAAATTCTAGGGGGTCCGGACCCCCCTGACCCCCGCTGGATCGCCCATGGGGTTAATGTATACGCCAATGATATTGAATAAAATTCTATAATATATTTACTTGAAAAGAAAATGGGTATAACTGGTTGACTGGAACACGCTGTTTTGTTTAAAGTGAATGTATGATACTTAGGGTCACTGCAGGATGAGATGGTTGAGTTGTCCCCATCACAGTAAGTCCTTAAATTATCAGTATATGTAAATATAGAACTAGACATTAGGGGTATTGGACAATTGTTGGTTGACACAGCCCTTGATTCAAATCCTGAAAATAGAAATGGTACAATTAAGTAAAGTAAAGACATATAACGTACTTTTAAATTTCATTCGTCAAATTCCTAATTTTTGTATGTTTATATTAAATGTCATGTTTTCATGTCGCATGCAATTGTATATGACTATATGTATGTGTATTGTATTTATTTTGGTTGATGGGTATTGCTCAAGCCCTGTAATAAATTATCTGCTCTTTCCTGTTCCTAATTGATAATAAATGATTATTGGTCACCCGGCTAGCTCAGTCGGTAGGTTTGATTCCAGGGCGGGGCATTCTTTTGTGGAATTTGACCATCGGTCATTTTTCCTCCTGCCACTTATTCTAAATAATGTAGGGCAGTTGTCAGTCACTGACGGAAGTTATGTGCCTCGAAAATTGTAAACAGCTAAAATAAGAGATTTGGTCTGTCCAGGAAGGGTGAGTAGGTTGACTGACCGCTATGATAAGACCTATACATTGTGTTGCTATGAACATTTGCTTAATAGTTCAATTTATTTTAACCAAGTTAATTTAATGGATTGAAATAAACTAAAATAAATGCTAAAGGAAAGTTAAATAAAAAAACACTGATCTTTTTCAGTTATTTTGATTTTTAAGTACATGTTTAAAATGTATAAAACTTTGAAATATATTATTAAATACTAATTGTATAAATAAATGAAAAAAATAAAATAAAAACTATGGAACTGACTGGGTTTGAACCACCACTGTTAGGTTTTGATATGCTTTATGCATTTGTTTATTTCCATCGGTCTAACCACCTGAGCTATTTGGGTCCTAACATAACAAGGCTGTTATTATCTATAAGTAATGAGGGGAGAACCCTTATATTTGCTAACTTCCGGCCCCTAGATAGGTATATTGAAATGTCGAACAGTATTTTTTATTTTCATAAGATGTATGAAAGCTAATTATCAAAACTTATTTCAGTATTTCTCGTTCATTTTATTCAATAGGAAAATGTAGAAAAATATATACCGTAATACGTGTGAAACCCCTAAGGGCAGTGTTTATTTTTTCTATAGTATACAAATTATATAGACATGCGAAGATAATCGATACATACATTTCATGATTTGTATTTAAATCTTTCTTTTGACAACATGATTTTAAATTTAAAAAAGAATTTCATGCAGTATTTAATATATTTATGTTTCCATAGAAGTTTCAAAATAGAATAAGTTTGCTTTCATTTACTAGAAACAGTGAAAATCTCAGACACTTGAAATGATTGTAAAATATTATAAGCCACATTATAGTCATTATTATTTCAGATAAGTATTGAAAGTCGTATGGTATAGCCAAGCGCTTCGACTCCGTATTTTACGGAGTTAAGGCATATTTTTTGTGTTCGACTCTGAAGAGTTGGATACTCTGTCCCCTTGTTGGGACATTTTTTGAAGGGTAGTCACCCCCTTGCTGGGGATCTGCTTTTCTTATCGTTTAGACTCTGTTTTCTATGGAGTCAAAACGAGTTTTTGTGTTCGACTCTGAGAGTTGAATACCCGCTCCCCTGGGTGGGAGTATTTTGGAAGGGTAGTCTCCCCCTTTCAGGGCGAGACAATGTGGGAAGATTGATCCTTAGAGGGTCAATAAGAGGACTCTTTACTAGGAAAGAGCGTGCTAAGGGGACAGGGAAAGACAGAGCCATTGGAGGGAGGGGCCATGGGAGGAGGAGTCTCTTGGGGGAATAAAGGGGCCCTGGAAAGTGGGGTCCTTGGGAGTAAGGGGGCCCTGGGGAGTAGGGGGGTCCTTTGGGGGAAGGAGCCCTGGGCAGCAGGGGGCCCCTGGGAAGTAGGCGGGCCCTGGGAGAGCAGGGGCCCTGGGGGAGTAAGGGGGACCTTTGGGGAGAAGGGGGGCTCTGGGGTGCAGGGGGGCCCTTGGGGAGTAGGGGGGCCCTTGGGGAGTAAGGGGGACCTTTGGGGAGAAGGGGCCCTGGGGAGAAGGGGGGCCCTTGGGAAGTAAGGGGTGCCTTTGGGGAGAAGGGGGGGGGGGCCTGGGGTGCAGGGGGGCCTGAGGAACAGGGGTGTCCTGGGGACTCAGAGGAGTTGGAGAACCCGAATATGGTGTACCCAAGGATGGCGGCAGGCCAAGGAGAGACAAAGATATAGCATTACCTGTTTTTACCATTGTATTAAACTCGGCAATGTCTAACGTTGTTTCACAGGCTTGAGACAAACTTGTAATAGGATTATTAAAACCTTTCATTCTTATACCTCCCAAACCTGGCTCAATATCTGTGAAAAGTAAACAGAAATAATATGTAACAGTGCTTATTTAAATAGAAAATTGTAAAATATACTTCAACATGACTTGTGAATTATAACTGGGATGTGGCATTCCTATGCCTGACTTGTTCGACTCTTACATTTTGTCTAAATACTTTCAGTCCACTTCTCCGTGGATTATTAGATATTTTAGAGGTAAAATGTACAACAAAGTAATTCTTAATAATGAAGATATCTCAATATGTAAACAGTGAACTATTTTGTTATCAATCATATATCATTAATAAATATATATTTGTTTTATATCATAGGTCTAAATATTTGTTTTTGTTTAGTGAATTATTTGGCAATTAAGTACAATATTGATTCCGGTACAGTTGATTATCTGATTTCACTTTTCTGTGGACAAGTAGAAAAACATTATATCCATCAAAATACTAGTCCTTGATTTTTATATCATTATTGACAAAGGAGCATCCAGTGAGTTTATTGTAATCTAACATGCAATGGCTATTTTATATCTATGTTCCATGCTTAAGCTACAGTCCCATAAACATAAAAATAGCCGCGAGGGCACCGTACGGGCGCCGTGCGATCAAGCTCCGCAAGGACCCGTACGAACTCTTGCGTACCCGTATGAACAGTTACGTTTTTACCAGGATCCGTGAGATGAGCCCAGGATACACGTATCAGTTTCAGAGTCAAATCGTGAACAAAATATTGGCCGAGTATGGATTAAACATGCATATCTTCCAGCTACGGCTCCGTACGGGTGTGTTGTTTTGTAACATGTGCGTACCGTAACCTTAATACGCAAGGCTTCCCACGACCTACGACTGTCTGCACGTACGGGTCCGTAACAAGCCACGATTTTATGGGACTGATGCATTACTCGCGTTCACCGACTTTTATAGCTATTACCTCTGAAGATTGAGCTTCACTTACAAGAAAAGATTAATGCAACGCATTAAATACCGCAGGATAGTGGTAACATTATGTGTACATACATCAAAAGAGAAAACAAAGATATATGCGGCAAAAAGAGTACATAATTATGTATTCTGAGGTATGATACAGAACATGTAAAGTGTTCCATGATTAAATGGCACAGTTGATAGATCTACAATATCAATATATTATTTCTTTTTTATAAACTTACATAAAAACATTACTTATTGGCCACTAATTACAGCAATATATTTATGTTTGTTAAAATATAAGCACCTATGTATTATAATTATTAATAAATTATATTAGACCGTTATTCTATAAAGAGGCTAACGGACCGTTTGTGTTTAAAAGGTACTAGCATGTCTACGTGTTTTAGTCTAAACCTGGGTTTAGAAGAGAAGATAATTATCAACTTCTTGGAAAAACTCCTTTTAAACATGATATATAAATGCTTTAAAGAATAAATGAAACATATACAAAAACTCTCCGGATTTAACAATTCAGTAATCTAATACTTCTTGTCCAGCTGTATTGTCAAACCTATTTTGACCTAATGGCGGCCTTCATGAGAAAGTAAGTTAGTAACAGCCGAAAAGTTCAGCATGCAGACACAGTATCAAAACTTACTAAAGACAAGTACAAATAATTAACTTTTACATCATGCATTTTGTGCTTCGTATACGATAAACCCGATCTAAAATTCTCAGCTGGAGTACTCGCTTATTTACCGCGAGTCTGCAGCAAATCTGTTCACGGAGACGTGCGTGAAATATGTCGGTACGTGTGGTTTTTAGCCTGAACCTCAATTTAGGGGAGCAGATATTTTACAATGTATTAAGATATAAATTAAGGATAACATGTTCTTTAAAATGCCCCCCAAAAGAAAAAATTTCTATTGCAGTACTATAAAACTTAGAATTATTACAATTTAGCACTGTCAACATTTGTAAATAAAAAAGGAGGACGCAAGTAAAAGAAATCATGAACTGCTCCTGCCATGGTCATCAGATTCTGACGACTCCAATATACCACCGGCCTTCAGGCCGGCGGTAAATAAATCTCCCTGTGAAGTATTTTACTCTACTTATTAGTGCAGCCGACAAATAGGTGCATCGGAATTAAACCACCTTCGAAGGTACCCATTTACACCTTGGGTGAAGTGAAGCAATATCTTAGAAGGAAATTAGCATTTCCCTCAGTGTTATTCGAACCCGGGACCTCTCGATCCCTACACGCATCTTCCACCACTGGACTACTGTTTCTGGGACCTTAATACATGTACATCCTAAGTATAAGCTGCTGTTAAAGACATACTAGTCCAGTTATTCCATGAAGGGATTGTTGGAGATGTCATCTAGCCGATAGAAACATTTTGTTTCTAACTTAACAGAAGTATTTACTATTGATAACAAAGAAACAATTTAAGCGTTCCGACTATTTCTTACGGGAATTCAGTGGCAAATGAAAGTCGATCATAGCAAAATGATAAGTTTTACCAATACTTGTAAAACTATGAGTACATTTTGAAATATATATATGTAAATGAATAATAGTTCATATTGTACGAAGGATTAATACTCCCTTTTCAAATGCTACAATTTGTTATAGCTATCAAAATAAATAAACACATTAGAATTACAATTGTATTTAAAAAAAATCAGCATTTTTACAATTGTAAAAATAAATATGGATGGCGCTGAGTAGTATTTTGTCTCGGAAACGTGCAGGTCGCCTTAAATGTTATATAATGATAGGCTTCACTTCGGATCGTTGTGTCAAAACTTACCTGAGTTAAGATAATAATAATATACATCAGGTGAGGAATATCTAAAATCAAAACATCCATACACAATGTAGTCACCACCAAATGATGTGACTGTAGCATTAGATCTATAAAATATTCAAAATAGTCATTAAAAGGCGTCTGTTTTGAATGCATACTCGTACCTTAGCTTGATAACCTTTGGAAACGGGAATGTTCCGAATTGAGCATGATAGCTTACTTGAAAAGACATTATATAAGAGTTTTCCTGACAGAGTCTTTCTTGGCCAAGCGGCAAGCGCATTGGCAAGTCTTCGCCACTCAAGTTACAATGTCACCAATAAAGAAGTACATGTACACGACTAAATGTTGTTTGTAAAGTTAAAATTATGTTTTAAGTCTGCTTCCATATACGTACATGTTCAGCCGAAATAACAAATTTAAGATAACCCCTAATCATTGAAATCCAATTCAGACAGGTGATATCTCAAAGCTCCCTTACACCCTCGGGTTGTTTAGAACAACTGTGTATATTTTTGCACAAGGAAATTGGCAATGCCCTTTGTGGAGTTCGAACCCGGATACTCTCTATCCCAGAACGTACGTTCAACTACAAGATCACTACTCCAACTGTCTTAAAATGATACATAAGGCGATCCACGACGATTAAAAAACGATGGCGTATTTCTGACACAAGATATCATATAACTAAACCTCGAACCAACAAACAATTAAACATGTAATTTCATTTTGAACTGTTATTGTATTCCTTATTACCTATTTCTCTCATTGTTTGTATATTTTATAAATTTAATGTTTTATTTCAATGTTTATTATGCTTGCTGTACATGATATATAAATATTTTTGTTAAGAGACTCACAGGGAAGATTGAACGCTGCCTAACTGTGTTGACTCTATAAATAAAGTCTTCATTCCTATTATCACATCACATGTGATATATTATTTTCCATTGTTATTTGATAGACCATCATTTCAATCTCTTTGATCGATAATTCAAAATTACGGTCGGTGTGGAAATTGGGCGCATGTTAATTTAGGACACCATTCTATAGATTGGCAATGTAAACGAGTCTTTTAGGAACTTCGGTCAACTTACTTGAATACGTATTGTGTGCCTGAATTGAATTCACAAGTGAAGTAATTTGCTGAAGCAGTTTGTGTATTAAATAGATATGTCATTGTCAGCGTTTTAGCTGACGACGAAATAGTTATTGTCTCAAGGTTGGTGCTTGTCCAGACTCCATCTAAAGTGCTAGGTATAGAATCACAACTCTGGGAATCTGAAGAAAAATAAGAAGAGGTAAATAAACACGCAATTGTGCCTTAAGGAAGATATCGGCACGCTTGCTTAGGTATTGGCCCGAGGGCTGTGCCGGGGTAAGTGCGCCGATATCTCCCTTAACATAATTATGCAATAAATATATCTACATCAAACATTTTCAGGAGCAGACATGGTCGAGTTATTACGACCGTCACATTTGACATATAATCATTTAGTAGCTAGCTCTGCGTTGGTTCAAATCAAATCACATCCCAAACCTATCTCATGGTTGCCTATAGGAAGAAACTTTATCTGTCTAGCTGAGAACAGAGAGGACAAGGAAAGGAGACTCGAGTAAGAAGCGTAAGTGGTAAGAAATTGTTTCACAATCGAGCCATATAATATAAATGTGGTATCAACAAAAGATATACATTTTCAAAACATTGAAAAAAAATGACATGATTTCAAAACGAATCCCAGATCTTTTGGTTCATAAACGGGTGATTACCCTATTAAAATTAATTGAAAGCAAAAAAGATAGCAATGGTTATTTATGCAATTTATACTTCTTCCTTCAGATATTTTCTAGGCAAATAGATACTTTGGGGGTTAAACCCGTTTATTCGATCTTAACACCATAAGTCTCCATTTTAAGCACAAAATATTTGTACCGATTGTGACAGTTATATTGTACTAATATTGAATAAAAGATTATGAAAAACAGACACAACCCCTTCCAAAAACGTATTACTTCAGTATCGAAAGGAGATGTATTGTTCTGTTACTTACTTGCCAAAGGAAGAATGGCTAACATCCACAAAATTAAAACCATTTTTTAATTTATCAAAATTTTGGGTTATTTATTCCATTTTGAATTTTTCATTTTAACAATCCAATTTTTATTTCCCAAACTAACTTTATTTATTGTTCGCCATTTTTGTTTTAACTTGTGACATATCAATATTCCATGGTTTCTAGGACTACGAGGCCTATTTAAGGGTCACCTTGTCCTAATTTATGAAAATTCCAAAATTGAAATCAATCAATAAAACTGAAATTCGTTGATATATCAAAATATTTATTTTGCTTATAAAAATTATGCTTTTTAAGAAAATAAATTATCAAATAACAATACATTCAAAGTTATATACAAATATTAAGTAAAACATCGAATATATGCGTTTTTCAATAAAAAAAAATGAAAATTGAAATAAGCATTCCCCTGTCGGGGACCCACGCTATTATCCATGAAAAGTCTTTCTATGCCTCAACACTTCACTGACCCACTTAAAGTTAGGGCATTTAAACCATACAACTTGTCTTCTAATATTACATAAACCACATTTTCCTTATTAAATAAAACAATAGGCGGGACCGATCAATTGTCATTTGATCTTATGCTAGGGGAGGTAACAATGAACTTATTGTTTGAAACAAAGGGAGATAATCTACGTTAAGTCATACATGTAGCAAGACATTTTAAATCGATAACGTAAAATTGAAAGGTGATTTAATCAATAAAACAATCGGTAAAATTAGCTAATTGATTTTAAATCTATTTCGTCATTTGACTGTTCTTCACGGTTATTAATTAAAAATCTATTGGTCCATAGTATTAGTTTTCTGAATGGCAAGTACTAAATCAATGTAAATTTCTTATCTAATTTTGCCAAATAATTTATATGATTAAAAAAAGCTTCATGAAGTAAACGTCATCTTATCTTCAAATGTTTAGCAGAATCCTAATTGATAATGTATTTCAATTTTCTCAAACTCCCCGCAGCGGTTATTTCCCCTTATTAAATCAATAACAAAGCGTGACGTAAGCACAGTGTGCGGAGTTTGCAATTTTCTACAATCAATTTTTTAACCAAAGGGAGCTAACACCAGTTTGTACACGATTATCTCCCCTTGACCGAGTTCATTCTTGGCACATCTCTATATTTGTCTATTGCATTTATACATACAATCATCAATTTTAGAGCACTAACAATCATTAAAGCAGACGTTCATGTAGATGGCAGTTAGGCCTGAAGTCAAATGCTTTACAAATACATGTAGGTAAGTTTTTTTTATTGAGATATACCAAAGCAACTCAGTGTATTGGTCATATAAATGCAGTCAGTTAATCATTCTCATTCCCAGAGGCTATCAACGGTCTTGATCTAGAATCTTAATAGTCTCTGGGTATGAGGACGTCAGTATACCTACTCATCGTTCCGAAATAGGCTAATTCTCTGGATTTATCTGTTAACTAATAACTAGGTGCATACTTGCTTCAGTGACAAAACAACTGCCCTACATGGTCAAGTGTCAGTGAAAGTATGCCCTTCCCTTGGAAACAAACCAAGGACGCCCCATCGTCAGAATTGTCAGATCGGTTCCAATAATTACCTATCAAAAGAAATCTACACTATAAGAACATTTGGTTTTGTGCAGAATTTTCAAAGTAAGGTGTAAACTGCTGCAACAACTTGTCAAGAACTCCAGTTTTTTTACACTTTTTTAATTGAGTTTTGTCCTATATTACACCCTTGTTAAACATTTAAATGATATGACGGACATTCACCAAAACTATCATTTCTCAGGATGCATCGGTACATGAATCCAACCATACATTCTTGCATAAAGTGTGATATAACAATAGATCACCGAGTTCACATAGTACCCTCTTATCCATGGTCAAGTTAACATATGTAAATAATAAAATTTAATGATATCCAGTTTGATAGTGTGGTCCTTGAACACTGAGCAATGTATAACTCAGAATGGGGCAATGAGAATGAAGTTATAGTTAATCAGCCAGTTACGCAAGTTGGCCCAGTGCACTTGACTGTGTATAACACTGGTTGCGTTGCAACCTGGTAGGGTGTTCAGTGCAATTTAACTTCTATATACATCTACATACAACATCTGGTATATTACAGCACTTGTACTCCTTTGATTCAAGTTAGCTTTTATGACCACATTGTATAATGTCTGCCTATGACTCAAGAGGTTGGTGGTTCAAATTTCATTTTGCACCATGTATTTTAACAGGTTATATTTGGCACCCAACCTAAATAAACCTACTAGGAATCATGTGATTGCACCCTTAGATAGTCCCACAGACAATCAAGTTCCAAGAATTAGAGGGCAAATTCTGTTAAGGAGGGGGTGTATGTAGCAGAGGTTTGAGCCATTGACTTTTACTGGGTTACATAAACTTAGATAAACCATTTTAACATTTGTGTATTTATGTTACATACAGTAGCTGAGAGACTTGAATCCATAACTCTCTTCCGGTTAAAGATAACAGTGATTTGATGCCAGTGTTCTCAATCACATGTCAAGATGAAGCAAAGAAAACAACAACAATATTCAATGATTCAACAATGGTTTATTTTGTTTCAAAACTATGAAACATATTTTTAACACACAAAAAATGGCCCAGTGTAATAAATTAAACACAGAGTATCACAGGCATGAAGTCCCCATTTGAACTAAGATCCCCAGAACTACAGCTAAAAAACTATATTCTACATAATGGTCAAAGGGGAGTAACTCAGTATGCTTCTATTTCTACTTATGGTCAAAGGGGAGTAACTCAGTATGAGACTTCCTTTTAAAACTAATTAAAAGGGAAGTAACTCAAAATAGAAGACGGTTTGTACTGAGTTAGCCCCCTTTGATTGACAATTCTAAAGAACTATATACAAGGTATATAAAAAGCAATGTGGCAAATTAGTTCAAGTTAACAGATTAATGTCTAAAATCTACTGTTGGGCACAGTTTAAAACAATGAGCTTGATAGTTAAATACAAACAAACAATTATTTCAATTTAGGCAGTTTTCTTTTCAGCCAAATAAATCATTTTGGTTTGGTCAATTCGATAGAATGCATCCGATTAATATAAGCATGTTTTCAGGACTGGCATGACTCATATTTCAAATCTTGCATTTTAGAACTCATATTATCTTATACAAAAAATAAAGTCAAGGATTACACATAATTTTATCAAACAATGATAATGAAGTGCTGAAATAACTGAATTCACTCATGAAAAAACTAAAGAAGAAGTTTCATAAAAACATACAAAACATGAAAAGTATCCAAGGAATAAGAGGTAGAAACACTAATACTTAGTTTTATTTTTGTGGACAAATACTGTTATTAATTAACCATGAAAGTAATATTAGTTCCTACAAGCTATGTTAACTGTCGACTAGATTCTAAAGTTTATTGGAAATTGAAATTAGCACTTTCTAAATCATATACAATATAGTACCCTATATAATATACAATATAAGTTAGTCAATGCGGATTGTATTCACAGGCAAGAAAATGCCCCTTCTCTTAATATTGCCTCAGTCAAGGCACATAAATTAGCTGCTATAAAAGTTCGGAATTCCAGTTTATGGGTTTTTTCCTCTGTGCACAGGCGGGACAAAGTTTTCTACTCATTAATGCTGAAAAGCAAGAAATATGGATTAAGTCCTTTTGTTCTTTGTATGCTTGTTTTCATTGTTGAAAGTTTGTTTGTACGGCAGAAAAAAAAATAAATATTTGAGTTCCAGACATAGTCTATTGAAAATGACTTTTATAATAAACTGTTTAAACTAAACATTATAATACTGTATTCTTATTGAAATGCTTAACACCATTTTGGGATTCTTTCAAGACACACATGTGATCAACTCATGTAGGAATGCTAACCCAAGTTTGTGATGCTGTCAAAAACCTTATTTAAGTTATATTGCAAGCAAGATTTTATATTATTCTTGATAAATGTTTATAAGTACACTCAATGGGGAAGTAGACACACAAACACACAGGGATGATTGACTTATATACAAAATATAATATACAAAAAGCAAACAAAATAATTTTTATATATCAAATTTTCATTAAACCTGCTATAAAAACTTTAGGCAATGCAGTTTTATAATTTGTGCATGTATTTGTAAAAAAGGCCTTATTCATGGGGTACAAGGGGCATATTGAGATAACTCAAAGCAATTCAACAATACAGTATAAATAATATGTTTTAGTGTATATCAAGTTAAAATTTAGTGCATAAATTTTACATCTTTTGACAATCATATTAATGTGAATAATAAACAATGGTTTTATCATAATTTGTAAGCCATCAATATTTCTTGGTCAAGAATTTCTGTACATAGGCAACTGGTTATTTCTGTTTCTTGAAAAAAAAACCACTGGTAAACTTAAACATTTAAAAGAAGCATACTTAATATAAAAAGAATCATTTTTATATAAAAAATTGTGGGGGTATATAAAAAATCAAAATACATGTATATATGTAAATACTTATATGATAATACTGATTTCATCACATTAATATTAATTATTCATAAACAAACAAAAAAAAAACATGAACAAATTTGCATAAATTTGCATAAAATTTGCATATTTATGAATACTGAGTTTCCAAGTCAAGGAAATTGATAAAAACACCATTTTGTATAAAGTTCAATAAAATTTAATTTCTTAATAAAATCTTATTTTGATTTTAAACTTAAATTATAATAAACACTAAAGTTTGTTAAAAGTTCTTTCAATTCTTTGCAGCCTCGTATGTACCGTGTCCGAAATTGCCTTTTCTTGATATTTGGTCGGATTCAAAATGATTGAATGCTGCACTGCGTGCCTGAGCTGATCTGAAGGTCTGTAATGATGGTCGGGCCTGAAATAAAGATAAAATTTTGGTAACAAGAAGTCCAAGCATTATAAATGTTATTTGGAACACAAGGGTGATTTTCTTCTAACATATGCCTCAGACATTTGGAGAGGCAGAAAAACAACAAATCATAAAGCCCAGCAAACTACTTACTGGCAACAAGTGATATTATTGTTTAAGCATGGTTAGGCTAATGCTTCAGTCCCATAAAATCGTGGCTTGTTGGACCCGTAAGTGCAGACAGCCGTAGGCAGTGGGAAGCCTTGCGTATTATGGTGACGGTACGCACATAGCACAAAACAACACACACGTACCAAGCTGTAGCTGGAAGATATACAAGTTTAATCCATACTTGGTCACTATTTTGTCCATGATTTGACTTTGAAACTGATACATGTATCCACCGCTCATTTCAAGACCCTGGTAAAATGTAACAGTCCGTACAGATACGCAAGAGTTGGTACGAGTCCTTGTGGAGCTTGATCGCAAGGTGCTCATATGGTGCCCTCACGGCTATTTTTATGTTAATGGAACTGTGGCATAAGTCAATGTTAACAAACAAATTGCCTTCAACTCTGCTAATAAGCCAAAATACCACATAAAGTCGTTGTGATTTGACTTATACAATGGGTTGCTATGGTGTTTAACCAAACAACAACAACAATTTAAAGAAGCCTTCCCCAACGCATATGGCTGAGGATTATCTACATATACAATAAACAGTATAAACAGTCATCATCAGTCTTCATATAATCTTATATTTTCACAAAGTGAAAACATAAAGACAAGCTGACATCAGCGTAAAAGATAAATGGCATCATCTTAGAGGAGAAATGATGATAATTTTCATCGCAGTGAAAATATAACCTTATATTTTCATCGTTCATGACGTCATATTAGAGGATAAATGACGTCATCTTGGAGTAGAAATGACGTCACGTTATAATTTGTGTAAAATACATCAAATAAAACGCCAAACTAAGCATGAAAGAAACAGAATATTCGTCAACTTTTGTGTAAGATTATTTTTATTTCAACTCGTGAACTCAGAAAATGACATTTTCACTTGTGGCTATGCCACTCATGAAAATATGTTTTCTGAGCGCACTCGGTGAAATAAAAATCGATCTTACACCAAAGTTGACGAATATCCTCTATTTATTTTCAACTAGTAAGCTCAACAACTTGTGAACAACAAAGCTTTTTCACTCAACGATAAGCAACACTTGAATATGTGTTTTCTGAGTTCACTTGGTGAAATAAAAATCAGTCTTACACCAAAAATCAACCAATATTCTCTATATGTTTTTGCAAATATTGAATGCACATATTGATAGAAGTTGATAGCTACACCCTTCATTAAAGATGAATGCCCTATGTACCGAACAAACTTTATCAATATTTTTAACACCCAAGTCATCTACCGAGTATGTAAATATATCATTCAAAACATATCATATCTAATTTCCGACTTAAAATGCTGATCAATGTCCAATGAATGATAAACAGTCTTTTCTAAGGATGAAATTTGTCTATTTCAACTTTTTGAATCTCTTTTCAAAAAAAGATGTTTATTCAACATCACGTAAACCATATCATAAATTGAATAAACTTTAATTCAAATAAGCAATTAAAGGCATGAATGAGGCTTTTTTACACAGCAGAAGTCAAATTTGAATATTGACTTTTGAAAATTGCTGAGGCCAAAGTTTGTAGTTTGAATACCATATACATGTACATTGTATATTGAATTTAGTAATTTCGAACAGCAGCATTCACATTTGATAGTTGAAACATTTCTGAGGCCATAGTTCTTAGTTTGAATGCTACATGTACATTGAATATTATAGCTAGCAGAGTGTAAAGATTAAATATTTACCTCTTTTGTAAATTTTGGCATTTGCCATAGGCGGTCAGGTTCCACAGGGTTTTGGTATGTTCTCAACAAAGATGCTCTGGTTTCATATACCTGGCCAGGAGATCTCCTTTGCTGTAATAGAAAATATCCTTGATTTTCATTGGTTACTCAATTTAGAATAATTATGGCATTCAAAAAAAAGCTTGAATAAAATAATGTTTTGAGCATGAAGTCTTGTTTTCAAGTTTTATTACCTTGGGTAATGGTCTTCAAATATAGTGCCATCTATAATAACCTCAACTCTTTTAAAAATGAGTGATTTCTATTTTAATTTTCACCAAAACCAAAGAAATCAAAGATACATTTTTAATGCATGCATCACAGTTTTAGTAGCTATAGTGTCATTACTCCCCTCTTGCATTATAGTTTGATATAACCTTTTTGTGTTGATGCGCAATTAAACCTAAACAATCAAACACACAAACAATCTGAAGTGTTACAACCCATTATTACTATCCTTATGTGTAAATACATCTAATGTAGAATTGAAATTTATATATTAAAACAAGCTTTTTTTACAAGTGTAAAGGTAATTTTGGATGGAACTGTATATTGTCTAAATCAATATCATAGCATTTTATCCAATTCAATAAATAAATCAATGTTATTAATATTATGCAAATCACATATCAATAAAAAGATCATAAATAATTCATAAGAAATCAAATAACTAATATTCTGTCATTTCTCATACAAATGGAAATCAATAGTACATAGCAGAATGATAAACTGTATTGATTACAAAATTACTGAAATTAACAGTAAACATGTCTGTTATACAGACCATCTTGTTTATTGCAAAATCTTGAAATTTTTCTGATTTCAAGCTTCATATGATTCATTTTGAGAAGTTAAAGTTCTAAATGAGACAAAAATGTCCGTATATATTGAAACATTCCACTCTTACAACATCTTAGTTATAGAAAATCATGTTAATTTTTGACAATTTTTAAATCTGGAATGCTTAAAATGAGAAAGAAATCACTTCATTAGGACCCTTCCACTGATTCAACCATCTTTATTGATGGTCCTTTTAAATTAAATTTCAAATAGATAATCAATCACTTGAATAAGCCTATTTCAGTATTCATTTGTAAAATAACAAAAAAGTTACATTTGTAACTTTGTGCTGTAGCAACAAAACTAAAATTTATTCAGTAAAGGAATTATAACTCATTTACTTCAATAAATATAACAAATACATTAATAACACAATGCAAAATGAGACTTAAGTCAGTAGAATAAGAAGCAGATGTACTTTCTGACTTAGATCACTGCAAATTTAAATGTCTTCGTTGATTGGAGGGTTATATAATAAATTTCAATTACAATGGTATACATCAGTAATAATCAAGACTTGGGATATTATATTATAATCATGTTGGTATAGTTGAATTTCATCCAACTGTCAGTGACACATACATTAACCCAACTGATTTAAATACTCATTATGGTACTTTCATACTCATAGTCTATAAAAATAGATAATTGATCTGTGAGAATAATCAAATAAATATTGAGTATTTAAATCAGCAAGGTTAATGTATGTGTCACTGACTATTGAATGAAACTATCATATACAGGTTTTTAATCATTTTAAGAAAGACAGAAATGAATAAAAATACTTTATACTCGTATAAACAATGTTCATTATTCCTATAGCAAGGGATGAAAGCAAAACAGTAAGAGCTCTTCATCAGGTGATTCTAGGACCTTAACCCTGGTTCACTTCTGTAGATTTGGTATGGTTGTAGAACTTAGCCAAGCTACTCTGGTGACAAAATTGATGAAGACTGTTGATAACAGTGTGACTTGAAACGTAAATAATACATGATGGTCTGTCTGTATGCCCAGTCAAAAAGACAGCCATTAATGGGGTCTATGATAAGTGATTTCTTATTAACATGCTTACTGGAACTATTTTGCTTTCATCCCTTGGCCTGCAAAACTATACAAACTAAAGTTGAAACGGCACATGCTTAAAAATAAAGCCATTTAAGAAAATATTAGGCATTTTATAAGCTTGCAATTTGCATCATACATAATACATACATAATTTTAAATACAAAATAAACAAGCAATGCAATGTTGGTATGAAATTTACAACTTAGGCTTATACAGTAAATTGGTTCATGCATATATTATAATACTTTAGATAAGGGGAGATAACTCTTCATGCAAATTAATTTACCCTCAAATCTAGCAATTTTTTTCTTTGCTGAAAATATTTTAACAAAATGTTACATAAAATATGAACAGTCATTGTAATAGAGGGCTGGAACAATAGAGAACAAAATATAAATGTGTTAAATTAACATGCATAGAAACCTGAAAAGCAAATATGGGCAGGGCTGGAAATTAACTTTTGGGCTCAAAATGAACTTTTAAGGTACGTTGCCCAAGAGGACGACCAATTAGAAACTTTTCTTGCCCTAACGAAATGTTACTGGCCTAAACCAAATCGTATTTTAATTATAAAATTTAAGGGTTATGAATATATTATGGTTGCCTGAACACACAACTTGTGGCAAAAACTTGTGGCCTAAACCCTAACTTAGACTGCCACTGGCCATGGAACGAGTGTTCAAGCCCTGTACCATTATAAATAAAACTCGTTAACTAACAAATATATTTTTTGACTGACTGCTGAGACATAAATACCTTAAAAATACACTTTTAAATTGCTCAATATGTATTTGGAAACCAAAATAAATAATTTCTTGCTTAGATGGAAGCAACTTTTGATGAAATCAATGAAAGCAGAAAACTTTTTAAAAAATTTAATTGTTTTAAGTAGATAAGTACAGCCCAAACTTTTTCATTTCAAATTTCCAAGAGGGTATGTTGTGAACCCTAACCATCTTATACTGGACCCTTGTTTGTAAAGATTAAGGTCTTAACAAAAAATCAATGAGTAAAAAATCCATTCTCAATTACTTTTTAACAAAAATTTGTCAAAACTCAAGCACTAATATATTATCAATAAAATTTATAATCTGATTTTGTCAAGTACAATTTCAACATAAAAGTATATACTTCAGTTTATGTAGCATATCTATAAGGTATTTATAATGTTTGCTCGTCTCTTAACTCTCGTTAAATCATCATAAAATTTCTGATTATTTTCAATAAAGAAATAAAATGAACAAATATGGTTTCTACACGACAAAATACTAAGTAAATAAAAATTAAAACTTGCTAATTTAAGTATCGATCAATGGTACTGGCTGAGAGATTTATTCTAAAGATTTATATATGAATACGTAGCCGAGACTTTAACGAAATACTAACTATTAAAGATGGTCAGTTTAATGCTTTAAAAAGTTAAATTTTAAGTTGAATTGAAAATCATTAAATAAGGTATTTTCAATAGTTTTGAAGACATAAGTTTGCTCAGGGGCCATAATAATACTGTATCCTTTAAAGGTTTTTGAACAAAATCCTTGTTTTTGAATAAACTGATATACTTTTTCCCACCTTTTCAGGGCAATTTAGTACTACAAGATACATTATAATGATCCGCTCTCCATGTTACTAAGTTGGTTCCAGCCAATGCCCAGGTCAGTCAAAGCCTGACAAAGGATTTAAGTATTTTACGTATGAATCAGTCATCCATTTGTTTGACTACTAGCTAAGGGTCGAGTCATCTAGAATTATATAAAAAAGAAACTCAGTTTCCAATATCTAAGCCATAGTCTTTTTCAAGAAACTCTTTATGAATACTTCAGCCGAAATATTCAAAATAGAGTTACTTATAATACTGTATTCCCTAGGGATTAACAATGGACATAACATCTAGAATTAGTTGTTAATATAGTGCTTTGGTCTATGGTCTAAAGTATTTTGTGTTGGAAATTTGGGGAGTGCATGAAATAAATGAAATATTATACAACTAATATTATGATATAAATAACCTATATAAAATACCTTCTCTAAAGCTTCTTGTAACAAAATCTATCAAAAATAAATCAATGCTAGTAAAATAGGAACATTTTGTTTTCATGTCATCAACCGTTACATCCCAGTAAGAACTATGACACAGTACATTATCAGGGCTTGACATTATAATTTTCAAACTATATTGCCCAATTGAACAACCAGTTATACAGTACCCACCTAAAGTTTGGAGACAAAAGAAATTCACCGCAGTTCTTAAATTTTGATGATTATTTCTATAGAATTATTATTTTTTATATATTTAGGTATGTTTTGTGATAAAATGAAAATAAATTTATTAATGCAACACATTTACAAAACTCAGCATCTAAAATCCTAAAGCCTCTAAAACCATGTTTACTGTAATTATTTTCTATAACATTGCTTCTATGATATTTTTGTAGTCTCATTTATAATTATAATGATAACCAAAAAAGAAGCCGACACTTACAAGCATTTCAAAATAAATTGTTGAAAAAAATAAGACAAAAGCTATTCAGTAGGCTTAAAAAGTGAAAATGTCTCCAAACTTTTGATGGGTACTGTATGTTTCACTTGCCAAAACCTACGGTACAGTAGCAGTGACAAGTTGCCCAAACCCAAATTTAGGTCGTGAGGGGCAAACTAGGACAACCTTTAATGTCGAGCCAGCATTTTTCCTAACACAACAGAGGCTGTTGTGACAGTTTCCTTTCCCTTCCAAATTTTCTTTGAAATCATGCAGTGATTGGATTTTATCTTCCTGATGTAATAAAATTACAGCAAAATTTCACCAAATGTTCCATATAAAGTTAAGCCCACGGACCCTTTCCCAAAATAAAAAAGGCCTGTGAGAGAATAACTGTTACAGCGATTACATGTTGCCAAGTTGATTGGATATCAAATCTTACGATCTGAGTTCAATTTCTGATTACAGCTAACTCAAACATCATAATAAAAAACATCTTTGGTTATCCCACAATTCATTACTCTGCTTTGCTGCGATATGTACCATGGGCAATTTGGTAACGAAAATGTCATAATCATGAATAATCAATGAGGCAGTTTCATTGGTTCTGCAAGGAAACCACTGCAGAAAACTACCCAATGAAATTAGGCAACCATTTTTTAAAAAATAAACATGTGCGTTTGGTTTCTTTTTTAAGTGGGAAAAACCCAGTATGACGTCAATGTTATTGAAGAGTATTTAATTGTAAAATGCGATTTCATTGGAAGAAGATTGGTCTCCCCTGCCTCATGCATATTCATGAAAACGAGATTTTGCCAGTTAAACTGCCCACGGTACGTATGGAGTGTAACAGAAGAAAGTACTGTGGTTGCCGACTATGAATAAAAGCAACAATAACAACTACAGTGATTTGTGAGATGTCTTGAGTACAGAAGTGAAATTTTGAGAAAAACCTGAAATATGATTTTTTTTATCAAGGTACAACCTCCAAGATTATTTTTGAGTAAACCATTGATGCTGGTTTGGTGATTTGAGTACAATCTCAATCAAGTATGAATGTGTTTTGAGTACATTCTCAAAGAGGATTGTGTGTTTGTACTCCTCAACCAAAATTAAACTATGAAAACAAGAAAGAATCAGTGACACCTGCCCCGTTTGAAAGTATGAGGGATTCATATGCAAATCTTGATACAAATAGAAATAGACAGTTAACAGCCATTTTGTAGTGCTCTACTTAGTTTATTGATTATGAAATTTTGATAATACATGTTCAAAATAGAAAAGTGATAGGCTTTCTAGGGGTCTGCATGCAATGTCTCCCCCTTTTTTTGCCAATTTTAACAGGCCTTTTAGTCTTTTTAATCGGCCATTTGGGTCATCGGCTGGTTCCTAGTAAGAAAACACTGCATGTTTGTGATGAATTTTCATCATTTTCATTGCAAAAAGGCAGACAAAGAATATCAGCCCCCTTATTGGGCAAAAACATTACTAATGAGTTACTCCCCATACTTTCAAAATCTAAACCAAGCGCAAAAAAGAAGAAAAAAAAACAAAAGAAAAATGGAAAACAGCACACAATAACCACAAGGAAGCACTACCACAGTGTAACAACAACACAAAGACTTTGATCTCATACAAAAGTATAGAAGTATCTTATAGAACAACTCACAATTGTATTGAGCAGTCCGGCCGAATGTGAACTTCTACCCATCTAAATAATCAAAACAGTGAAAAAAATCAATACACAATTGTAATCTCTTTTAATTTCAATACTGAGATTTTTGTTCATAAAAAATTCTACAGTCATTTACTCAAATTTGGAATTTCAATAACAAAGAGATTTTCACTTACAAAATCTAGGTAATTTACTCAAATTTCTTGGAACTTTAACAACAAAATTATATTTGGCTTAAACAACAAGGTCATTTACTGAAATTTTCATGGAATTTTGATTAAAAAAATAATACTAAAATATCTTGGTCATTTCAAACTAATTTCTGCACTAGTTCATCATTTCACCAATTTGATTAAATTCATCTAAGTCATTTTAACTTTATCTTTTTCATTAATGTCATCTCAGTTGAATTTCCATTGATTCAGAAGTAACAGTAGTTTTAATTTTGTTAAAATGTTCATCTTAAAAACAATATAAACTTTACATAAAAAACGATGCTCTTTATACCTAAAAGGACATTTCAGAAGAGTTCACGTCGCTGTCAAAAATGGGACAAAAAGCACATTCATGACTCTAAAACTCTATACAGGACCATACATATAATATAATTACTTAATAAAATGAAAATAATAAATTTTTCGATTAACATCATTAAATAATATTATTCTAACTAAGAGCAATTCTAAGCAGCAACTAGGCACAAAATACCAGAACATTTTTCTTAGACATGCAAAGTAATATAGTATTAAAGTATTAAGATTTCATTTCAAAACATCTAATTAAATTAAATCCAATCAAACGGTAAAACATGCAAATAAAATATTATTGCTTTAGTTCATTCTATGTAAAAATAATTTACTAAAATAGTTATTCAATTGAAAGCTTTGTACATTACTTTAAATGCACTACCTTTAAACATGCCACTATGTGTCCAAGGTGTGCGTACCCTTTGACCACAGACCACAGACTACAGACCAGTGTGCAATGCATGCAGGTTTCAACATCAAACAAAAAAACCACTCACTATCGGACAAAACAAGGTTTGTGAGTTAACTTTTAACTACTATTCCATTCAAGCATAAAGCCAAGCCCAGGAAAAAACGTTGTAGAAATATCTCATATAACAAGGCAATTCATTGACTGTGCAAAAATGCAGTTTGATTTGTAATGGCTTGAATGAAGGAAAAATACAAAACTTAGACAAAATACTTATCAGGGTGCCATGTACAAGGTCTCTACACAGATTGGTCAAGCTCAGTTTCATTCCCATAGTGTTTCTGACTTATGCATATGATGTGACAATGCAATCAACATTATATGCAAGCAAACTACATTTTTTTGTACAAAAGATATCATAACCATATATTACTCATTAAATCAAGTCTTTTTACCAAATTCTCCCTTTATTTCTCAATGCTCAAAATTCAGTCTCTGTTTTAAGCAAAATCATGGGAAAATTTCATTTTTTTCTAGGACTGGGACATACTGCTTGAATGGAATAGATCTTTAGAAACGTTGAATTGATGGAAATCATTTATTACAATGTCAAACATACCTTATTTTCTTCTTGTCTTTTAGCTAATTCTAATTTTCTTCTTTCAGATAACCATTTATCTTGGTATTTATGTTCCAATAAATCAAAAATAGGAGTGGATGGTCTGAAAATGAAAAAATAATAAATAAATAATAAACAACAAAACCCTCTCAGATATGGCTGAGTGGTTATGATGGACTGGAAATTATTAGTTGGTTTGAATCCATTCCAAAACCTACTATGTTGTTTCCCTGAGTAAGAAACTTTATTTTACTAGCTCAGTACTGGGGGACAGAAGGAAAAGGACTCAAAAGTGATTACTCTAAGTTGCAAGAACTTGTTTCACAATCAAGCTGAAAAATATTAAACGTTATCTCTTTTGAGCCTGGGTTGGTAGCACAGTTGATAGTGTGCCTGGATTTCAAATCAAGTATCTCGAAGGGGGTACAAGTTCAAATCCTACCAAGGGTAGGGTAGGTTCATTCCATGAAAATTTGACAATAATGTCAATTTTCCTCCATTAATAAGGCATATGAAGAATTTTTCGGCCTTGTGGAAGGGTAGGTGAGTACTGGTTGTAGACAAGTGCCCAGGAAAGCTAGGTTAGGTGCACTGGAAGCTGTAAAATGACCTAAATTGTGTTTACAAGGCATTCAACTCAGTATAATTAAACTCTTTTTTCTACAAAAGTTAATAGAGAGACTAACTGGATAAAAGTCAGATAAATATGTTATTGTGTCAAGTCAAATATTCTAAATTTGATATTTTATGCTGACCAGCTCACTCACAATTCCAGTATACATGAAAACTTCTGAAATATTGGAAAATATGTAAGTTTTCATCTGTGTTATTAAATTTAACCCTAAAAACTGGCAATTCTGGACAAAGAGAACCACCTATAATGTTGTATGAAATAAACTATATCTTAGAACGAAGAAGAAAATGTAGCCAAAGTAAACATACCTAGTTGAGATACCATAAACCATACTAGGAGGCAATCTACGTGTTCTACTTCTTTGACTGTCTTCACTTTGTGTTTTACGTCTTACATCATGAGTAGCTCTGAATTCATATTGGTCATTAGCTGTGACTAGACCTGAAATATATATGTAACATAATACTTCATTAACAAATTTAATAAACAAATACATCCCTATGGTACTTTGTAGACAAAAACATAACTATATTCAAGTGTATATAAATACTTCTGAATGAAAGTAGCCTTTGTACTATTCACAAATTAACTTAGCATACAATTGGATATTATCATTTCAGCTACATCAAAAAAAAAATAAAATGTTATTTTAGAAATATAATCAAGCGTTAACATGTTGATCTTGGATTTTATATTTTATTCACTATATATGAAATTTTGAGGCAAATAATTTTGTTATGGATGTTTCCCTAGCAAACCTTTCAGCCATTTTACATTAGCATTAGAAGATATTTAGATTTGTTGCTAAGGTTGGTTGCTTCATATTAAAGATTCAAAGACAATATGATACCAGGTAGAAATCATGTGTATAAATAAACAAAAGAATATAGTATCATATGGAAACCACATTAAATAAGGATTTTTATCCTAATATCGTAAATAGGTAGCAAAAATAATGAATGTTCCAGCAAGAGAAAGTCATTTTTTATTTGTTCGGGACGTCAGTCCTGAACAAATATATTTACCGTATTTCAGACCCTTTCCCATTTTGAAAATTTACCGAATTCAGAAGTAGTCCCTCAGTACATATGTATAGAGCAATTCAAAATGATCATCTGCTATGACAGGCGCAATAATTCCTGAATTACACTTGTTATTCGGCCTATACTGAAGCGTATGTATAATAGCTTATGAGTAAAGCATCTCAGTAGAGATCTTTACGTCGTATTATGTAATAGAATGGTATCAATGATTCATTTACGACCCGGCGTTTGTGCCAGTTGTCAGTAGAGATGTTACTTTTCTTATGTAATAGAATGGTTCTATAGGAAAAGTTAAGTTTAAAGATCGTAGTAAATGACTTTGAATGATGTCTGAATAGGGGACTTAATTTATTTTACATACAAATACATTTGACTAAATGTGCATGAATGATAACTTTTAAGCAGCAGTCATTGAATCGTTTTAAGAATGACCCCTTTGACTTATGGTGATTGTGTGAAAAAAAAATCAGTAGTGTGTTTGCCTGTCCGGTTTATTATATTTACTATTTATAATTATTCTACTCGACTTTGACAAACAACAGACAACAAAAACCAAGTTTGTATTTAAGATATATTATATTATATATGTATTGATGTTCGACACTTAATAGATAAACATTTACATTATATAAATAGCATAAATGCGATTCTAGAAATCAATATAAATTATTATTATAGAAATAATAATACTAGTCAAACACAAAGATAAATAAATGAATTGTTCAACTTAAAGTACATTCAAATTCAAGAATTTGCACGCCTGACATATCAACATTTGACGTAATACATAATCAACATTTAGAAAAACAAGCTATTAAGCATGTTAAGCAGGCAATCACTGTTCTAATTGAACAAATTTCATACAATAGAATAATTGGTATAAGCAAAGCAACAAAAATAAATAATAGTATGGGTGGGTGGGAGTGGCAAAATCAAATATTTAACTAAGTATCAACAATGTCGACTGTCAACAAACAAAATACAATAATTTACTATAGGTCGGTTGTATACAGTTTTTTGCACAGGAACAGTGCTTGTCTACCAATCAAACTTATATCACTGAACTGTTCTTTGTGAACGAATGTTTTGTTAGAGCTGGAAAACTAATTCCAGTTTTTAAACCCGAACAAATTCAGTGCCATCAGCGCTTTGATTGATAAATCAACCACAACAGAACATGCTAATTTTGTATCAGGTCACCACCCCATAACATTATAACAAGTTAAAATCAATTCAAGCATGTTCTCTAATGGTATCAATCATATGGCATCATGAAAGAAAATCAATATAATTGTTAGTTGTTCATTGAGAGATATATGTAGGGCAAGATAATTTTAGTCAATAATATAATATAACAGGACTACATACCTGCTGAGACGGCAGCTCTGTTTAATGCCATAAAATCTCTTTGGGCTGTTTTTTCCTTTCTTTTAAATGGTAAATTTGTAGAGGAAAGTGTTGGCCATCCGTGTAAAGCTAGAAAGAGAATGAAATATACAAAATTAGTGAACTATTTGATTACTCAATATTTTACAATTTTTCGATTGATTACTCGTAATTTTTTTAGGTCATTTTGATAGGGTTTAATGCAATGTCAATAAAAATTATGGCCATTTTATAAGCTCAAGTAACTATGTTTTTCTTGACCTTTGTCAGTAACCAGTAGTCACTTACCCTTTCACAAGGCAGACATCTACATATACCTTACTTATGGAGATAATCAACACTGTGGTGGAATTTTCATGAAAGGGTGAAGGGTTTGACCATCCTATGTGTGGCTTGAACCAGCAATCCCTTCAGGACTGAGCAATGCTTGATATGTTACAGACTTGCGTTAGCCATTTAATACAGTAAGTCTGATCAATATATGAGCAAAAAAGTCAGAAAAGGTTACAAGCAATAATTTTGGATGAGGTACAGTTTACTCTTGTTATCTCGACTACGCTTACATAGACTTTTCATTATCTTGATAAAAAATCTAAAGTCTTGATTTTTCCCCTCTTTATCTATCAAAAAAATGCATGTTTGTCTCAAATTTTGGCTCTCAACTTTTCAATGTATAAATGTATACATATATTTAAAAAACTTATTGGGTTTGCAAATATAGAACTTTGCAAGAATTGCCGAGGAAAACCCAATCCTCGAGTCTTCAAGAATAGTAATGAATTGAAAATGTAGGTTGACAACAGGCTCATACATCAATGTTAATATCACTTTTTAAATGAACAAATTAATAGTTAACTACATTATATTGAGGATTGAACGAAACACTATTGTAACTTGGTTTGATAATAAAGTGAGTTTCAATAGTGTTTTGTTCACCCCTTGATATATAGTAATGGCAAATACAACTATTTAAAATATAGACAACTAACCTTCTGACGAGCCGCCATCTCTCATACCATTTGGTCGACCATATGTGATACCAGCAGGTAAAAGAACTCCCCTTCTTTTTGGTTTACCAAGCTCAGTCTAAAAAACAGAAAAAAAACAAACAAACAAATGAATATGGTCAGGATAAAGAGTAAAAGTGAGTTAGGGAACACATCTAGTTTAGCGGACCCCGGAAGTAAATATCAATATGCGTGCACAGCATTCTGTTTCTATGAGCAGATGCGCGAAGATAAATGTGGCTAATTTTCAGTTCTTATGGGGGCTGTGGGGTACCGGGACAAAACGGACCATGAGACAAAACGGACCATGCCAAAATGGACCAAAGTAGGGACGAAACGGACCATATTTGTGGGACAAAACGGACCATAGTCGGGACAAAACAGACCATAGTCTGGACAAAACGGACCATAAGAAAAAATATATTATATTACTAAACAAAAATATATTGATTTAATGAAATAAAAGTTGAAGTAGTAAAGAGTAAAAATATTGATATTTTTCATAACAAAACACAACATATCTTTATTTCACCCTAGCAAACAATTACAATAAAACTTCTTATCTTGAATAACACCAAACTGATGACAATTATTGACTATAATGGAAAAATATTATTGACGAAGGCATAGAACACAGTTTTTGTAAGAACATAAGTTTTTGCTTATTTTTATCAATTTCTATTGGCTGCCAACCAATTAGACTTAAAGCCATGTCTGTTCTAGTTGATTTTGGTAGATGTTGTATTCGATTGACAGCCAGGCGTTTATATCTTTCTAGACGTAGCATCTTTAGCGTTGATATATTCGACCATAGTTCAGCCCCGTATAATGCAGATGATTGACTAAGTATATTTTTAATTATGTGCTACATATGTAAAAGTGTCAGTATAAATATGTTTTGTTATATTATTGATGATGAATTTATAATAAAGTATATCATTTTAATAGTTTTTCTCCTTTTTTTTTATTCTTATCACGAGTCATTATTGTTCCCAGCAGCTATAAGAATTTTAAAAACTATCAAGAATCATGACAACCTCTGGGTACGAGAATGATCTGTGTAACTGTGCGTATTAGTAATTATAATCTATCTGGAACAAGTTTGTCATCATATAATCATTTCCCAGAGTTATATGAGGCGTGCAGTACATAGGAAGGAACCTGTGCTGGACTATATAAAAGCAACTTCAAATTAAATCGCTCTGATCTGTTATCTACTTAGCCCAAGGAAACGCCGATGAGGACACAGAATGGCTATCTGGAACAAGTTAAATCACTCTGATGTATTAGCTTATCAGCTCAAAGAAACGGCACAGAAAAGCTTAAAAACAACGCGCAAACAACACACAAACTGTCAATCACAATTGAGCCTATTTAAATTACTATTTACACACAATTTAATTACACTAAGACAAACTATATATGATGCTATTAATCACACACATAATGATTTATAATAATAATGGTTATATTTTTTCTTATGGTCCGTTTTGTCCCGACAATGGTCCGTTTTGTCCCGAGGAGGACACAGTATAGCTTAAAAACAACGCACATACAACACGAAAACTATTAATCACTATTGAGGCTATTTTAATTACTATTTACACACAATTTAATTATACTAAGACATAAAAGATATTTATGATGCTATTAATCACGCACATAATAATTTATAATAATAATGATTATATTTTGTCTTATGGTCCGTTTTGTCCCGACAATGGTCCGTTTTGTCCCGACTATGGTCCGTTTTGTCCCACAAATATGGTCCGTTTCGTCCCTACTTTGGTCCGTTTTGGCATGATCCGTTTCGTCTCATGGTCCGTTTTGTCCCTAATCCGGCTGTGGCCCCCACACCCCCGCCGATATTGAAAATGGATTACAAAAAAAGCATTTTTATACAGTTATTGAAAATAATTCATTTAAAATGATAAATAATGAATAAAAAACTGCATCAGTAAAAACAAAATGGCGTCCAAAATTTGTTAACAACGCAACGTCTGAGCATGGGAAATAGCAGGGTCTGCTATACTAGATTCTATCCGTGAGTTAGTACCTAGTGTCAAAGGGTTCTATTTACATTTGTATATCCATAAGAGTAAGACCCTCTGGGTCAAGGGGTAAGAAGTACTGATTAGTACTCACAGATGATTTCAGATAACTCAATGTATTGTATCCAACTATCCATAGTCCAAGCTTGACATCATGATTTTAGTTCAAGCAACCATACATTGTTAATTTGGCATGATTTAAATTAGCATTCACTAGAGTGAATACACTTTGAACACATGATATCATAACATAGTAAGTCAAAGTCTTAAACTTGAAGAAGAATACAATTATTGGGGACATTTAACATGACTTTCCTAACAAAATTAAATAACACAGGTGGGTAGGAGCAAAAATAATGACTCCTTTGATTAAATGGGGTAAAGAAGCCACAGTTTTCAATTACAAGGTTTCTGATAGACCCATAACATGTAATTTACTTTTCCCACGATAACTGCCAAGTTTCATGGAATTTGAACTAGAAATAATTTTTTTACAGCTGAAAAACACCCCAAAATTGTCAGGAGTGAAACACAAAAACCGTGACATTTAAAAATTCAGTTATCTTAAAAAATGAATTAAATACACATTTGCTTAGTTATCACATGTAGTAAGATCAGTTTGATCAATTAAATGTCTAAGGTCTTGAAATTTCTATATTTTGTCATGTTTTGATGTGTCTGAAGTCTTCGTAGAAGTATGCTTTTGATTGGAGTGCTAGGATTAAAATAGTCACTAAAAATGCATGTCTTGTAATAACTCCTTCTATTTAGCTAACATCTGTGTTCCTAACACAATTGTTGGACTGCTGCTTGTAAGAAATATGTATCTAGAGAAAATACAAGAAGTCCCTGATTACATAAGCTAATGTTGTGGACCTGACAAAGTTTCCTTTGCAGTGACCCAAAAATGTCAGGAGTGAAACAATCTACATTTAAGGAACAGTCTTTATATAAATATACATATATTACAACCTTTTGTGTTATTTTTCAGGAGAGCATGTCCAATAGTAATCATAAAATAGAGGAATCTCCATCTCATGTATCACGTGTTCATTACACATGATTATAACTGATGTCAGGAGTGAAACATTTATTTTGGCATTTTGACCTTTGTTTTATTTACTTTGTTTACAAAGCATGTTTCATTATTTAATTATTTTCTCAGTGTATCTTATGGGTACATGTAATGCTATTTTAATTTCCAGTGATATTTAAGTAATTTCTGCAATGTTTGTTCTGAAATTTACTAGAAAACTTGTTTTTAGGTTTATAAGGTATATATATCAGAAACATACATTAAATCAACATTATGCATATTTTTTAAAGTAAAAACATAGTCAAACTAGTGTAATGCATTAAGTACATGAAATGTTACATTTATTAGATATTAGACAGGCTGAATGTTAACTATTTATTAATTGTGAGGTTAGGCAATATTTGGTCAGGAGTGAAACACTTTAAGGAGAACTTAAATGTTGCACATTCAGCCTGTCTAAAATTAAAAAAATCTTACATTTTATGTACTAACACACTAGTTTGACTATGTATTTACTTTAAAAAATATGCATAATGTTGATTTAATGTATGTTTCTGATATATATACCTTATAAACCTTAAGTCGGTAATTTTTCAAGTAAATTTCAGAACAAACATTGCAGAAATCACTTAAATATCACTGGAAATTAAAATAGCATTACATTTGCCCATAAGATACACCGAGAAAATGAATAAATAATGAAACATGCTTTGTAAACAAAGTAAATAAGACAAAGGTCAAAATACCAAAATAAATGTTTCACTCCTGACATCAGTTATAATCATGTGTAATGAACACATGATACATGAGATGGAGATTCCTCTATTTTATTATCACTATTGGACATGCTCTCCTGAAAAATAACACAAAAGGTTGTAATATATGTATATTTATATAAAGACTGTTCCTTAAATGTAGATTGTTTCACTCCTGACATTTTTGGGTCATTGCAAAGTCCAGTTTTTTTATTCATGCTGTTATAATAGTTCTAATTGTGTTTTTTCCATTTCAAAGGCGAGTACTACCTTGAAAATAATCATATGCACACAAAACAACATGTTTATAGTACATATAATGCATATGTCAGGAGTGCAACATTTTTACTTAATAAATAGTACAAAATGGGATTATCTGCTGTATATTTTTTGAGAGTAGAGACAACTGAAACTTCTTGCATGCACTTAATAGACATCACTGCTGAATTACATGAATTCATTTTACTCTCTGTTAACATTCTGCATCTTCTAAATAAACTTTTTGGTAAGAGATCAGAAAAAAGCAACCTATTTTTGTACAAAAAAAGGCTATTTTTAAAAAATATACAATAATATTTGGACCTATACATATTTTTTTTATTTAACAGGCACATAAATGTAATACAAACCATAAAAGAAAACAATAGTGCTCACATTTAGGAAATTATCTCAGTTGGTTTTAAATGTGTATTTCTCTATTTTTTTTGCCAAAAAGGTTAAGTAAAACATCAATAACATGAAAGTAGGATCAATTACAAAAGGAACAAATACAGATTCCAAAATTGCAATCATAAGAGAAAGTTTCTGGTACAAATTCAAAGGAAACTGACTAGATTTAATTTTGACCTCCATGTCACGCTTTGGAGTCATTATTTTTGCTCCTACCCAGGTTAGATGTCACTTGTCATTTGACTGCAAGTTTGTCAGAAAACAAAAGTTCATGCCACAATTAATAATTGAAAATACAAACTATCAAATAACTCTTCTTTCTTACTAGTTGACAATAAAAACATTGTTTAAAAACTTTCATCGCGAAATAACATGACAATTTCTCCTTACCCTCAGAAGAAGTTCATTTTGTAGCATTGTTTCACGATTCATTCCTAATTCCCCAGCTGCAGTTAATGCAAAGGGGTTTTCGTACATCATTGTATCCGTCGCCATTTTCGAAACTTCAAAAAACAATTACAAAAAGGAACCTATTGTTTATCTTAACAATCTACAAACATAATCGTGAAATTGAGTCCAATCTCCTTGACGACAGTAATCAATGTGTCACGTGACCGCAGACTGCTTACTCGTATGGTATAATTATTGTTAAGATTAAGTGTAAATTTCGAATCACAGTCTATTTAAAGCGAAGTAACCTTGTAAAAATCAAATTATTGGGAGTGACTTCCCTTTGCATTAAACGGTTACAAGGGAGGTAACAACGTCAGATTTTTTAATTTAAGACACGTATTTGTTATTTCCCTTGACTTATTTCTTGTACAAAAAAAGAGAAAAAATACCTCATCCGTTTCATCGAAGTTTTCAGATGTTTTGCTGTCGTCATCTTCTCTCTTAGGATCAATGAATTTATGTTCAAGTAGTGCAAACACAGGAGTCCAATGTCTGTGAAAATAAAATGATTTGTAATGTATTCGAATTTGTAGTGCTGTGTTGAACCTCATTTTTCACAACCCGTGTTTTTCACAACTTGTGAAAAACGCGTACGCATTTTTCACAACTTGAGTGAAAAAACGTTAGCATACAAATTTCATACGAGCATAGAAACGCATATTTCACAACTTCAAATGTGACGAAAAAAGTGTTTGAAAAATTTGAGTTTTTTGGTACTAACGCATTTTTCACACATGTATTTTTTTAGCTGTAAGTAAATTATTATTTTCGTGACAGGTGTTATGGCAGTATTACAAACATGAAAACAACATGAGTATTTACAGATAAACAGCTGGCCCAGTGGGTCTTCATGTCCCCAACTGATTCACATGATAGGTACATGTATATACCATATAAAGTTAAATATAAGATAATATGAACTTAGGTGCTACCTATGGCGCGGAAAACAGACTTACATGTATTACTTAAAAATAATAAAATAAGATTGTTACTTTGGCAAAATAAAATAAAGAAAAGAAATTCGGCGCTGTGAAGGATTTATTTTGTTTGAGGGCCTATTAATTAGATAAGCTAGGGGAGATAACTGTGTAATTTATTGCATTCAGAAAAATCAGACAACATTTCATTCTTTTATGTCGGAATCATATTTCAATTCTGAAAGAAATGTATTGTACATATTTATCTATCTTATGAATAAAGATGAAGATAAAAAAGCCTCGATAAAACATTCATTTTATTTTATGAAGATAGAAATGTTTTCCTCTTTCCGTAACGTTAAGTTACGGAAACGTGCCGGTTTTATCATGAACGTCTCTTAGCGACGTCACGAACGGTGCGTTGGTAAGTATTTCCAATGTAAAAAGTCATAAAAAATACTTTAATGAGGAAACGAACGAATAAAACGACCAAATATATTTTGGATTGTTATCTTGGAATAAGCATCGTAAAAAAAACACATTTGAAATTATTTTGTAAGCGGAAAAGGCCACGAGTAAGCTGCCAATATTTTTATCCAATGAAAAGCCGCCAGTTGCTTCATTTATTGATCCGAATCGTTGAACGCTTGTTGTGCAATTTTCTATAGAGCGTCTTTAATCTTGATTAGCAGATGTTTGATTAAGCGTCTAATAAAATTGATGAAAATGGCGGCCCCCATATACTGGAGACGTTTTTCAAACTCATAGGACTATATATTTTTCATTAATTTTATCGTTTTTTTCAATTTTAAAGAATTAACGTACGTCATACACGTTGTCTAAAAGCGCTCAAAGCCCTCGCGGGCCTTCGGCCCCGCTCGGGTTTTCCGCGTATAAATACACGTATGTTCAGATAAACAGTATCAAGAGCACACGTACGGCGTATTGGTTGTATAGTATTGATTTTCGTCAAAAACATCATCATTTGAAAATTGGCGTAAAAAGTCCGTTCTTAATTCAGTATAAGCACTACAATGAAGTAATAAGTGAGTCTCTGATTCTATAGATCCTTGATCACATAAAATGCATAGTCTCTCATTTTGTGAGCTGTGTTTCTCTAGATTCGGAATTTTAGGTTGCCCTCTATTCATGTGTACACCAAGGATAGATTAAGAGGGGCGGTACAGAAGCGGAGTACCCTTCCCCCTGTCAAAGGTTAGAGCTTTTGTCCATTAAAACAAAGATTTTCAAATATAATAACAAATACCTTTGTTGTACAATTGATACTTATATCGTTTAACTACCTTGGAAACATTTTATGCTTTAGAAAAGAAATATAATAATTTAAAGATTTCATGAACAGAACATAACAGAAGTTCACAGAAGTTTTCACAAAAAAGACAAATTTTATGAAAAAATGAGGTTCAACGTTTGTTACAAACCGTTTTGTAATAAAAAACCGAATCGTAATAGTTATTACAAAACGGGTTATTACAAACATACAAACCCATTTTGTAATAAAAACCCGAAGTGTAATAAAGTGTCTAGTTGTATTAATTTTATTATAAAATATAGTTAGATACTTTAAATTATTGATAAAGAAAGAAAATAATGTTTAACAAGCAATCATTAAATATTTAAATAGACAAATTACTTACATTTCGCCATGTTAATTTGAAGATTTCGACCGAAAAACAAATTGTTATATTTTATTGCAAAACGAGTTATTACAAAAGTGGTTGAACATACCAACCCGTTAATAATAAATCATTGTATAACGTTGTAAAAACACGAGCATAATTTTTGCAGGTTGTGAAAAATGCGTGCGCGTTTTTCACAGGTAGTGAAAAACGCGGTTTGTGAAAAATGAGGTTCAACGTTGAATCTCATTTTTCACAGAACGTGTTTTTCACAACCTGTGAAGAACACGTTTGTGAAAAACAAGGTTCAAACTTGCTCAATACTGGAATATATTGCCCGCTTCGAGGTTTTATCGGCACACTTTCACAACAATTTTGATACCATTCATACAACATATGAATTCCAGTATTGAGCGTCGGTAAAAAATCTGACAATGAAATATGTACCTCTGAAAGTGACCACTGTGTTACAATTCACAAAATATAACTCACAATTGACAAATGCATCTTCCCAACAAGTAAACCTTTTTTTACCAACAACATATCTTACAAAAATATGAAATACTGTAGAATCTTCATGTTGCTGTCTATGCATAATAAATAAATATTAGTGTCAGGGCGGATAATGGGTTATGTGCTTTATGCCCCCAGAGTCGCTAGTTTGAATCCCTCTTCTCCACTTAAACGACTAAGGCTCGATAGAAGTTGCTATGGACAAAAATTTTACCATAGATACTCGTGCTGTTGCTAGGGAGCGTAACGTCGGATGCTAGGACCTAAGTGAAACATTGGAGTAATTACTATGGGCAATGAAACTGTTGCTAAGTGTGCTTGAGCAGCTGCTTTGGAACTCGAGTCGGTTGCTTTGGATGCGAATCTTGTTAATACGAACATTTTAACAGTACCATGGTGCATGTGTGCTTACTATGTACCTTAAGATAAATTCTCTATGTGCTTAAGTGGTTGCTTGTACGTAAACGTGATTAAATAAGACACAATACTGGCTTGTTGAAGACCTTAGGGTGGTTACGACATCTTGCGTCCATGTTGCGACGTTTACTATCTAAATAAAATATTTGAAAAAAACTAAAACATTAATTTTGCTTATCATAAGATATACTATGATATTGACCCATGTTGTGAAAATTGCGTTAGAACTAAAAATCGAAAAATGTGTCTAACGTAATTTTCACATTGCTCATTTGTGAAAAACGCGTACGCAATTTTCACAACTTTTGAAAATAACTAACGTGTTTTTCACAAGTTGTGAAAATTGCGTACGCGTTTTTCACAAGTTGTGCAAAACACGGGTTGTGAAAAATGAGGTTCAACAGTGCTGCGATATCGTGGCTTTTAAAAGGAATAAATTATTTTAACCTAAGTTCTGAACTGGTTTAAAATCCAGTTGAAGCACAAATCCGGAGATAGAAGAGTCGAAACCCCGAGTTTTTGCATATTAAATGTTATTTAAAAATGAATTATTTCGTCCAGACATTGAAACCTCTACGAAATAATACTTGTACTGAAGAACCCAAGTTCTGAAAGTACTGAGTTCTTCTTCATCGATAATAGTTATCAGCACAGGGGCTTGTCATTCGGTATCGTAGTTGGAAAATTCCTTCATTCTTAAAATAAAAACTAGTTTTTTTATTTTAAGAAGGAGGGAAATTTTAAATTACAGAATGTCAAGCTAACTGTGCTATCAGTCATCGTTGACTTTTTTTGGGGGGGGGGGGGGGTTAACACCGTAGCAACACATTGTATCATCTATTCAATGAAAACTTGATTATAGAAAATTTATAAACAACGGTTGTTCATTAAAAAACCTGAATATCAGCATTTACCACAGAAACTAAATTTACAGAATCATTATATGTACAGGTACCATTTTTATTGGTAGACAGATCTGAGACAAAGACAATAACATATGTTTAAGCTTTAATCGCACAAATATATTCAAAATTAGGCCTATTAAGGATCTAAGTCCCCTTCCCTAGCCCCACCCCCTTGCTCTTTACCTTATTTACATGACGTAGGCATTTTGGCTAAGCCTACTAGAGATAGTACATGTAACATTATTTCTGGAACCTTAATAAACAGTTGAGTTCACACTAAAGTTTACTCCCAGTTGCACTTGAAGCTCAATGCTTTCATACTCAGAGTGCACTAGGCTAGATGACCAGTTAGAGGGACATGACATATTGGTTTTCTAATACTACAATTTTCAGTTTTATTAATGAGAAGAGAATCTCATGTGTGCTGATAGAATCCAAAATGACCTCCAAAATAGTTTGTTGTTGCCAGACAGATACATTTTATGGAATAGATAAACTTGGTAGAAAGGAATCAGTTAGATATTATCGAAACACGCTTCAAGAAACTGAGACGTACAGTTGGACGTTTCGGAGTTGGGTTTTATACTTACAGGAAATACGCAATATAGATGCCTGGAAAAAATATTTAATATTTTATGAAAAAATAAATAATAAAATGAATAATTTTGTTTTGTAGATAGGCCTAAAATGAAATAAGTAATATAACCATAGGTTTAATAATTTTACACGTAAAATAGCCTTTATATTCATGTATAGTGGCCATTGTATATTATGAAAGAAAGGTGCGAAAATTGGCTATAGTAAATTTATATATGAAATAAAATGTTACTCAAAACAGCGGGATGAATAGCCAAGTGGATGTGATACTTGACTTGTAATCCGAACATTGTAGGTTCGAATCCCACTACGTCTCCTATCGCTAAATGCCTTAAGCGATTAAAGCCACCTGACCGGAAAAGCCCGAAAATGCAAAAAAAGACCGAAAGTGACCGAAATGCAAAAAAATACAAAATGACCGAGGTGAATCGAAAATGCAAAAATACCGAAATGGACCGAAGTGCAGAAAGACCGAAACGGACCGAAACGCAAAAAGACCGAGGTGAACCGAAAATGCAAAAAGACCGAAAATGCCAAAAGACCGATTGGAAAGAGAGTGAGAGAGCGAGAAGGAAAAGAGAGAGGAGAGAAAGAGAGAGGGAAGAGAGAGAGAAAGAAAAGGGAGAGAGAAAGAAAAGGGAGAGAGAAAGAAAAGGGAGAGAGAAAGAAAGAGGAGAGAGGCAGAGAAAGGGGAGAGAGAAAGAGAGGAGAGAGAAGAAGAAAATGGGAAAGAAAGAGAGGAGAGAGAAAGAGAGAGGAGAGAGAAAGAGAGAGGAGAGAGAAAGAAAAGGGAGAAAGAAAGGAAAGGGAGAGAGAAAGAGAGAGGAGAGAGAGAAAGAAAGGGGAGAGAGGAAGAGAAAAGGGAGAGAGAAAGAAACAGGGGAGAGAGAAAGAAAGGGGGAAAGAAAGGGGAGAGAGAAAGAAAGGGGAGGAGAGTTACAGAGAGAGGAGAGAGAAAGAAAGGGGATAGAGAAAGAAAGGGGAGAGAGGAAGAGAAAAGGGAGAGAGAAAGAAAGAGGGGAGAGAGAAAGAAAGGGGGAAAGAAAGGGGAGAGAGAAAGAGAGGAGAGAGAGAAAGAGAGAGGGGAGAGAAGAAGAAAATGGGAAAGAAAGGGAGAAAGAGAGGAAGAGAGAATGAGATTCGGGAAAGAAATATTTTCTTAATAATCGCACAGTCTTATAAATTAAACAAATTTTTGTAATTTAAAATTTCATAAATAAAAGCCTTTATCCATATTTTTCTCACAATCTAAATTTTGCCTAATCATACAAATTTGCATGACCAAAAATGCAGTTGAATTATTATATCTTTTATGTATAACTGAAATTATAAGTATTTCCTATTTTGCTCCTTTATCTGTCAGCAGCATGTCAGGTAGGTTTATTTTCGAATAAATATGAAGTAATAAAGAATGCACAAAAATAATGACATCTTTTGCGTTTGACAAATGAACACTACGCATCGATATCTATCATTTTTAACATTACATGTACATCACTTATTATAATCACGAATGTTCAAATCACATACATTTTAAACAGTTATCGAAAAAAAAATGTCTTAACCTTTATTAAAAAGATGATTTGATTATTAGAATAAAATTTCTTCATCCCTAATTTTAACTTTCTAGGGCTTTTAAAGTCAAAATGAAAAAAAAACATTTCCCTTTTTATTGGTAAAAATTAGAATAAACTAAACAAATAATATAAATTAGATTTCACACTCTATGTAAACTACCTACAGCAATATACATCCTGATTATATCCAAAGTGCACTTCTAGTGCACACGAAGTGCACACCATGTGTAGATAAAGTGCACTCCAAGTGCACTTTGTGTAAACTTTAGCGTGAACTTAACATGTAACCTCTGGGGTATAAAAATTACCAGTCCAACGTCGTAACCACTCGGCCACGCCCGCTCCTATACATTTATAAAGACATTTATGTATACTTTTAAATAGGTAGGTCCAATCAGTTGGATTACTCGGATTTTTACCCTTACTTTTCAATGTCAATTTGCCACAATAAATCTTAAATACCCCTTTTTTGTAAATCATATAATTTGTTCGAAAATCAAGCAAACTATTGTTTTATTGAAGAACTATCTAACTATCTAACTTTCATCACTCTTGTTAATATATCAATTTACAAGAAAGATACGTATTAGCTGAAATATTTTATTATTCTTACATGGGACTTCAATGATAAAATCCAAGGATTCCAACTGATAGGACATACATGTACTTACCAACTGGAAAGCTTCAGATTTTATCAAGGAAAAATAACTGACCAATGTCCCTCATTAATAAACGTAGCATAAATTCAATAGTTTTTTGCTCCTATAAACCCAATAAATTGACATTTAATAGATTAAAATCTTCTATTGACATTTATATACAAGTTTAAATAATTACAACAATATTGACAGATTTAAAAGTGATATCTTTTACATATTCATGTTAAAATTTTAATGTGTCAATTTTATAGAGGAAATACTTTCTAAGTATCAATGTAAGTTGACGAAGTTTCCATTGACATTTAGGTGGAGTGAGGTAAGCTAAAGTTAAATTCTTGCTCAAGGAAAATTGTCACCAAGAAGGTTCAAACCTAAGACGATGTGAGGTAAACATGATCGGCTCTTTAAGGAAGGGTAAACTCAAACTGGTAAAAAAATCTCCAGGGAATTTAGTTACGTGAGATGCCCGCCGTACAAAGCATAATAAAAAGTGATAATGAAATGTATACAATCTAAATTAGCCACCAGCTAGCTCATTTGGTAGCACTCAGGTCTACTGATCGAGGAGTCGTGGGTTCTATTCCTGGAAGGGACACACTTTCATGGAGTTTGGTTATGAAATTATTTTTACGGCCATTATCCTTCCTACCACTGATTCTCTATCATGTAGGACATTTGTTAGTCACTGACGGAAGTATGTGCCCAGTAACTAGTTAACAACTTAATCTAGAGATATAGCCTTTCCATGAATGGTGAGTAAGTTGACTGACCGCTCTACAATGTGTTGCAATGGCGTTAAACCAAAAAAAGTACAATCTAAATTAACCAGTACCAAATGTCCTATTACCTTTAATTGAGATACCAGTCATTTACTTACTTAGTAACTTCTCCAAATACTATAGTTGGGTGTTCCATACTTGGTCGTCCTCTGTGCTCTGATTGGGACATTTTGTCATCGATATTAAATCCATTTCTATTATGTCCTAACATAAAGTTATCATTTTGAGTAGCACCATTCAATCTATTTAAAATTCCTAAAGAATCGTTGCTGTCACGATTTTCTTTAGAATCCATCACTCTATCTTTCTTTTGTCTTTTAGTAGACTCTTTTGTGAAATATTTTTCACATCGGTTACACGTGTTTGAGGCACAAAGACTTTTAAAATGTGAATCTAAATTGCCGGGTCCTTTATCGGCCACTAGGCAACAGGACGACATCGTCGATGTTAACTATTCGTTAGTTAATTACACTGTTCCTTTAAATAACAACAACAAAAGAACGCTCACGCGCGCGGTAATTGTTAAACATTCCTTTATCTAAAACCAATTTACGAAAGTGAATTATTTTTCTACTAATTAAAATGCACACGAATAATTGAATCGAAAGACTTTTCTACCTCAATGTCTTGAATGGATATATTTACATATCATTTAGTTTCCGAACCGTTGAATACTTGGCGATTGTCAACGAAATGGGTACGTATCTATTGAATATATATTACTGCATAAATACATCGGTCCTTTTGTGCCTGAATTGAATAGAATATAAAAAGTTCCAGTATTGTTTAGCTTTCACATAATAACGTCATATTCAAAACGAATCGGCATTTAAGTTTATCTTTTGAAAAGGTTTCATAAAAATCCTTTCACACTTGCCATAAATTCCTTTTATTCTTTAATTGTAAGCATGTATGTTTTTATCCGAATGGAAATTTAATGGAGTCTAGTCCAACAATATATAAATGATGGTTGAGCAAGAAGTAATCAATAGTTCCCTTTCATTGTAAAACAATACTGTAATACAGCATAGCGTAGATATCTAAATGGGATTAAAAGATAGCCTCGCAATCCGTTAAATAAGTAAAATTAAGTCATTAGGATACGATACTGTAAAGTCCGCCATTTTGGCGGAACTTATTTTTGGCGGGAACTTATTTTTGGCGGGAATTTATTTTTGATAATTAACAAACGAATCACGGTTGAGAGGCTGCAGTTTATTCAATGGAGTTTTGTTCATAGTGACCCAGGTTCAAATCCATGACATGAAAAGTTCTTCCTTGAAAGTTCTTCAAAAAAGTTTTCCTACATTATTATTTTATACTGTTTAGATTGAAATGTGCTAGCTATACGGTATTCAATTTACTTAACATTTACAATATCTGTGCTTCATTAAAATTCACGAAGCCTAATTTATTTACACTTTAGCTTAAAGTGAATTTAACCATGCTAATCTGTTATCGTAAGAATAAATGGTACTTATGCAAGTTACCTTTGATGATTTTATCAAGTGTGTCATTTGAAGAGTTTAATTCTATTAACATAATCAAAATACTGTGAAAGTCGCAACTTTAGCTTTGAAATATTTATGTATTGATTTATTTGTTATTTTATTCATTATACGGATTAATATGCACATCATTTGTAGGTTTTCATAAGACCTTACTTGAAAACGGGGCTTGATAGCTTAATATATAGTATGAATAAACTGCATGTATGAATACCAATTGATAGATCGACCTACTTAAGACATACACTATCATATCAAATCTAAAGAATGGTATAAATTTCATTTACCATTTTATGTACATTTATACTACAGTCGAAATGGTCCAGTGGTAGAACCCGCGCAAAGACAGAGATCGAAAGGTCAAGTGTTCGAATCCCAACAAGCAGCACTGCTAAAGTCCTTACAGGGAGATATACACATACAGTTGTTCTATTCCAATCAGGAGTAAAAAGATACTGAGGGATCACCTACATGAAGGCGATTTCAATGATCGGGGGGGGGGGGGGGGATTATCTTACTATAAATGTAATTTAAAAGTCGGCTGAAAATGTATATGGAAGCAGACTTTATACCACACCTTTAAGAAGCGTTTAAAGAAAAATTGAAAACTAGATTTTCTCCTAACTCTAATTCCGGTATTCATCCGAGTTGACTGCTTGTTTTCTCACACAGGCGGCCGGCACGGTCTCTAATATAGTGCTTTTGATTCGGGACCGTGCCGATCGCCTGTGCTTTTTCATGTTTAAGTGATACAAGTGATTGTGGATAACTTGATTACATTATATGTGCTACCTGACACGATTTCCTAAACCTATTAAAGTCAATCGTTAATTATTTATGGTACGTTTGAATCTATGTTAAACTGTATTTTAGAATACTAGTAATCCACTTCTTTCCTGTTCTTATCGATCTGTGAGCCATCTTCCATTGATACATTTCTTTGCAAACGAAATTCAATATTTCATGCCTAAACAATTTTATTCACAATTCATACTCGCAGATAAATTCATCAGACCGTACTTGTACACTACTACTTGTATTATAATAAACAAGAAATATCTGTAAAAGGATACCCGGATTGTTAGATTAATTTTGTTTAAGATAAAGTCATATTCGCTGTTCAGTCATGCCACCAGGAGCGTACAACGACAAATGTATAATTAGTTAACATTGTAAGTCAGTCATATTACACAGAGTAAATAGTCAGCAACTACTGTCCGTGCAACGCACCTGTTTATCACAAATAACCAATGGATACTATATCTTCTATCCATTATGCTATGCCGGAAGAGAATTTCATTGGACAAACAGGTATTTTAGTGCAAATTGAATTGGTTAAAATATGAGTCAAAAGTTGGCCGAGACAGCTGCACCAAAAAATGTGTTGATGTTTAATTTTGTGAACTAGTGTTATAAAATGTTCGTTGTGGAACTTTTACTTTCTGCAGGTTTTAAAAGTCTAGATAAGTTTGCCTAAATATTTGATCTCATCTGAGTCCCCCTACTCCCACCCCCCTGGTTTAGGCGGGACGCCGAATAAAACTGAGGCTAGCTTCTGGCCAATATTCGAGTATATAAGTATGGCAATGAAATGATAACAATTCTAAAACACTCATAAAAAGCTCATTTTGATTTATTGCAACATTCCAACAAAACTTGTACAAGTTATACATGTTATAGAGTGATCACGATAATTATGGCGTTGTCGAAATAGCCAGACGACTCCATTTTTGGCCATTAGTCTATTTTGGCCGCTTTGATTGTCTTTAGTAATGTTGAGTTTGTAACATTTTATACCAAGTACTACAGGAACACACTTACATTGTAAAAACAATACTACTTAGGATCAAACTTTTCAATGCAGGAAAATCAACCATAGAAAGGATTATAATAAAATAAAGTAAACACAAAGAATACAAGCAAACGAACTAGGAAATTTCAAATCATAGGACTAAACTTCATGATATAAGGGCAACATTAAAGCTTTATTACGAAAAAAAGAACCAACAACAAACAATTAATATTCAGGAACACGCTTCAATATTCAGGAAACTATCAAAAGTGCTAATTTATGAACAGTCACTAGATGGCGCTTTATAAGGATGAAGATTCTGTGGAGGTGGAAATGTTATTGGAGTTGTCTTTTCCTGAAATCATAAAGTTACAAAATAAGTCGTCATTTCCAACTGATACACTGCCATCCAAAAGTTCCTTCACATTACAATTGATTAAATGCTACAAATTCCAAGATCAAGTTTGTAGAATTGTTATGTTATTGTTTATTTCTATTCATTATTCATGTAATGGAGACAAATTTTTTTTGGTACATTTTATTTTATTGAGTTGAGGCAACAATTATATATTAGTCTCTGAAACTATGGTCAATGTATCTCAATGAACCATTACCAAGTTTGAGATATTTTTTATTTCACATTCAAAAGAAAAAAAAGTTCTGATTCCAAAAAGCAAACTCAAACATTTAACAATAAAGTGCGTTTACAAGTTTTTGAACTCCATTTAGTACAATGAAAATTGTGAATGTGTGAAGGAACTTTTGGAGGGCAGTTAATATAACAAAGCACATGTTTTAAATTTTCAATTTTATAGTTCTACAAATAGGGTGGCATATTTCTGCCAAGCGATAACCACGTACAAAATGAATGTTACAAGTAAATAGAATGGTTAACTAATAACAATTATCCAATTTTTATTAAAATAACCAATTTGTTTTAACCAGGGTCCGGTTTCACGAACGCTCTCAAAACTTAAATAAATTTAAGATTGTCTTAAATATTTTGGCCGTAACTATGAGTATCTTATAAAATATTTTAAGTGGATTTCACGAAGCCTTTCTTACATAAGTATAAATTTAGGGTTGATATAAGCGACCCAAACTTAAACCAACAAAATAACATTATAGTACTAAATGCCCAGCGTATTTTAATGATGTACTCTATAGCGTAAACGGTTAGACTGTTGTGCTTGAAACATTGTTTTTGTCTGGCATAGGTTCGAACCGTGAATGTTGGTTTTTCACTTTTCGTCCATTCTTTTTTATTTTTGTTAATCATTTGTTTTTTCCTGTTATGCACAATTATCTTACCTTCACTTCATTGCTGTACTTGTAGAGTTTAGTATTTTTCGAAATTACAATATTGTGCATCGGCGAAGATTGAATAATAAGTGATAAGTAGGTAATTAGTGGAGGATATTAGTGTATAGTTATGAGGTTCATACGAAATCTCATATCTTTTGGGCCGTTATCAAAGATTGGAGACGAGCGCTATTTAATTTGAATAAAAAACTGCAAAATTGCATTGCAAACTATGATGCCCGTCTTGGCTAACTTAGAAATAAGATGGTATGTCATAATTGTATCACTAGTATGTAATAAAAGTACCCATTGGTAAATATTTGGTTTACAACTTTTTGAATGTGTGTAAATCCAAAAGCATTACTTGAACTGTAGTGCACGGATCAGTCAGTTATTGTCCGTTTGGTAGAGTAACAACAATTTCTACATTTAAGGTGGTATGGTACATCTGACTTTTTTTAGATTTGCACATAATTTTTGGTACTGTTGTTAACTTGACGATATTTCCGATTCGGATCTACACTTTATTTGACGTCATTATTACTAATAAGGTTTCCATGACGTCGTAAACATGACGACCTCGTGCACTTTTTACGTCAGTCGACAATGGTTAAAATGCTATTGACGAATGATGTACGCGCTGTAATATGCTTGACATTCTCTTACTGTCTTACAATAGGTTGGGCATTCAATGCTTGCCTGAACAGTATGTTTAAAATGCATTGTATGTCTTGCAAGAGCATGGTGGTTGGAAACGTTAACATTATCTATAATATGTTTAAGGTAGTTCGACTTTCATTACTTGCATTTGAAAATATTTAACTGTTTATATTACAAAGTTTTGTTAAAATGTACAACCTATGAATCTTAAATAAAGACATAACAATGAACTTACAATGTAGCATACTTTATTATGTTATGCCTCGTAAACAAAAATGCTGAATATAGTTGTAAATATGAACGCGAAACTGGCAACGAGGTCCCATATATTGTTGTTTACATGTATTTAGATTTAGGGAATAATGAAGGAATTGAATAAAGGTATGTTTGCAATGTATTATAATATGATAATAATAATAATAATGATAAAACATGCACATTAGGATTACGGTGCGATTTGGTGACGAATGTGTTTTAAAATTAGAACTATAGGAATTGATAAAACTAATTAATCAATTTTCTGTTGGAATGATTGTCATCTCTAAAATATTAACAGACTGACGATCGATCTAGATATTGAAGTATTTATTCGTTTTAATCTGCTAGTTTTATGATTATTTATATAATAATACAGAAACTCATCTCCACCAACACTAAGTCTTGAAGAATTGCAGAAACTGTCATATTCCATATTATACGTGAAGGGACGAAGTCGAAGCAGATGAAAATCTGTAACTCTGATATATTCTATCTTGCAATATACTTCTTAAACCACACTTAGTGTCCCTTCGTCGGAATTCTCGTCGTCTAGGGACTCTATAGCCATTCAAACATAAATTTAGATAAACGTGAACCATTTGTTCATACTTAAAAAGTAATTTTTACTTTTAGTTTAATCTACCCGTTTACTCGATTAATTTTTCACTCATAACTTAGACTATTTAAGAACGGATTAAACTGTAAAATGTTTGTGAAACGCACTTAAACTTAAAAATGCTAAAAATAGAAAATTTAAGGTTAATCAAGAAATTTAAGATAGGAATGCGTTCGTGAAACCGGACCCTGTAGTGTATAACTTAGGGAGTGATAGAGCTTGGCTGAGTGTTGAGTTTGATGTTACATGCATATATTATTTCGTAGAAATTAACTTCTATTAATTAAGTGTATAATTGTAAATACATTTTGCTTCTTGTTCTAGGACAGACATACAGTAGGACATTCAGTCCCAGTCGTAGACAAGTCACAGGACTGGCGTTTATTATTAGCTAAAGAAAATGAGTTTGGTACAGTACTTAAATTTGTAAGGAAAATACGTACATGTGATGATGTCGAAGATGAAAATATTCAGGTAGAAATGGGTTATTTGATGTTAGTAGGAGCAGTCGTCTAGTGGTAGGACGCGCACTTATTGATCGTATAGGGGCACCGCTATGCTCAGTCCACTCAAATACTGTTGCTACGTCCTCCATGCAAGCATCCAAAATGACCGTGTTTAAATTTCAGAATGAACGGTCATGTGGCCACATTGTTGGCCTCTTGAAAACCCTTCACGGGTTCAAGCTTCTGAAAATAACACATGTCCCTCAAGAGCATATCGCTTTTTCTGCGAGTGCGTCCCTTAGCTGAGGTAAAAATGGACACATGCGATGATACCGTGAACATTATACTGAAATTATAAGTTATAATTTCATTTCACACATATGTCGGCTGCGCTAAGTGGAGTAAAGGACTCCCAAGGGATCTTTTAGAAAAACATTTTGGAGACATTGTTTACATAGAATACATGTATCGCTTAAATTTGTGTCAAGTCACTTAAATTTAAATAAACGATCAACATCATATTTTATATTAGAACATAAAGACAAATATGTTTCACTCAAAAAAATCAGCTCACAACTGTATTTAAATACAAAATAAAAACATGGCAAACATTACTATTTTACCGTACCTATTCACGTATACGCCGAGTTGCGCGCAAGTTGAATATCACGTTAAAGTAGGAAACACCAAAAGTATATCTGCTAGACTATGTACACTTGTGAAATACGTTTAGAACTACAATTTTAACATCAATGGTTAGTTTCATATGAAAATCGCTGCCTAGTGCTTAATCGTCTAACTGGTACCCATCTTACTTCAAAAGTAATGAGTATGTGACATCAAATCGAGGGTACCATGAGACTAAGCGCTAGCTAGCGATGTGAAGAAACTTGCCTTATGGTTCTTATTCTAGCTTGGTACATCAAGAGTTATCTTCGCCTATGGTCAACAAGATCCAATCAGTGAAAATGCTATCAGCTATCATGGTACGTCACGTGGTACAAAATTATTTTATGTTTCTTCCTTCATCTAAAACTGTAGAGTTTCTTCAGGCTATTTGGTGCCAAATTGGGCCTCGTTCCCCTCTTAAAAAAGTATGAATTATCCCCTTCCTGAAGCAAAGTTCCTGTTCTAAAAGGTTTGAACTATTTATTTCAGTTTTGTAAATTTCTAAAGTACCATTGAAAAATCGCGAATGAATACATTGCTTTGACTAGTTTTGTGCTTGCCTAAGCATGAAACTCAAAATGCCATCACAGTGTCGTTTTAAAGACAATCTGGCACTTGCAAAAACATGCGTTTTGACGACTGTTAAAATTTAAATGCTTCATTTGCGGATTTTGATTGCCATCCGGACTTACTCTTTGAATGTATTTTAAAATAGATTTTAACACAACTCGTTGTTTCTGATATTTTCAGTATGTAGTACCAAATGATACCACAACATATTGGTGCGTCGGTTATAAACTTCCAGACCTTGAACAGCATCATATGATTAAGGTAGGTTTTCTCATAAAAGAATCACAAATGACAGAATTCAAAACCACACCCCTCTACCTTCCACACGGTGGCAATACCACCTGACAATGACATAACAAATACTACGGTTTCAAGATGAACACAGTTAACATTTCGCCTCGTCTCAGAGTTTTAAAGATCTGTTATTTAACTTCTTCTCACAAATGTTGAATCAAGCAGAAAGCTAGGTAACTTACAAAACTCCTTTATGTTAAGGATTCAGGGTGCACAACTATAATTCATAGTTTAAATGGAGGCAAACACCACTCCGGTTGAATTCTGCTGCAGCGACCATTTTGGAGCGCTTGATTAAAAGTCCTTTGCGTAACCTACTGCCCTATGGACCTGGGTGTGGGTGGATTCAAAGTGAAAAAAGAATGTAGAGAAAATTTCAAGATAGAGTAAAGATCCAACTGATCTAAGGGTAAATGCTTTTTATATCTGTCGTAAACAATTTTAACTCAAGTTTTTCTTTCAATTTCAGTATGAGGAAATGGTTACCCCTGGTAACGAGCTTCATGTACATCATATATTGGTATACAGATGTAAAGTAAACAATCCTGAGATGTATCATGGTAGAGCTGGTCTATGTTAAGATAAACAACGTCTCCTACCTCAGTGTGGTAACATTATTATAGCTTGGGCCATAGGAGCAGAGGTGAATAGGTTTTGTCCTTATATGGTCATAGGCGCAGAGGTGAAAAGATTTTGTCCTTATATGGTCATATAAGCAGATTTGGCATTGTCCTAAAATTGTTATAAGAGCAGATTAGGCATTGTCCTAAAATGGTCATAAGAGCAGATAAAGCATTGTCCTAATATGGTCATAAGAGCAGATAAGGCATTGCCCTAAAATGGTCATAAGAGCTGATAAAGCATTGTCCTAAAATGGTCATAAGAGCAGATTAGGCATTGTCCTAAAATGGTCATGAGAGCAGATAAGGCATTGTCCTAAAATGGTCATAAGAGCAGATAGGGCATTGTCCTAAAATGGTCATAAGAGCAGATTAGGCATTGTCCTAAAATGGTCATAAGAGCAGATAAGGCATTGTCCTAAAATGGTCATATAAGCAGAGGTGAGTAGGTATTTACATATATAGCATGCTTTGCCTTTAAATTGTCATAGGAACGGAGTTAAACTGACAGGTTTTGCTCTTTTTCAAAATAATCTTTAGTCGCAAACTGCTTTGGTGAATTGTTACGATTCAATTATTCAACTTGATGCATTTAATCATCTTAGTGAAGCAGATTTGTTATAGCCCTTTTGTCACAGAAGGCTTGAAGAAGAAAGCCTTCAAATAAGTTGTCTTGCTCCCTTCCCGATGACGCCTCTGGCGTGATTATTTGGTAAATCTCATACAATTATATAAATATGTCCTGGATCAAAACGTTTGGTAACTGAGCCAATATCATTCGAACTTCTGAAGATTGTGTTCTGTGCAACCATTTTGGAGCCCATAATTTCAAAAGAGAGTCGTCTTGTCGAAATATATTGAATGCAGACATGATGTAGTCACAGGCGTTGTTTGAGTCCAAAAAAGACTGTTTCTGTTGTTTAAACGATGACTTTATTTTCAGCCATTTTATTTTCCACCGGAAGTTGGTTTCACAGTGGGTGGGACAGAGGACGACGGTAGTCTTTACATAATGGAGACACATTACGATAATCCTCACGGTAAAAATGGCATGCTGGACGATTCTGGTATAAGGATTACAATAACACCGACTCTACGGCCACATGAGGCTGGTATGTTGACCATTGGACACTCTGTCGGACCGTACCAAATTATACCACCTGGTCTTGAGAACTACGTCACCAGAGGGTATTGCTCCGCGGAGTGCTTGAATGAGGTTCGAACTATTTTTGTATTTTTCAAACGTATAAGCTTCGAGTAATTAAGGTTCTTGTGGACATTTCGCTTAAAATAGTCAGAATGGACCATGACTTTATTAGCATATTTAAAGAAGGTTTGCAGTTACATTTTGTCTCCCAAAACAAGGTGATAACAGAATGCATATACATGTACCACACAGTAAAGTTTGTGGGCAAATTTATCAATATACAAATAAAATAAGGTCACAAAGGATATGGTCAATCGTATGAGACGGACAGTTTAAATATCAAGTTCAATAACATTTGTTTGTTCTGGCCTTTGTCCTACCGTAAGCCACATCACTGGTTGCTGGTATGCAAGTGTCCACCATCCCAAAAACTAATAATATACCCATATATATATGGGGTGCCCATGGGTGCGGGCAGGCGTGTGTGAGAGTGTGCATACTATTTTAGAAAGGAGGATTTCTTGCCAGCAGCCAGTGTCTCGCTATGATCCAGTTTTGGTTAGCTGAGCTCCAGTCATTAAATGTAATTTCAACGACATACAAATACAGAAGTCAACAACTTCAACCATTCGACCATGTGGATGAGAAATTCATGGCTAAATCAATATTTTAGGGATTTAAACAGAACAATCTCACGGAAGTTAAACTCATTGGATTGGTACAACATTCCCACCTCCTGGGTGAAAGTTTGAATACCAGACATTTTAGAAATGGTACAGAAATAAAACCAATCATGCTGGACCCATCCTATGACTTTAACTTTCAAGCTATACGAAATTTACCAAGAGAAGTCCCACTGAGACAGGTATGAGACTTACGTCATTGACTTTTTGTTTACGCTTGAAATATATTGCTTTAGAAATACAAGTCCAAAAATTCTAAACCAAAGTGTTTGATATGACCTTTTTGTGTTGGTAATTGAACGACTAGTACATCACTATGAACTATTTTGTAAGAATTTCTGTCGGTTTGTAAATAATTCTGACTGAATGCTGTCCTTCAGAGAGTTTTTCTTAAATTATGACCCAATTTCATAAGAAATCGCTAAATAGTAAGCAAAACTCAGGAATTAAACCTGTCCAGAAAATGTCAGTATGTTGACTGACCGTCGTATTACAACCCATAAATATGTTAGTACGGCATTGACCCCACCAAAAGGGATCAACATAGTGTAGTATTGAATGCCTTCTTAATTGGTTCAATTCTCGAAAAGTTAGAAACAAAATCAACTTTTCAAGTCCGGTAGGTGCTTACATTAAAGGTTTCTTACTGCATAATTGTGTACTTCATGTATTTAAATATTATCAAGAATTCGAATTACATGATATACATTATACATTTGTAATTACATAATTTATTATTACAGGGTGACAGTCTTGAGTTGGATTGCTTTTTCAACTCGAAAGATAGAACCAAGCCTACATTTGTAAGTCAATTATGAGTAGTTCATACGATTTTGTGATTCCATTGTCACCTTCGTTCGATTTTATTATTCCTATCAAAGAGCTGACAGTCTTGATTAAAGCCACAATATGAAGATACATGTATATTCATTTTAATTGTTTGGTAATGTTGACTATGATCCAAAATCCTTTTAAGGCTATATTATGTAAATCAGACGACAGTTTTTGTCACAAGACGTCCTCAGCAACGTAAAAAGTAATTGCATTTTATAGTCTAAGTTTCATGCTTACACACGTTCACCAACTTTACAGCTATACCTCTGGTCACTGGGCTACTGGTATCTATCTATCAATCACCCTGGGGAGTCTTTTTAGTGCAGTCGACAAATTGGCGCAACGGAATTTTACTACCCTCGCAGGTAGTACTGTGGTAAAAGCAAGAGCAACCCTTAGGAAAAAGAAATACTCTATCCAAATTGTCTCGGATTGAACAAATTGAACAACTCTGTCAACTGTGAAGAGTCGAACACAAAAATATGCCTGCAGTCCGTACAATACAGCTCTTGGTGTTACATCGAACAATATATGAAAAACTTGTAGGCTAATCAACTTCAAAAAGCTACTACTAAACAACCCATACTTAAGTCGTATTCCACTGACTCTTAATCATGTGTTATCTTTGATTTTTTTTTAACGTCGCATTCAACACATATTTAGGTCATATACACGACGTCCAGCTCTCCCTACTATAGGTTTCCTGGACACTTATCTATCACCAGTACTAACTTACCCTACCACGAGGCCGACAACTCATGTGTAGGGTATGATCTACCGCGACCGGGATTCGAACCCGTAAATAGATAACTTTTGTAATCACTCACGCTTTAAATGTTTTATAAGAATAGTTAGTTAATTTATAGTTATACTATTTCAGCTTGATGGTGAAATATGCTCTTAAACTTAGGGTAATCACCCTTGAGCCCGCATCCTTTTTCCCAGTACAGTTTACATTGCACTGAGCTAGAAGGATAAAGTTTCGAGCACAAGGAAACTACGAGGTAAGTCTTGGATTAGATTTTAACCAGTGCGTAGCTGGCTATTCATTGATTACCAATAAAACAACATAAATTGTTCCTTCTCAAGAATACATTAAAGTTCATATACATTTTGTATTTCGAAATCGAATTTACAGCAAGTATTTTTTGCTCAAAAAAATGAAACGGAGTTCCGAATCAAATCTATTGAAACAGCCTGACTACACAACTTACACTATGTGTTTACATGACCACGAATGTACACGCAAAGGGAGGTAATGAAGTAAGTATTTCACATTCGGAACACCTCGACCTTTCATGAATGGCCTAGGAGTTCCGAATGAGAACTACACTGTACCTGGAAATGTTCGCCAGAACATGTTTGTATAAAACTGCTATCACCTAATCTATTTATGAAATCATCCATCACTGTCTTGTTGGTCCAATCAGCTGTAGTCATTGCGTAATATAGCTGTAAACAATGAACAATTATAGAATAACAGAAAATTCTACTAAGGATTACAACCCTCTTTATAAGTAACTTTATTCATATTCTAAGACCATTTGGCCCATGAACAATGTACATTATATAAAAAAGTGACATACAATTATCATTACAAATAATACAGTACAGTGGCATACATATACAGTTATCATTACAGATTTTACAATACAATACAATACGTAACATGCATACACAATTATCATCGCTACTTTAACAATACAGTACAAAAACATACAACATACAAATTACAAATCAATACAGTACAATACAATACAATGATATACTCGTACATATACAATTATCATACAAATTTTACAAAACAGTACATTAACATACATATACGAATTACAATACAATACAACAATAAACAAATACAATTATCAATACATTTTTACAATACAAAGAGACAACATATATAAACAATTAACAATACAATTTCAAGTATGTGTGCAATAAGCAGTACAATTTATGTATGAACGAAGACATTACAGTGGGTTATTATCGATTATAAAAGCAAACTTGATGAATTTATATTTTTTCTAAGGAGAAGGTAATAAGAAAATTTCTATAGATGTTTTTACACGGCAGGTTATATATTATGTAAGTATTATCAATTGTATGAAGGTATTACAATATTACAGAATCGTTTCTAGTTTTAAACGCTTTATATACATAATTACTCAATTTGTTTAATAGCCTTTTATTATCCGTTTTGATCAGTTCTACAAATTTATACATGTTAGGTCTGTTTCTATAATAAAATGGTATATACTGTTTTCTCAAATCTTTATATAAATCACATTCTAAAGTAAAATGGTACTCGTCCTCTAAATTATTACAATAAAAACATTTTCTCTCGCTGAGTTCAATATTATTTTGAGACCATCTACCTGTTTCTATACTTAATCTATGTGATGACACCCTTAGTTTTGTTAACTCTATTCTATGTTTATCTAATATAATGATATCTAAATACTTTTGAAATTTGAAATCTGCTATTTCACGGTAAAATAACGCTCTGCTCGAATTATTTATTCTCGCATACCAGTTTTGCACAAAATTATCATTTAATCGTTGTTTTACGAGGCTCAAAAATAAATCCTTATCCCCTACTGTTTGTGTATACCATACTTCATAGAAACCGAGTGAGCTCAGTAAATCTTTAACAAGAGAACACCAATTAACTTTATTCGGCATGGTTTCTAAATCATTCTTGAGCATAGTGTATACTTTTTTAATATATTTATTGTCGGAAGTGTATATGATTTTTAGCCAATATTTAATGATGTTATTCATACGAAGTGTTTTAAATGATACACGACCCAGCTCACCGTATATGAAATCGTTTTGGGTAGTTTTCTTTACACCTAAGATATTTTTACAAAATTGTATGTGAACTCTCTCAATAGCAGTGCCGGCGTTAAATCCCCATACTTGGCTTCCGTAATTCAAGATGGGTTTTATTAATTTATCGAATAATTCCAGTCTATGTGAGATCGATATATTAGTAAATTTGTAAAGATATTTATTCATGGCGAAGATAGCTTTGAGAGCTTGACCAGCTAGCGTATTTTGTGCTTCAGTAAAAGACCCACCGGATGTGAATACAACCCCAAGATATGTGAACTTTTTAACGATTTCTAATATTTCATTATTGTAATAAAAATGTAGACCCCCAGGTAGTAAACCCCCCTTTCTAAAAATCATTATTTTAGTTTTTGAAGAATTGACAGGAAACTTAAATCGAAATTACCAGGAATGGCATATAAGCTCTGTCTCTATTGTCATTACTGAGAGGTTGATTTTTTAAATAATGCTTCATTAAATTGACTAAATTGACAACAGTTAACTTCTAACCTGGGTCTATGGAGCTGTAGGTTTTTAAATAAGTAAGGAGTCCCAAAAGGCTCGCTGGGTCGAAATATTCCCAGGCTGCATGGTAACATCCATCCACGAAAATTTGACAATAATAAAGTTTTCCTCCATTGATTAGGTATATGGAGAAGTTGTCGCCCTTGTTGAAAGGTAGGTGACTATCGGTTATAGACTTGAGTCCAGGAAAACTAGTTTTCGTGACTGCTGTAAAATTGACCATAATATGCAATATTTGCGGTATAACACATTATATCTAAATTTCCACTTACGTCTTGAAGTTCCATAATGAAGTTATCGTAGGTCGGTCTAGACATACAGTTACTTAATGTCATTTTAGGATAATAGTATATAAATGAGAGACACATTTCTTCTTCTATAGACAGTCCACCCTTAAATAAAGAATTTTGTGAAAAAGCTTGTTAAGGATCATTCTCGTACCCAGAGATAATCAAAATGTTCGATATTGATAACATCTGAGTTCGAGTATGGTTTAGGATAACATGAGATATTGTTTACATAAAATATCGTTTGAATTTGACTGAGTGTTCCTAAACGATCCGGATTATTATCAGTATTCAAAGATGATATAGCCGCGGCCATGGCGTAGTGGTTAGCATGTCTGACTTCGAATCCGGAGATCGCGGGTTCGAATCCCGGTCGCGGTAGATCATACCCTACACATGAGTTGTCGGCCTCGTGGTAGGGTAAGTTAGTACTGGTGATAGATAAGTGTCCAGGAAACCTATAGTAGGGAGAGCTGGACGTCGTGTATATGACCTAAATATGTGTTGAATGCGACGTTAAAAAAAATCAAAGATAACACATGATTAAGAGTCAGTGGAATACGACTTAAGTATGGGTTGTTTAGTAGTAGCTTTTTGAAGTTGATTAGCCTACAAGTTTTTCATATATTGTTCGATGTAACACCAAGAGCTGTATTGTACGGACTGCAGGCATATTTTTGTGTTCGACTCTTCACAGTTGACAGAGTTGTTCAATTTGTTCAATCCGAGACAATTTGGATAGAGTATTTCTTTTTCCTAAGGGTTGCTCTTGCTTTTACCACAGTACTACCTGCGAGGGTAGTAAAATTCCGTTGCGCCAATTTGTCGACTGCACTAAAAAGACTCCCCAGGGTGATTGATAGATAGATACCAGTAGCCCAGTGACCAGAGGTATAGCTGTAAAGTTGGTGAACGTGTGTAAGCATGAAACTTAGACTATAAAATGCAATTACTTTTTACGTTGCTGAGGACGTCTTGTGACAAAAACTGTCGTCTGATTTACATAATATAGCCTTAAAAGGATTTTGGATCATAGTCAACATTACCAAACAATTAAAATGAATATACATGTATCTTCATATTGTGGCTTTAATCAAGACTGTCAGCTCTTTGATAGGAATAATAAAATCGAACGAAGGTGACAATGGAATCACAAAATCGTATGAACTACTCATAATTGACTTACAAATGTAGGCTTGGTTCTATCTTTCGAGTTGAAAAAGCAATCCAACTCAAGACTGTCACCCTGTAATAATAAATTATGTAATTACAAATGTATAATGTATATCATGTAATTCGAATTCTTGATAATATTTAAATACATGAAGTACACAATTATGCAGTAAGAAACCTTTAATGTAAGCACCTACCGGACTTGAAAAGTTGATTTTGTTTCTAACTTTTCGAGAATTGAACCAATTAAGAAGGCATTCAATACTACACTATGTTGATCCCTTTTGGTGGGGTCAATGCCGTACTAACATATTTATGGGTTGTAATACGACGGTCAGTCAACATACTGACATTTTCTGGACAGGTTTAATTCCTGAGTTTTGCTTACTATTTAGCGATTTCTTATGAAATTGGGTCATAATTTAAGAAAAACTCTCTGAAGGACAGCATTCAGTCAGAATTATTTACAAACCGACAGAAATTCTTACAAAATAGTTCATAGTGATGTACTAGTCGTTCAATTACCAACACAAAAAGGTCATATCAAACACTTTGGTTTAGAATTTTTGGACTTGTATTTCTAAAGCAATATATTTCAAGCGTAAACAAAAAGTCAATGACGTAAGTCTCATACCTGTCTCAGTAGGACTTCTCTTGGTAAATTTCGTATAGCTTGAAAGTTAAAGTCATAGGATGGGTCCAGCATGATTGGTTTTATTTCTGTACCATTTCTAAAATGTCTGGTATTCAAACTTTCACCCAGGAGGTGGGAATGTTGTACCAATCCAATGAGTTTAACTTCCGTGAGATTGTTCTGTTTAAATCCCTAAAATATTGATTTAGCCATGAATTTCTCATCCACATGGTCGAATGGTTGAAGTTGTTGACTTCTGTATTTGTATGTCGTTGAAATTACATTTAATGACTGGAGCTCAGCTAACCAAAACTGGATCATAGCGAGACACTGGCTGCTGGCAAGAAATCCTCCTTTCTAAAATAGTATGCACACTCTCACACACGCCTGCCCGCACCCATGGGCACCCCATATATATATGGGTATATTATTAGTTTTTGGGATGGTGGACACTTGCATACCAGCAACCAGTGATGTGGCTTACGGTAGGACAAAGGCCAGAACAAACAAATGTTATTGAACTTGATATTTAAACTGTCCGTCTCATACGATTGACCATATCCTTTGTGACCTTATTTTATTTGTATATTGATAAATTTGCCCACAAACTTTACTGTGTGGTACATGTATATGCATTCTGTTATCACCTTGTTTTGGGAGACAAAATGTAACTGCAAACCTTCTTTAAATATGCTAATAAAGTCATGGTCCATTCTGACTATTTTAAGCGAAATGTCCACAAGAACCTTAATTACTCGAAGCTTATACGTTTGAAAAATACAAAAATAGTTCGAACCTCATTCAAGCACTCCGCGGAGCAATACCCTCTGGTGACGTAGTTCTCAAGACCAGGTGGTATAATTTGGTACGGTCCGACAGAGTGTCCAATGGTCAACATACCAGCCTCATGTGGCCGTAGAGTCGGTGTTATTGTAATCCTTATACCAGAATCGTCCAGCATGCCATTTTTACCGTGAGGATTATCGTAATGTGTCTCCATTATGTAAAGACTACCGTCGTCCTCTGTCCCACCCACTGTGAAACCAACTTCCGGTGGAAAATAAAATGGCTGAAAATAAAGTCATCGTTTAAACAACAGAAACAGTCTTTTTTGGACTCAAACAACGCCTGTGACTACATCATGTCTGCATTCAATATATTTCGACAAGACGACTCTCTTTTGAAATTATGGGCTCCAAAATGGTTGCACAGAACACAATCTTCAGAAGTTCGAATGATATTGGCTCAGTTACCAAACGTTTTGATCCAGGACATATTTATATAATTGTATGAGATTTACCAAATAATCACGCCAGAGGCGTCATCGGGAAGGGAGCAAGACAACTTATTTGAAGGTGTTCTTCTTCAAGCCTTCTGTGACAAAAGGGCTATAACAAATCTGCTTCACTAAGATGATAAAATGCATCAAGCTGAATAATTGAATCGTAACAATTCACCAAAGCAGTTTGCGACCAAAGATTATTTTGAAAAAGAGCAAAACCTATCAGTTTAACTCTGTTCCTATGACAATTTAAGGGCAAAGCATACTCACCTTTGCTCTTATGACCTGATAATGTAAATACCTACTCACCTCTGCTTATATGCCCATAAGGACAATGCCTTATCTGCTCTTATGACTATTTTAGGACAATGCCTAATCTGCTCTTATGACCATTTTAGGACAATGCCTAATCTGCTCTTATGACCATTTTAGGATAATGCCTAACCTGCTCTTATGACCATTTTAGGACAATGACTAATCTGCTCTTATGACCATTTTAGGACAATGCCTAATCTGCTCTTATGACCATTTTAGGACAATGCCTAATCTGCTCTCATGACCATTTTAGGACAATGCATAATCTGCTCTTATGACCATTTTAGTACCATGCATAATCTGCTCTCATGACCATTTTAGGACAATGCTTTATCTGCTCTTATGACCATTTTAGGACAATGCCTAACCTGCTCTTAAGACCATTTTAGGACAATGACTAATCTGCTCTTATGACCATTTTAGGACAATGCATTATCTGCTCTTATGAACATTTTAGGACAATGCTCTATCTGCTCTTATGACCATTTTAGGACAATGCCAAATCTGCTTATACGACCATATAAGGACAAAATCTTTTCACCTCTGCGCCTATGACCATATAAGGACAAAACCTATTCACCTCTGCTCCTATGGCCCAAGCTATAATAATGTTACCACACTGAGGTAGGGGACGTTGTTTATCATAACATAGACCAGCTTTACCATGATACATCTCAGGATTGTTTACTTTACATCTGTATACCAATATATGATGTACATGAAGCTCGTTACCAGGGGTAACCATTGCTTCATACTGAAATTAACACAAAAAGTGAGTAAAATTGTCACTGACATAAAAAGCAGTTACGCATATATTGGATGGATATTCACTCTATCATGAATTTTACTTTTCAGTCTTCTTGCCACTTTACCTTCACCCGAATCCAGGTCCATTGCGCAGGCTGTGAGCAGGATTTCGTAACAAGTGTCCAAATTTGTTGCTGCTGCAAAATTCAACCGGAGTGGTGTTTGCCCTCCATTTAAACAATGAATTATAGTTGTGCACCCTGAATCCTTAACATAAAGGAGTTTTATAAGTTACCTAGCTTACCGCTAGTTTCAACATTTGTGTTTAGAAATTAGATTACAGCCTTTTAAAACTCGGAGAAGAGGCGAAATGTTTACTGTGTTTTTCTTGTAACATTATTTTTGCTGGTAATGTCATTGTCACGTGGTATTGCAACCGTGTGAAAGGTAGAGGGTGTGATTTTGAATTCTGTCATTTGTGATTCTTTTATGACAAAACCTACCTTAATCATATGATGTTGTTCAAGGTCTGGAAGTTTATAACCGACACACCAATATGTTGTGGTATCATTTGGTACTACATACTGAAAAATATCACAAACAATGATTAATATTCTAAGTCAATGAGTGGTTTAAAGTCTGCTCAGTGCTCCCATTTATGTGTTCAACTAGCTTTACAATTTGGTGCGATATCCTCTGATCATTGAATTCACTTCTAGACAGGTGATCCCTCCCAGTACAAATGAAATTAGCAGTTCTTCTAGTAAGGTTCAAACCATGACCGTCTCTATCCCCAAGCACGTATCCTTCCATTAAACCAGTGCTTCTACTGTTATTGCACATTTTTGTTGGGTTTTAACACCGTAGCATTTATGAGATTGACAAAAATGGAATAAAAAAACACAAAACATATAGGACGAGAAATTTTCCTTAGGGAAGGGGAAAATATATACTTTTTGAGGAGAGGAACGGGGCCAAATATCGGCCCAAAAATAGCCTGAGGAAACTCGACACGAGTAACGAACATAAGATATAACTTACATTTCTGTTGAGGAAATCGTAATGTCGACTATCAGCTGGCAGTTTATCTAATTCAGCATTCATACTTAATAAAGCCACACTTTTTGTACCACGTGACGTACCATGATAGCTGATAGCATTTTCACTGATTGGATCTTGTTGACCATAGGCGAAGATAACTCTTGATGTACCAAGCTAGAACAAGAACCATAAGGCAAGTTTCTTCACATCGCTAGCTAGCGCTTAGTCTCATGGTACCCTTGATTTGATGTCACATACTCATTACTTTTGGTGTAAGATGGGTACCAGTTAGACGATTAAGCGCTAGGCAGCGATTTTCATATGAAACTAACCATTGATGTTAAAATTATAGTTCTAAACGTATTTCACAGGTGTACAAAGTCTCGCAGATATACTTTTGGTGTTTCCTACTTTAACGTGATATTCAACTTGTGCGCAACTCGGCGTATACGTGAATAGGTTCGGTAAAATAGTAATGTTTGCCATGTTTTTATTTTGTATTTAAATACAGTTGTGAGCTGGTGTTTTCGAGTGAAACATATTTGTCTTTATGTTTTAATATAAAATATGATGTTGATCGTTTGTTTAAATATAAGTTACTTGACACAAATCTAAGCGATATTCTATGTAAACAATGTCCGCAAAATGTTTTTCTAAAAGATCCCTTGGGAGTCCTTTACTCCACTTAGCGCAGCCGACATATGTGTGAAATGAAATTATAAGTATCCTCGCATGTGTCCATTTTTACCTCAGCTAAGGGACGCACTCGCAGAAAAAGGGCTATGCTCTTGAGGGACATGTGTTATTTTCAGAAGCTTGAACCCCTGAAGGGTTTTCATGAGGCCAACAATGTGGCCACATGACCGTTCATTCCGAAATTTAAACACGGTCATTTTGAATGCTTGCATAGAGGACGTAGCAACAGTATTTGAGTGGACTGAGCATAGCGGTGCCCCCATTCGATCAATAAGTGCGCGTCCTACCACTAGACGACTGCTCCTACTAACATCAAATAACCAATTTCTACCTGAATGTTTTCATCTTCGACATCATCACATGTACGTATTTTCCTGACAAATTTAAGTACTGTACCAAAATCATTTTCTTTAGCTAATAATAAATGCCAGTCTAGTGACTTGTCTACGACTGGGACTGAATGTCCTACTGTATGTCTGTCCTGGAATAGAAAACAAAATTTATTTACAATTAAACACTTAAGCCTGTTTCACATCAGCCGTGCGAAATCGCTGTCGAATCGAAGCCGCGGCAGATACATCAAACTTTCCGTGCAATCGTCGTACGGCGGTCGTACGACGCTTTCACGAGCCGTAGGTTGTTCGTCGCACGTGTTTACGCACGACTGCCGTGCGATAATCGCGAGGCTGTCGTACAAACACTAACGACTGTCGTAAGACTGTCGTGAGATTTCGAGAAGTTTCGTACGTCATCCGTACGTCAATCGCACGACAAACGCAAACTTGTACGAAAGTCGTACGATATTCATGGAACGCCTAATTCTTTAACTGACGTGCGGCTGTCTCAAGAATGACGTACGGTTTTCTTACGGCAGTCGCACGACTGTCTTGCGGTATCCAAAAATCCAAAAATTGCAACGAGATCGCAAGAAAAATAAACAAGTTGAAAATTTGACTTGCGGCGTCTACGACGATGCGATCACCTGAAAAAACGCACGACTGTCTTGCGGCGTTCGTACGAAGTTCTGCGTTTTTTTCAGAAAATGTTGTCGTACGGCTGCCGCAAGCGTGATGTGAAATAGGCTCTAATCTAAGTTTATTAATCTAAGTTTATTTCTACAAAATGATGCATGTATTGTACTTCACACTCAACACTCAGCCAGGCTGTCCCACTCCATTAGTTATGCACAACCGGTTAATAAACTAAAATTTTATTCCAATCAAACATTTGGTTAATTGTTTTTCATGATTTGATAGTCAGTTTCAAACTTTAAAAGCGTAACTAATAATCTATTGCAAGTATAAAAAGTGGACTCGTCCATCTACGTACTGTAAAGTGGTATGTTCCATTTTCATTGACCCAACCAATCACAACATCAGCAGGGAACATATTGCCATTGCTTGATAAGCCAAAGCCAACCCATCCTGCAATAAAATACTACTATGGTTGGTGACATTTGGAACTCCTCAGTGGATGCTCTTTGTGTTAAAACATATACATGTACTTCATAGATGATCGGTATGGTGCTCCGAATAGACCATTGTGATCAAATTACTATTATTCGTAAAAACCTCCGCCATCTTGTCGGCTGAAAAACTTGACATACATTTGTCGAAATATAACAATACTCGTAAAGCATAGTGCATTCTACAGTGAGATCTTATCGAATAAATAGATGGCCCATTAGGATACCCGTTCTCAGCGATCCTTTCACTTGCCGATCCCTCCTTGAGAACAGTCGCTCTCTTGCCATCAGTGACAACCTGTCCCAACCTCGTACTTCTTTATTAAAATAATTGAATGTTGAAAGTTAACCAATTTCAACTTGGCTGGCCAGTTCATTAAAACATAATTATATTGTAAAACAGTATAACTTAAGTTCAATTATTTGGACCATCAGTAGGAGCAGTGGTAGGACGCGCGCATAGGGATCCCGGGTTCGAATCACACCAGGGACACTGCTAATTTCCTTGAGCAAGAAATTTACCTGCGATTGCTTCACTCCACCCAGGTGTAAATGGGTACCTGCGAGTAAATAATAAGCGGAGTAAAAAGACTCCCAAGGGAGATTGATAGATAGATACCAGTAGCCCAGTGACCAGGGGTAATAGCTGTAAAGTCGGTGAACGTGCGTAAGCATGAAACTTAGACTATAAAATCGGTTGACTATAATCAATAACAGTGGCATTAATTGTCTAAATACAAGGACTTTTTCTTCTAAAATTATTACTTCATTAAGGGCTTGAAATTCATCGAAAATCGCATTATTTTGCTACTACCAGGATGCTCGTCATAGCGGAACTTTACTGTATCTATATACATGTATATAAGGGTTATCTCTCACTGATTAATAGAAAATTACAACTTTGGGGTTAAAATCTTTCTCTAACTATCTTGGTATTTCAGAAATGTGAATCCATGACAAATTCTTTACTTTATGTAGTTCATTTCCGCGTAGTCTACCTTCCCGAGGAAAACTAGGATAGTTTACTAACTAGCGCTTTGCCCCTGATTCCCTCAATTTTATATCACTATATTTACTAATTACTTTTAGTTGAAAGAGGGTACGAAAGGACAAAAACGCTAGATAAAATTCCCTTTGGAAACTTTCTGTAGTACGTGTTTGACAAAGGGGTGAAATTGTAGGACATACAATCATTCATATCTTAGTGACATTATTTATGAAGAACATTTAGGTCATTGCCTAAGAGTACATATCAACGAAATATTGCGCACATTTCAAAAGGTCTTCGTTGAAAAGCTCCAGTCAGTTAATGGGATTTGTGAAAAAAAAGATACACATGTACGACGACCCCAACAGTGGTATATATTTACACACGTTTTAAGAAGCAATAAAATAAGACAATTTGAAATCACCATTTAAAAGCTACAATTCAAACTATGTTTTCGATTGCTTCATGCTTGGGAGATGCGCGGGCGCTAACGCAGACGGATGTTTTGTCGGGATCCTTGGATAGGATCAGACTTTGCACCTTACAATCATGGATTTTCGAGAGCATCTAGCCAGAATCCACATCGACAGTTTGGCTGCCCTTATACATGTACCAGCAATTTAAATCTATGAGCAAAGTGATCATTGTCCTTAAATATTGATGATAGGAACATTTTCTAGCACCGAGAAATGATGATTCACAAACGTTATCGTAAAAATAGCTAACCTTTTGTGTGAACATGGACTTCAAAAGTCACATGCGTATCATTGAAATTCCAAAACAGAATGTAATTTTCATCATTATCCAAAACAGTCGACTGATCGAACCGCTCCGTGGTTTTGATCCCTGCAATTTCAACACACAACACCGAAGAGCTAAGATAAATCAATGCTAAAATGTTAAACAGCATTTTGCGAATGTTATAGCCTCGCGTTTTGACTGACCTGCTTTTGTTATTAGTTTGGATGATTATACATAAATTGAAAAAATTTGATGTGAATATATGTGACTTATTACTGTTCTTATATACTATATTAAGAAATGACTAAAACTGAGGTTCTTCTTTTATGTCCAATATAATTCCAAAGGGAATATACAAATATTATTTATAAAAAAAATAGAAAACTTTGTTGTCATCAATTTTTCGGCCGAAGCCTTTATCAAGACATTATTTTAGCTCTCCTTTTAGTTCAAACTTTTTTTCTTGTATCGTGTCAAATCGCAGCGGCCAGTCAACATACTCACTGGCCATGGAAAGGCTATACGTGTATCTCTGAATTTAGCTGTTAGCCAGTTACTACCGTAGATACATGATGTATGATCTAGTCGGTGGATGACAGTTGCCTTACATGATTTAGAATCAGTGGTAGGAGGAAGAATGGGTGTAGACATTATTTCATGATCAAACTCCACGAAAGAATGTCCCGCCCGGAAATTAAACCCACGATCCCTCGATCAGTAGACATGCCAGCTACCGACTCTTCTAGCCAGGTGAGATGACTTGACATGGAAATGATGAAAAATGATTTTATTGTATAGAATATACTGCTGTTTTTGTAAATTTAAATTCAAACATGTTTTCCTATCTTTGTAATTACATGTATGATGGGCCTCTTTATCAGGTATTAGCGTGACTATTAGTCATTTTAATAGATGAGTCAACTGCATGAACGTGAAATTTCACATTTTTTTATCTAGGTTACATGTGATCTTAAAACATTTCAAAATTAGGTCTACAATTTATGACAAATATTTTTATTGGCAAATGCTTTCAAGTCAGTCAAATGTACACAAGCAATTTCAACCATTGATCTTGCGTTGACGCTGTTTACACCTTCATATTGCATTTTATCAACACATGTCTAAGTCATCATTTTTGACACTTGGTCAAAAGTTACTTTTTATGGACAAGTTTAAAATCGCATTGTTTAAAAATTGAAGGGAAATAATTTCTTACTTCAGATGACAGTTATTTTCAAAAGAAACAAAACAAAAATGTGTAGAGTCGTAAAAATGTTTTACTTTGTAATGTAATTATGGGATTAATCTATGTCAATTAGCAGCACACTGGTGTTGCAATTCAACATGTATTTGATATGTTGATCGATTGATCAAGTTATAAGTGATCCACAGGCTTCAAATCGCTTCCTAAGTAGGAACGAGAATAGCGCCATGCAGAGGAAAGTGGTTTTATAAGTGAAAAAAAGTTTGCAGCTGTTAGGTATGACATTATTGTGCTGATGAATCACATAGACAATGCTGAAATGAGACTACCCACCTCATATGTATTTACAAGAAGTCAGTTATTGTATTTTATAGTCCCTCTTATTGCTTAATGCTTATGCACGTTAACCTACTAAATAGAGCTATAACATCTGACCATCGGGTTACTGGTATACATATACATGTATCAATCTTCTTTGGGAGTACTTTATTCCACGTAGTGCAGCCGACATTACGGTGCTTTAAAATTATTACATGTAAACGCTTGCAGGTACACATTTCTACTTCGTTGGTGTGAAGCAATCGCAGCTTTTTCATTTAGGAAACTCGAACTGTCTCGCGAATCTTGGACTACTCGATGCCTTAGCGCATGTTCTTCCACTGAATACTGCGCTACTATCATATGATTTTCTTATACTGTAACATGTGATTGTAAAACAAACTATATCCAAAATCAGATGACATGTGATTGATATTGCACAAACCATTTCATACTAAAATATCTACAGCAAGCACAATTCGTAGGCATACAGATGTTTTCAATGGAACTATTTCTTAGGGCGATTTTAAGAGTTGCAGGCGATAAAAATGCAACTAACAAAATCTCAGATTAACAAACCTATTGTAATAGTTACATGTACATAGACAATTCCGGTTAACTAAAAAAAGACAAAAAGGTGGAATGTTTATACAATGCAATTTATTTATAACATACAAAACGCAAAAAGTATCAAAATCTATAGAAAAGTAGCAAACATACAAACTATCTTACATTGATATCGAATGTCACAGGTCAAAGCGCCATGGTCATATACACATGTATACATACGTCTACAAACTGTCCAAAACCAACCACCGAACGAGTTACTTCCCCTGATTAGTAAGTTAGTTCAACAAAGGAAGATATCACCGTGGAAAATAAACAATAATTGCGTTCGGGGGGGGGGGGGTATCTTTCTTTAATTGCTTGATACATAGACATAAGGTAAAAATATATTTAAACACCAAATTAACGTAAATGTTTGAGTCAAAAGAACATGACTAAAATATATTCATTATCGATGTCGTCCACAATAAGGTCATCACACGAAAGCATTCGGAAAACCTCGACCAATCATAATGGATAATTTTGTAAACGTTGTGAATAGCCGAGGAATTCCAAATGTGCACGAAGGTCGTCGGAGAGGCGGAGTCATCTAAGAACAATCAGGAGGCGGGGCCTGGAATGGATTTGGATTCTTAGGTGGATTTGTTATCATTGGCTTGCTTGGTTCCTGAAAAAAGAAAGAATTAACCCATTAAAGAACTACTGCTATCTTTAAATAGAAGATGGTTACATAAACCTTGGTGGGTTGCGAAAATGTAATTAAAATGTAATTACATTTTATAGTCTGAGTTTCATGCTTACCCTATATACAGGATCCTAGGTACAGTCTAGGTAAGGGAAGTCAACGAAACTAGGATATGAGAGTGGTTGTTCGAAAAGATCATTCAGAGGAAGCACTATATCACATTTGCAGAATTAAAGTTGCCAAAAAGAAATTGTTGGTTGCCCGAACTAAAATGTGGTTGTCCCGTGCAACCAAGCTCTAATTTCTTAGAATGTAAGAGGAAGCTTGGATGAGCAATAAGGCTTAAATGAGATATTTATCTAACCATTGAATGGATGAAACGAAAAGATTTAATATATTTTACCTGAACTCATTCTAAGAAGTTGATTCACTAATACAATCTAACCCGAGCTAACAGACACATCTTCACAGTGGACACCTTTGGAAAAAGAGCATATTGTTTCTCCAACAAAAAGCCCTTAACTGATGACACTGGACGTCTCTGATCAGCGGACAGCAGGCACCATTTGCATAAACTATTGCATGCTTTGTCTGCGCTCCGCCTCGTGTATGTAGCAAAGACCCAATAATCTTGGTGAACCTCGACGAATCATTCAACATTATTCAATAAATGGTCGAGGTTCAAAAACTACATATATACGAATAAGACGTACGATTATTTTTGCTTTATAATGGGTTTTCAATGAGGATTCTACTTACATTAAAGTGCTCGCCATCACATCGTTGATAAATCATGCTACTATCAATATGATTAATAAAGAAGTCAACTACGGTCTTGTTTGTCCAATCAACCGTTTGAAGCACGTGATATAACTAAAAATAGAAATAAAACAAGGGACATAACTCTGGCTGTGTCAAAGCGGTTGACACTTTAGCCGAATTCATAGGCCTTTGATTCAAGCAATGGTGGCAATGGAAATTCTGACTTGAGTTTGTAATGATACAGAGATTCCAGTACAGACATCTTTTGTAACAAATCGGGTTTCTCCGCCGAATCCGTAGTTAGAAAACTTGATCGATATCAGATTGTACGGGAACTTCAGTCTGTGGTCCAGAAGACCGCCATGTTTATGACGTCATTATGACGTAGAAATGAGCAGGTTAATGTACTCCCTAAATATATCTAAACATAATATCTAAAGAGCTAAAAAGTTAAGGATAAAACATGCATTGTTTTTCTCACACTATGTTTCCATATAGCACAAATTAAGCTTAAGTTAAGTTTAGATTAATCTAAGACTGTTTGCATTTAAAATCAAACTGTTTTTTTGTCTAACCCGGGTCGATAGCACGCTGGGATTTGGATACTCGTGCCCGAGGGGGTGCGGGTTCGAATCCCACCCGGGGAGGTTATACCCTTCCATGAAAATTTGACAATACTGTCGATTTTCCTCTATTTATTAGATAATATGGAGAAGTTTCCGGCCTTGTGGAAGGGTAGGTGAGTACTGGTTATAGACAATGGTCCAGGAAAGCTAGGTTAGGTGCGCTGGACGCCGTGAAAAGACCTAAATTATGTTGATTCGGCGTTAACTCCAATAAATAAATAAATGTCTACATTAAGACTGGTTAGCAAATCATTGAGTATGTTTCGGGATCTCCTGATACTCAGGGGAAATTTTCCTGCTCATCGAACACTCGACTAACATTTTGCTTGTTTTCAAACCCGAGCAGGATTTGAACATATTTTTTGATTTAGATTTCTTGAGTTGAAGGCTTGCACATACAATTTCTTACCTCGTTGTATTGGAAGGGAAAATTACTGAAGGTAGGTTGTGAAGTACATGAACTTAAACCCATTTTAGGATAGTAGTATACAAATGTAAGACACATTTCTTCCTGCGTTGACAAACCACCCTGAAACGATAAAGGAAATATCACTGAAATAAGTTGCCACTTTCCTGAATATATCAATTGCTAACAATTCGTCCCCTTGGTACTCTCTATTTGATATCATATACATGTTAGGCCCCTATTTCTGGTGTTAAAAGTGTACCAGAGGGAAAAGGACTTGGTAGCGATTTCCTTAAGAAACTGGCCCAATATAAACTAAACCAATAACTCTTGAAAATTACTTTCGAATTGCAGTAAAGCAACATCCAACTTTTTGTATAGCGTCCGGTCAACATTTTGAAACCTTGACCTACCAGACTTGAAAACACACGACTCCAGCGAAAACACACAAATGATGAAGTTGAATATACTAGTTAGTTAAATTGTGTCTATATCGATTCTTTTCTCGAATTTTGTAGGTCTACCATTTGGGCTTGATTAAGCACCATCTTAATTCGAAGTTTTGAACAAAATTCAACACTTTAAAGGATCCACGTTAAGTGACTTGAAATAATCAGGATTTCTGGGTCGGTCATATTAATGTTTTCTGTTATAATATAGTACAATAATGATCGATTCACTTGATCGGTGTACTGGAGCTCTGTCTTAACAAGAACTGACACTACCTATTTAGCTAAATATATAGAACGTTTGATTACATATCCAGGAGTCGTGGGTTCAATTCCGAGTCTAGGACCTACCGTTATGTTCAGTCGTAAATGTTCATGACCATTCACCTTACCTCTGCATCAAGTAAGACATTTATCACCCATTGGCGAGGTTGCGTGCTTATCTAGTAAAAACTTGAGTCTTAAGATTTAGGCCTTTTCATGAGCATTTCGAAACCCAACTGAAAACAGTATTGGCTGGTCATTTGGCAGTGCAAATTAAGCGTACATACCAACTTAAATGGCCTTAATACTCGACCACTAAAGGTCAAAGAAAAGCTATTTCCATTTCAAACATACTTACAAGAACCGCTTTTGTATGCCCCGTAGAATCATATGTACACTCCACGTGGAAACTGTCACCCTGACAAATATAAAATTATATTGTAAAAATAAAATAATAAAAAAGGACGATTTGTAAATACCCCTTAATCAACTAATATCGTTCAAAACATTCATACATATTAAAACCATTTTTGTCTTGTATTATCTGTTCTTCAAGGAACAGATAAATAACTAGATTCAGCAGTTCAGAATGAATGCACTGAAGTGTTTAAAGCAAATTTGATTTTCTTTGGCTTTTTCCGCTAGTTAAAACATATAAAACTATAATGCTGAAAATTTGATAAACAATTATCACTAAAAATAAAGTCAAAGTTTTAACGAAATGCATCGTTTCACCGATGTAAAACGCAATGAAACACAACCGGAAGTGACTTTGTATTCTTACCGGAAGTACAGTTCTTTCTTCAGGAAGAAGTCTAACTTCTTGATAATCAAAATCATAATATGGATCTTGCATCAATGGTTTTAATTCCACACCATTTCTGAAGTGTCTGGTGGTAATAGAACGACCAAGGAGATGAGAGTGTTGAAAAGCTCCTATCATTTTAATTGATGTAAGGTTACTCTGTCTGAACCCCTGAAAAAGTTATGATACCACGTGGATGTCAAATGTAATACTCGTGAACAGGTCAAAGGTTCAATATTCTGATCTTTGATTACTTATGGCAAACTTTTACATGTCAAATTCAAACCACAATTTCAGCAGTTTTAAAACGATGTTGCAAAAGTTTTTTTCACATACTAATGTTGTAAAGCTTGTGAATTATAACCTGATGCAAATAAAGACGGTTTCAAATAGCATTGGTAAACATTAAATCATTTAAAAAGTAAAGTTACCGAAGAGAACGCGTGAAATGTTATTATAATACATGTAACTTTTCTCTTGGACTACTATAATTTGAAAATAAAACGAGTAAATATATGTTTACTACTGGTGTGTGAAGAATTTTATGGTAAATATATTGGGGTTTTGGAAATTGTACTCAATACCTAAATATAACATTATTTTATGAAAACTGTCAATTTACGGCTGCCAATTCAAAGATTTCAACATAGATATCAACTTTTCTAATACCCTCTGAATTGTAAAGAAACCACTGGCACTAGATTCCATATCTTATGATCATAAAATAATGCGTACGTCCCTATATATAGTTCCCTTGTACTCTACCTTATATATATAATTTAAATGAAAGTATAGTAGTACATGTAACTGGTACACGGTAATGTATACAGGAGCGATTTTTTATTGAGTTTGTAGACAAAATATTATATGTGTGTGTATTTAAAGAATGTGAGGACTCTGGTGCCAGTGAAAGAAACATATTGGAAGCAGTACTTCAGGGGTTCTGTCAACATCACATTTAGTGAAAAACTGCTAACGATTGAGATTTCATATATAAAACCTACATGCAATCCTAAAAAAGGCATAATAAGCATATTGTCCCACGATTGATGGCATGACAACTGAAATAAGTTAGGCCGTCGCAAGTATCCAAAACATTGTAATAAATGGAATTTAATCTAAAATAATTAAAACAACTTTATACCTCACTCAAACACTGTTCTGTGCAATAAGCATTAGACACGTAGCCCTTCTGACCAGGTGGGATAACTTGGGGATATCCAACCAAGTGACCTAATTCTAGCATTCCAGCTTCTTTATTGCGCAGAGTAGGTGTAATAGTAATTCGGATACCGGAATCGTCTATCATATCTGTGCGGCGTGTTGGGTTATCAAAATGAGTCTCCATGATGTAAAATACCTCATCATCTGGTCCTCCAATGGAGAAGCCTACATCTTGTGGGAAATAAAATGGCTGAAATATCAAAATTTAAGAACTTCTAAGAAAGGCAATGAAAGTAAACAGTGAGGCACTATCATCTAGGGGGGGGGGGGGAGTTCCGAGTTTTTCTAAGGGGGTGGGGTCCGAACTTTCGAACCACAACCACATTATACACATTTTGCAGAAAAAATGCAACATATTAACAATAAAAACTACATAACCATTAAATCTTTGTTAATCACCGAGAAAAAAAATGATTCATGCTACTAAAAAATGACTTTCAGTCAAGAAATACAATAATGAACAGGTACATTTTTCAAATTCTAGGGGTCCGGACCCCCCTGACCCCCCGCTGGATCCACCTATGATCATTGCTGACCATTCATTTATTCAGTGTTGAAAACTTAAGAATTCTGGAAAATTCAGAAATACCGAACTATTTTGTTCGGTCCAAAGGGTTTTCGGTTATCTGAGGTTCCACTGCATGGGCGGATCTTGGATGTTTTTCAAGAGAGGTGCAAAATCTTTTTCGGGGGGGGGGGTCAAACATATTGATAATAAAAGCTACATAACCATTAAATCTATGATAATCCAAAGGCGAGTCCGACTAGAATTTCACCATGCTACTTAAAGTGGCTTACAGTTAAAAATGCACTCATGGAAGGGTACATTTTTGGAAATTACAGGGGGAAGGGGTCCAGACCCTTCTGACCCCCGCTAGATCCGCCTATGCCACTGCATATCCTTACCTCTCCACCTATGGCCCAAGCAATGATGATGTTTCCACATCGAGGCAATGTCCTATTTTCATGGTAACATATTCCTGATTTACCATTCCAATGATCAGGGTCGTCTACTTTACATCTGTATAACAATATATGATGAACGTTTAACTCATTGCCTGGGGTGACTATTGCTTCATACTGAAAAGAATGTATCAGAAACAAAGGGAGTTAATCCAGCTTTGTGACCGGAAGTGTGTTTGCGCATGAGCGGAAATCAAATACATTACCGGAAGAGGCCATTTTTAATGCTATAAATATAGATATGTTTAAGGATTTGAATTGATATAGTGAAAGGAAGCTGTTAAATAAAAGCGCATGCGTGGAAATCGAAAACTAGAAATCGAGAAGAGAAAATGGTGGCGAAATTAAATGACAATAGTGAATGATATTTTTTATGAAGAAAGTTACATGTACCTATATTAAGACCATTTTGCTTTTGCGGCCTATAATTTGTATTGTCCTAATAGTGGAAGTACTAATATACATGTAAATAGTTGAATGAGAAAATTACATACCTTTATCATGTGATGCTTTCCTATTGGTGGAAGCTTAAAACCATTACACCAATAAGTGGTTGTATCACTTGGTACCATGTACTGAAAAAATATTGTTTAGTAAATTTCTCCCATGTGAAGGCACTACATGTATTTATAGGAGGAAGGGTCAAATAAATATGGTGGGAGTACATGTATCTATTGCTAAATAAAAAAACATACGTAATCCGTACAATTGACAACAAAACGAAAGGAAGTTGAAGAGCTCGCGTTTTCTGGCACAAAAGGCTCCCGAGTTGGAACAATTATCTACTGAATATATATACCGGGTCACGTGATCTTGCAAGAAATCCATGAAATGTAATTATTTTATGAGCAAACAATACATCTTTAAATTTGACAGACACACGTAAAATAATATTATTATTCAACATAAAAACATATCGAAACAAATCGATATATCTCCAAAATGGTTTTACAATATATACGCACGTAGGCCTTAACTCGGAACTACCTCGGCGATCTTCTACGCAGATAAACCTCGGATATCATAAGGTGAAAATGCAGGTCTATAGGAATTTGGTTTTTTGTGTATTGTTTATCCTCAGCGATGCGACAATAATTCGTAGAGACAATTGTAACGTTGACTGCGACATTTATCGTCGTATTGCGACGTTTAGAGGCGATTCAAATTTAAGCGGCTCTACATACAAATGTATATATGTTTTACATACATTTCTATTTAAGAAGTCATAATGGCGGCTATCAACTGGTAAAGTCTCTAATTCGACGTTCATACTCAGCAAGACAACACTTTTTGTACCCCTTGTAGTACCATGGTAACTGACACCATTCTCATTGGCCGGGTCACTGGTACCATATGCAAATATAACACGTGATGTGCCTTCCTGCAAATACAAATATGGTAAGCGAGTGACTAATATTGATATTTTTTTGTTGGGTTTAACGCCTTGGCAACACAATGTATAGGTCATATAACGGCAAGTTTTAAGCTTGAACGAATGCCCCAAATAGCCACCAGCTAGCTCAGTTGGTAGCACGCAAGTCTACTGATCGAGTGATCGTGTGTTCGATTCCCAGACGGGGTGAACTTTCCAAACGTGGAGCTTGGTCATGAAATTATTTCTACGGCCATCCTCCCTCCTACCAATAATTCTTGAGTATGTAGGACTTGTCAGTCACTGACAAAAGGATTTAACCTTTTCAGTAACAGTGTGTAGGTTGGCTGTCCGCACTTTATGACCTTTACAATGTATTGCTACGGCGTTAACCCCCCCCCCCCAAAAAAAAAGGAATGCTCCAATAATGTTCAGAGGTTTGATAATGTTCAATGTTTAGTGTTTTCTGAAAAGCACTCACACTGATGGGTCCGCTGTAAAAGCGCTTTGGTTTGTAGCGCTGAGAATCAATTTCGAGATTTGCTTGCATCCAACTGCCGCTTAAAATGATCAAATCCTTCCAAAGCGTTATCTAGCAACTTTTTGTCCATCGTAAGAACATTCAGGAGTACATTATATTAGGAATACCTTTTAACTACTCTGCCGATGCTAAATCAAACCACAACATTTTATTTGACTTGTAAATACATATCATTGCATAGGGAATGAGAAGTGGAAGGTGATGAGAAGTGGAAGGTAGTGCTGGTTTAAAGCGCAACGAAGCGTGTTTCAAATCACCGATTGCGACCAAAACCACAGGGAATTGTCAAGTTATCTCCCTTTGATTTTTCAAACATACCTTTTATATACATTTATACAAGGGGTACAACTTCCTTTACTAGTTCATTTCATCTAGATTTATTATTTTGTGACTCACAAAAAATACTGATACCCTGGTAGAACTTTAACCGCACGATTAAAACGATTTAACATAACTCTTCGAGCTATGAATGTTTAATGTTTCAAAGCGCAGACCTTTAATACGATTAAATTATCAAAAACATGAAAAACAGCACAAAAATCTCAACTCGGACAAGTTTGTGCACAGTTGAACAGAATGAAAATTGACAAAATTTCAATGTTACGTCGATTTCAGCATGATTTACTCCGTGTTAGATTGTGTTTCTCGCTTCACTAGTTATAAAACTTCAAAACACCGTGCCAATTATCACCTGTCATGAAACAAAACGAATATATGTACACTTTTCATCTGATTTAACCTAAAAAAATTATTCTCACAACCATTTTCACTAATACGTCACAAACATAGTAATCTAATTAGTTAAACAATTTCTGATTCGACGAACCGTACGGGGTTTTTCCTACTTTCAAACGAGACAACCAAAACACTGCGAAAAAGTCGAAATCTTCCAAATTTGATACAGTGAATTAGTCGGAAGTCTTGGCGATTTTCGTTCGCAAAATTAACCAATCAAAAAGTTTCTTACAAGTTTCTTGAATAAATTAAGGATACCGGCTACAACATTGATTATCGAATTGAGTTTGTTAACTTCGCTTTTTATGGCTCGCAAGTGTTTCTGTCAAGGTGGAGAGTTATATTCATTACATTTTAATGCAATAATATTATTTTTCTGAAATATTTTCTTTGATTGGGGTAAATATGTTATTTTGAAATATGAATATGAAACGATTTTCCTCGAGATTTGTCGATTTCATCTGTGCACAAACTTGTCCGAGTTGAGATTTTTGTGCTGTTTTTTATGTTTTTGATAATTTAATCGTATAAATGGTCTGCGCTATGAAACATTTAATATTCATAGCTCGAAGAGTTATGTTTAATCGATTTAATCGTTCCGTTAAAGTGCCGCCAGGGTATCTGTACTTTTTGTGAGTTTCAAAATAATAAATCTAGATGAAGTGGTCAAGTAAATGCAGTTGTACCCCTTGTATATAAGTATATTTAAGGTATGTTTGAAAAATCAAAGGGAGGTAACTTGACAATTCCCTGTGACCAAAACATTAGCTTTCGTGCTTTCGTGGTTTGTATCATCATTTCTCGCCTACACTTCCACAACTCCAACAACATCTATATATATATCCATATATCAAATTTAGCATTTGAAGTACAAGGTATGTATCACTAATAAAAAACAAGTCTTTTTACAATAGTACGAATGATCGCCTTGAAGGTCAGTAGTGTTGTCTCTGGGCGACCAGAACGTAAGCGATCGTGAGGGAGTTAATTCTTGGCACGGTCACATAACGCTTTTATCATTGAATTTTATCACTGAATCTTCCACTCACCTGGATAACTTCATCTTCCGCGCTATCACATGTATCAATTCGTCTAACAAATTTCAACACAGTACCAAATTCATTTTCTTTAGCCAACAACAGATGCCAATCCTGGGTTTTATCCATGACTGGTGGAGAATGGCCAACTGTGTGCCGATCCTAGATTACATGAGAAACAAGAAATATCTTCAAAAATAGTTTTGGCTCTAGTCTCTATTTGGTCGAAATATAAATAATCCATACCACGAATGCATAATCAATTAGCATAGCGAATCACCCATAATACACAGAGTAAATAGTCAGCAACTATTGTCCGATCTTCGCGCCTGTTAATCACAAATAACCACATCTTTTATCAATTTCTCTATACCAGACGAGAATTCCATAGGACAAGCAAGTATGGTAGACCAAATTGTGTTGGTTAAAATATAGGTCAAAAGTTGGCTTAGACAGCTGCGCCAAAAAATACTCATAATTCATACATATAATAATTTAATATATGTTTTATATATACATGTATGCTATGCAATGCTATGCCATGTTATGTATAGGGGTATATCGTGATTTTAAACTTTTCAGACGCAGAATGGGTACGACGAGAAGAGTACAATGCTTAAAATAACTCACCGAGAAATGAGAAGTGCCATCATCATTGACCCAGCCTACAACCACATCAGCTGGAAACATCTTACCATTTGTTGATAGTCCGAAACCAACCCATCCTGTAAATTAATGGTAACATGTCATTTTATGGCATTTACATGTAAGTAGTATATGGTATACATAAGTTGCACCCTGCTGCCGGCAGCACTGAGTGAAGTAAACGAGTCCGCTCATAGGCGGATCTAGCGGGGGGGGGGGTTTCAGGAGAATTTGGAATTTCCAAAATGTATCTGTCCATAAGTGCATTTCTTGACTGTAAGTCATTTTTAAGTAGCATGAAGCAAATGTTCTTAACATAGATTTAATGGTTATTTAGCTTTTATTATTAATATTTTGCGTTATTCTGCAAACAATGTATAATGTGGTTATGGTTAAAAAATTTGGACCCCCCAAGAAAAAGTTCGGACCCCTCCCCCCTAGAAAAAATCCTGGATCGGCCCCTGCCGCTCACAGATCGATATATAACAGTTGCGAGATAACTAAGGGTATTTATAAGATTTTTGTCGCATTTTCGTATCATTTCATCTACGAAAAGGCTTCGTGAAATCTGTCAATCTCTGGTATTGATACAAACAAATATACACCTACAAGCCTAAGGGATGTGGAGCAATCAATGATCTGGTCATATTTTGTTGACGTATAAACTAATTAACAGTTCCGCTAATTCAATTTGAATTATTTACCTCGTAAGGTCCTTCAACAAAAACATCAAAACGATTAGCACTCCCTTTTTAAGTACATGTACATGTAACTTTAGAGTTATTACAAATGTGGGAAAGAAGGGGAAATGTGCGAAATGGGAAATTCTGTGCGGAAATAGAAATTTGGGACAAACTGAAAATTAATTAACACCGTTTAAAACAAGACCAAGATTCAATTTAGTGGTTTACAACACTAAGGTCTTTGCCAGTTTACATCAAACAATTAGATCACCGCACTGCCTCAACTCAGATCTGAATTTCGAAACTACCTTAAATGACACAGACAAATGACACCTTTTTCAAAAAAGTTGCTTAATATTTAGGACACTGTCATTTTTGTTTATTTATCTTCGGATAAGCTTGATCCCTTGAATTGTTTCAATATAAAAAGGTCGCATAGAAACACCAAGGTGATCCGTTAGTCATATATTTGCAAATAACAACGTAAGAATTCAATGTTTAAAGTTTCATTGTTTATTAGATATTTGGAGCAATGAATCATACGACTGTTGACATTTCGACAGGGGCTGATCCAGAATTTTTTCTAGGGGGGGGGGGGTCCGAACTTTTCTAGGGAAGTCCGAACTTTTATAGGAGGGGGGGGGTCCGAACCTCGAACCACAACCACATTATACACATTTTGCAGAAAAAATGCAACATATTGATTAAAAAAACTACATAACCATTAAATCTATGTTAAGCACAGAGAAAATTGCTTCAATCCACTTAAAAACTATTACAAGCAAGAAAAACACTAGTAGACATGTACATTTTCCAAATTCTAGGGGGGGGGGGTCCAGACCCCCCTGACGGCCCCCCGCTGGATCCGCCCATGTTTCGACACGACTTATTAATAGTTTTAATATTCGGAAGCCCAGATATTCATTGATAACATGACCATGTCATACTTATTGACTCTTGGCCTATCGCTATATTTGGTTATGTCGTTATCATGTTCTTTATTATCGTTGTATTAAGAGGAAGCCTGATCGGGGGGGGGGGGGCATAAGGCTTCGAGCAAGATTTTGAATCTACTGTCGCAAAAGGGTTGCTTGTTCGAACCTCACTTGAGCTGATTATACCCTTTCTGAAAAATTTGATAATAATGTTGATTTTCGTCCGATATGCGCCAGATTGCGAATCTACAGTCCAAAAGCGTTGCTGATTTGAGCTTCATTTGTGCTAGTTATACCCTCCTATAAAAGTTCGTTTTTATTTATTGATAAGGTACATTGAAAGGTCGATATCATTGAGGTTATGTAGGTCAGCACATGTTATAGACAAAAGACTAAAAAACTACGAAAGCTAGGTTAGGAGAGCTGGACACCGTAAAATACCCATAATGTGTGTTGACACCGAATAAAACTCCTATTTAAAAAGTTGAAAATGGGTCGTTGTCGACCACTGGTGAAGGTATATGCTTTGCAGTAAATTAATAGATATTGCGGCCCTGAGATAAACCTTCGGTCAGTGAGTTGGACGCCTGATGGCCGCGATACGAGAGAAGTTTTAATATCATGCGGCGTAAAACACGATGCATTTTCTTGTCTTTTTATAAAACCGAAATAAGCATTGTATTTTAAGACCAAAAAATGTTTTGCCTTAGATGGATGCGGACAAATAACTGAGGTATTTAGGTAATACTTGAATGTAAAGCCACATTGAAGCTTGGTCCTTTTGATACATGTATTCAACACATAGAGCGTAAATCAACGAACAAATAGTGCTCCTATCGCTACGAAAAGTATGAACATTGCAGGGGAAACGTAGCTTATATAAATTGTTTTAGCAAAATTGTGAAACAAGTATCCGCAACAATCATTTTTGGCCCAAAGTACTGAAATGATTCTTGCACAAGAAAACAACGAGGTAGACTTTTAGATGGGATTCGAACCAACGCGGAGCTGACTTTCTAATGATTACCTGTCCAACGCCGTAACCACTCAGCAACGCCCGCTCATTTAATGCTGACGATGGTTATGTGTATACAAAGTTACGATCTAATTCAAACGATCAGAAAACTTTGTTTTAGTTTAGTTACCATATGTAAATTGTAATAGATGCATCGTCAATGCATTTATCTAACTTTGTTAAGAATACCCCCTCTCCATAAAAATAAGTAAAGATTTTCTTCCCAAAATTTTAAAACTTGCGACAGAAAAATCTTTTTTTTTTGACTGAAAAAAGTCAGTAATGTGAGTCTAGCATATACTTGTACAATGTGTTGTAAAATTGTTGTAAAATGTTGTAATGATTCAAGTACAATGCAGTTCTACAATTAATATCATCAAAATCGATGGTCTTAGTATAGCAACGTTTTTTTCGAGCTAAGCATTCCGAATTAAAAAACCGTCAAAAATCACACGATTTTTGAACAACCAAGATTGTCTTTGTAGCGAAACTTAATTATATATCAAAACAAAATATTCTTTAAAAAAATCCACAAAAATCATACTTTCTCAACTGAAAACCAAAATTAAAATAAAACTGCATATAATTAATGGAAAATGTAGTTTAATGGCACTTACCACTCATATGTACAACTGCATACAATTAAAGAAAGAAATATATTTTACAAGGCACTAACCTCTCGTACGCACATGTACTTCGAACGTTATATGCGTATCGTTAAATTTCCAGAATAAAATATAATTTTCATTTTCATCCAATATTTTAGAACGTTTGAATGTTTCAGTGGTTTGTACTCCGGCGATTGCAGCACCCTGAACCAGAGTTGTAAAACCCGCAAGCAATAGAAGAGCTGTAAACATTGTTCATCCACGAATAGATTGTTCTGTTGCTTCATAACCAAATACAAAGCTCCTTATATACACACATAATCGTGATATCCGGGGTATACATTCACATGATCTTTATAATGTAATCTTGTGATTTTTCGTCAAGTTCTTTTACCAGCCAAAAGCTAGTACATATCCGAAGAGTTTATTAAAGCCCCATTATCAAAAGAAACAGTACGTGTTTTTGGACTGCAAAGAAAATACACATTTATCTTTTTCAAACACCTCTGATGAAAAAGATTTTTTAAGGAAATGCAAATACTGCTTCAATATATATTTATGTTATATATTGATGTTAAAGTGAAAGTAGATCAAAACCGAATGTATAATTTGGTTGTCAATACATGAAGCAATAGTTATGATCACAGTATGTTTAAGATAAAGTCATATTATAGAAAAAAATACTCTGAATTACATAATTATGCTATAAAAGTATTGTGGATCATGTATATTGAACATTAGCGTAAAAAAGAATATAATGTGTTCTTATAAAAGAACCTCACTTTTATTAAGAAATGGCCGCTTGGTAAAACTTGAATTTAGAAAACAGAATGGTCCAAACTGTTTATTGTGTCTATGGCTGTCACGATACGCCAGAAGCGTACCGTGATATATTGCAATACGCTGTCTTCGTATCGCGATACGTACCACGATATATTGCGGGCTTTTAGATAAGTTGTTTCTCCACTGTATTTAACAGAAAAATTGCAAATCTCATATGCAGCTACTGATATAATCTAGCCTCTTTAAGTATTTACGGTCATTTAGGACTGAGACGCGCCCCAATCGATTAAATTCTTGCAACTTCAGGAATGAAGAATGGAAAAAACTGACGTTACGCAGCTTTTATTTCGCGAAGAGATTTTTTAAAGAAATAAAAAATATCGCCAAATACCGGTACGTTAAAATCGTACCGCGGTACGTATTGCTGTAACTGCGTATTGCAATATACCGGTATACCAGTATATCGTGACAGCCCTAATTGTGTCTCTAATACATGTTATATTTTGATAACATCATGGTTGTAAAAGAGTTTTCATGTCTAATGTTGATGAACATATCTGCACATAGTGGCTTTAAATAACTACATGTACATGCATCACGATTCTTTATCCGAAATGCTCACAGCCTAGCAGTATTCAAATAGAGAATCCATTCTAACTATCCAACTATCATATTTGTCTGAATATACTGCCATATTGCTTAATTTGCAAAGTTAAAAGAAATCCGACCAATTATACGCCCATAAACACATATACATGTACTAGTACTCAATGTAATGGCATTGAATTTGGGTGGATACAAATCACTCTTTTTCGCCATTCTCCCTTCTACCAATGATTCTTAATTATGTAGGACAGTTGTCAGTCACTGACGAAAGTATTGACTTAAAAGTTGGTTGACAACTAAATCCAGAGATTTAGCCTTTCCATGTAGAAACAGTGAGTAGTTTGACTGACCATTTATATGACATATAAACTGTGTTGCTACGGCGTTAAATCCAACAACTCAAAAAACAAACTTTCTAACGGAAATCAATTTTTTAGAAATGTTATTGGCGGCTCTTTGGTAATTTATATAAGTGCTTTTGGCAGAATTGGGCAGTAACAGCCGAAAAGTTCCTCATGCTACGGCAATATCATATTTCAATTCATATAGACTCAAGTAAATTTCTTGTTGAAAATGCCCACATAGCCTGTGAGTAATAAACATTGACACAAATTAGTTTTGAAGTAGATTATGTTAACCTCTCGATTCATTTTTGTGAGGGTGTTTTGTTACTAACGATCAAAATTCATGTGATCAATTGGGGATTTTCGGGGTCTTTATCATTGAAATCCTACGTAAGGATAACTAAATATTTTATCTTATGTCTTTCTTGTTAATAAAGATATTAACAGAAGTGGTTAAAATGAGATAGTTCTTCACCTTAAAAACACTTAGCTAGAACAAATTAAATGATTTTCAAAAATGTTATTTAAGTTTAATTTTGGCAAATTGACATTGGAAAGTAAATGTAAAATCCGAGTAATCCAACTAAGAGTATACAAGGGGAAATATCTAACCAATGCCCCTTACATGTATTTGAACTTGTCCCCTCTTCTGGACACTAAATTCAAAATCCATGTGCGCTATCAACTGAGCTACGGACCTTTGGCCCTTTATTTTCTGAGATAAAAAAACAACTTACGTCAGGAAGTCGTCTATGTTTAGGACACATTTCTAATAAATTATAATACAGCAACTATGATAATCAGCTTTTCATCAGTGAATAGACCAGAGGACTTGTCTATTGACGTTTGGCGAACAGAGTCGAGACACTCCAAAATCACAGAAATAATAAGCGGAGATGTTTAGCTGGTAAAATTAAACTCTTAAAATAGTTAAAAAAACAACACGTATTAATGAACCCCACAATGGTTTATGGACTTCAATCTGATGAACAAATATGCAATATCATAGTGTATCTGTTCATATACAACGAAATTGCAGTAACTGTCAAAGCTTGAATAATTTCACGGTGACAGAATGCATTGTTTTTGTACTGGCGGCCTAATTGTTATTAAAAATATATTAACTTAAACATATCATTCGGCATAAGCAGCTTTACTCGATCATAATACACTTTTTCGGAAACTCATGGATGAATTACGAATTAAATTTTAAAACGCATTCACCGTGTAATTATTCATGCTTTGACAGTTGAGAAAAAACGAACTATACTTGTTCTCATACTGATTTTTAAAAGAAGTTTGTTCACCGTTTATTGATAATGTTGTTCTTTTTTTCTCAACTGTCAAAACATGAGTAACTAAATAGCGACTTCATGTAAAATATCAATATTGTTCTGTTCTATTAAAGGGATATACAGGCAAATTACTGTGCCGAAAGTATAGTACCAAGTTTTGTCTTTAAAACAATATTAAGAACGTAAGAAATCATTTACTAATAACATTTGTCGCTTATAACATTCAACTGAACAAATTAAAACATGTGGCATACACATTGTTGAAAACGAAAGTAGGATACTGGGGGAATCATCAAGCTATTTATAGATTTGTTATATGTCGTACTTGCTGAAATTAAACATTTTCAATGGTCGCTTCTTGTCTTTACAACATTCTTAGCCGGTTAGGATATCTTTTTAATAGAATTATACTAATGTTGCAAAATAACAAGCTTTAATATCTTGTCACCAGTAAATGCAAATTTTAACACTAATCTATTTTTAACTAACCTTACCCACGTGGGTCAAGTTAGGAAACACCACAAATATTATGAGAAAATAAAGAAATATTTTGCCAAGTAATATAACAGTGTGTCTGTTGCATTCACAGTTAGGAAAATTATTATTCAAAATCAGGAAATATGAAGTTGAACTTTTGCCTTTTGCCCTTTAACCTGTCATAACTTGAATATTTACTTGGTCACTAAATGTGTTGTTATTCAACTTTTTTTCAACCAAGAGCCACAGATCCGTATTTATTATTGATGATCTAACTACATGATATGCAGCGATTTTGAATATCGGGATATAGCAAAATAGAAAGGGGTTAAAAGTAACAGATTCAGTGACCGTGTTATTATTTAAATTGTGAGTAAATAAAAGGTTAATAAAATAGAACTTTTCTCAAACACTCATGATATTGCGACTGTGTGTATACCTTGAAATTATTCAAACCTTGACAGTTGAAACAATGTGGATTATATCTAGATTTAATATACATGTATGTCCTTTGTATATCACTTAATGTCATGTTTAGTTTTGCACAGAATTTCAACAAATTTTTAGCCATGTATACATTGTGTATATCGTCGGTCAGGTAGTCTTACTCGCTAAAATAAAGAGCCCTGGTACATGTTTCACCAAGTTTTTGGTATGTGTAAATATGTGTTACTTCTGTGTAGTCTTTGTCTATACGCACTACAAGCGCTTCTGCAGATCTATGATCGTTATATGGATTCTACTTAACTCGTATGAGTTAGATACAAGGCTGCAACAAAGTTGATTTTAGATCTTTTATTTAACAAGTAAAGAGCGTAAGTACAGACCCTGATGTTGGACTGTCTTATATACTCTCAGGTTGCCCGCCTACTTACTAAGTTAGATAACCTAGCAATTACTTGTGGTGTTGAATCACCTTGTCGCAGACAGTGTCCTAGCTTGCCAGAGACAACAATAATTTTTTTTTTAAATTTGATAGTTTTTTGCTATGTAATAGGTCTATTTTTTTGTGATAACAAGGGATAACAAGGGATAACAAGGGATTTCAATTTCTTTGTGACACATGTATGACCCCAATCAAAGCATTAACACTAGTAGTTTGTTTTATCTAATTCATTTTAGCTCGATTGTGAAACAAGTCCTTACACCTTTGATTAATTAGACCCCCGCTTCAAAGAAGAGGGGGGTATACTGTTTTACCCTTGTCCGTGCGTGCGTCCGTCCGTCCGTTACACAATTTCCGTCGCAGTTTTCTCAGCAACTATAACATGCAGCAGCCTAATACTTTGCATATTGCTTCTTCCCATAGTCCCATGTGGTTGAAAGCGATTTCATGCTCCTTGCTCATCTACTTCCTGTTTGTAGTCATATTTCTCACAGCGGGGGTATCACTAGTGAGCATTAGCTCACAGATTTACTTGTTACTTTTGATTCTGCCTCCTGGTTCCTCCAGTACTGAGCTAGTAAGAGAACGTTTCTTGCTCAAGGTCTAGGTTTTGGATGGGATTCGAACCAACGTGGAGCTTGCAATCCAATGATTACCAGTCCAGCGTCGTAACCACTCGGCCACACCCGCTTCTAATACCACGGACTGTGCTATACAATAAACAACTTTTCTTAGTATACACATTTCCCCTGCAGATAATTTGAACAGTTGTTAAAATATCTAAACGAAAATTTGTGAGTCAACTATGGGATACAATATCTTTCATGTGACACTAAATACGTCTATATCCACCGTGCATTTACTGACTTCCAAGATGCACGTGCATTTCGTGCTTCTTACTCATATGAACCAAACGGTTTACATTTTCATGTTTATTTTGTACATGTCGTCATCTATAGCGATTTACACTTAGAAAGAACATCTAAACTTTCACAAGCCGTAAGTATGAAATGAATAAGCTTGAAAGAAAGGCTCTGGGATATCACTATGATACACGCTGGCTCATCAGTAAGAGAGGTAAATTGAATTGAATTGCTAACTTTTGTCTTGCTCGCATTATATTTATCAATGAGACACTCTTTAGCATAGTTGCAATGCAGAAGCCTCCAACAATCGTGACAAAGTGAAACCATTTTTCATGTTGCCCGTACTTTCAAGCGTTACCCCTTGACTGTGATGAAACTTTTTAGAACGCTTGAGCAAACCGGAAGTGTTAAAGACCTGCCAAGGCAGAGAAGACTTCGTATGACGACAATAAAAGGCTATGATACCCCAGGGAATCATTCAAAGCTAAATAATCTCAATACGATTAAGGTGTCTTGCAGTTATTCGAGCTGAAGGTGGCATACGCGTTATTGATGTGAATTTTTAATTTGTTGGTGCCAATATTGTTACTGCTTATAAGAAGTCAGTTAGTACTATTTGATGAACATTTTCTACAAATTTTATATCAATAGCTTACGTATCAACGTGTATAATATGTTTTATTCGCCTCAGTGTAAATTGTCATTTAAAATAAGTGATTTGATATAGACCCAGTTATTTTTCTAAATACAGTCTTCCATCCATGGCCAAGACGACCGTCCGAAGGGAAACGGGAAACATAAGAGGATCTTTGTCAAATCACCTCCTTAATGAAAAGTTTACAAGGCAAATAACACAGGGGTTTTTAATAAATCGGTTTCATTTACTTAAGGTATTAAGGTTTATAGATTTATAGGAAATCGCCACGAAAACATGCAATTGCAATAAGCGCAAAATCAGTAGTCAAGTCTTCAAATGTACCACATAAGAATAATAATCGTGGTCTCATTAACTATGCATGATTAAAATAAACAACACTCTTTTATAAAATATTTAATTATATAACAAAAACAATTATGACATATAATTTTTATTTCACAATACATTTAATTCAATCGCGAAATCAGGCTAAAAAATTGAACAAGTTTTTCTTTACCACTCGACCATACATCGAACAAGTATTAAAACAAGTCATAAAAGTGTGCCTTATCCACTCGACCATTTTGTATAATGATGCAATACTGGGTAAAATTACTCAACTCTAATAATTAAGGGATTTAGCAAACGTATCAGGATTTTATTTTTTTATTTATTTGCGTTAACGCCGTGTCAACACAATTTTAAGTCATTTTACGGCGTCCAGCGCACCTAACCTAGCTTTCCTGGGCCATTGTCTATAACCAGTACTCACCTACCATTCCACAAGGCCGGAAATTTCTCCATATTATCTAATCAATGGAGGAAAATCGACATTATTGTCAAATTTTCATGGAAGGGTATAACCTCCCCGAGTAGATTCGAACCCGCACCCCCTCGGGCACGAGATTTCAAATACCACGTATCAGGATTAACAATAATAAAAGAAACACATACCTAAACTACACATCAAACAAGCAAATATGAAATAATTTCAGATATTTTTATTTTTTTGTAAAAAGATAACCACAAACTGATAACGAAAACAATAACCAAGGGGCTTTCGCCTTGGAACAGACAGTGGCAAAATAAGTGATAATCAGATTCTGGGGTACACTAACCTGACACTTGCTCCCAAAAGGTGCAAGAAAATCTTAGTAATAATCATCATCATAATCGCTGGGATTTTAAAACAGGTTTGTAACAGTAACTTTGAACATAATGTAGATCTCTATATAGAATAAAACAAATAATCAAATACATTGTATAGTTAATCAACAACTGGTGTATTTCATCAAATTTTTATATATAAACATTTTCTGATTATGGTAATCAATCGAATAATTGTCTGTGTGCAAATATTATAATGTATCTGTCACGTGATACAAATCCTATGTACAATCTGTCTTTGGTTCAACGTACGGGTGAAGAATTTGTGGCTTTGGTACCAGTTTATAAGGCGAATCTGGCTGAAAAGAGATAAAACAATTTGCATGAAAATTGCACTATTTAAAGTTGAATTTTACGCCGCGTATTTACACTAAATAGTAATAAGGTGATAGGCGGCGATCATCTCATCTAACGATTTAATTGATGCAAAGAAGAGTAGTTGTTTTAAATTTAGTTACTAAGGCAGCCGGCATGGAATTTACAGACCCCCAGCATTAGCCACTGTTTCTCAGTTTGTAGAAGACTTCAATCAATTTATTGAAGATTTAATTCCTAACTACTCTAACCTGTTAATTATGGGCGACTTCAATTTACATCTTGAAGATAGATCCACGGCTGTGTCTGAATTTCTTAATTGTATCCATTCCTTTGGTTTAGAACAGCATGTAAATTTTAAAACACATATTGGTGGTAACATGTTAGATCTTGTACTTACTGAAGCAGTAAATGGTATCCATGTTAAGAAATGTGATCAGGGACCTTTTTTATCAGATCATTGTGTAGTTAAGGTACTAATAAATGTTGAAAAAGAAAATATTGTGAGCAAATCTGTAAAATTCCGCAATCTTAAAAAAATCAACCATGAAAATTTTGCTTCTGATTTGAAAGACATTACTATTGAGTGTGAAGATGTTGACACTTATGTAAATATTTTGGAGTCAAAGCTTCAAACTACTCTTGACAAACATGCTCCTTTAGTAGAAAAAATTAAAATTCAAAGAACTCCAAAACCATGGTTTACTGATAATCTTGTCTTACTTAAAAGTTCAATGAGAAAACAAGAAAGATTATGGAGAAAATATGGAAAGCCTGAACAATTAGAAGCTTTCAAGGTTATGCGCAACCGTTATCATAATGAATTAAATGAAGAAAAGGTCAAATCACTAAGTCAAAAAGTTCTTGATGCTAAAGGTGATACAAAACAATTGTATAAATTTGTTGCCGAAATGACTGGAGTAAGATCTGAGAATCCAATGCCGAAAGGCGATTCTGATCACTCCATTGCTGAAAATTTTGCTGATTATTTCTTAAATAAAATTTCAAAAATTAGGGAATCCTTGTCTCAATTTCCAACTTATTCACCGCAACAAAAGGATGTACCTAGTCTTGATCACTTTGATAATTTTACAATGGAAGAGGTCAGAGATCTTATAAGTGACTTGAATACCAAATCGTCTGAGTTAGACATATTGCCAACAAAAGTGCTAAAATGTTATCTAAAAGAATTATTACCTCTAATTACTCATTTAATAAATATATCATTGAAACATGGTGTATTCCCTTCCAAGTGGAAAGATGCAATTGTTAAGCCTCTTCGTAAGAAGGTGGGTCTGGATCTGGAATATGCTAATTATAGACCAGTTAGCAATTTGTCCTTCTTATCTAAGGTAATAGAAAAGGCTGCCTTAAATAGATTGAATACTCATGTTGATAAAAATAATCTTCTTCCAAAAAATCAGTCTGCATATAGACGTTTTCACTCATGTGAGTCAGCCCTCCTTAGATTGGTTAATGATCTACTGTGTGGTATGGAGAAATTAGAGGTAACTGCATTAATAGCTATTGATCTGAGTGCTGCATTTGACACTGTTGATCATGATATTTTACTAGAAGTACTTAATAATCAATATGGACTACAGAATAGTACACTCCGCTGGATTGATTCATATCTTCGCCCACGGGCATGTCGAGTCAACGTCAATACTAGTTCATCATCTGTACGTTCATTAGATTGCAGTGTTCCACAAGGTAGTTGTTTAGGTCCGTGGCTATATCTAACTTATGCAGGGACCTTATTTGATGTTATACCATCTGATATATCAGTGCATGGTTTTGCTGATGACCACACTGCTAATAAAAGATTCTGTCCTAATAATCAGAATGAAGAAGCAAATGCCATTTCTGATCTTGAAGATTGTGCTCTAACAATAAATTCGTGGATGAATGAAAATAAATTAAAAATGAACAACTCAAAGACGGAGTTTATAATGTTTGGAAGCAGAGCACAGTTGAAAAAATGCTTAACCCAGTCAATCAATATTGCTGGTGAAACTGTAAAATCTGTGAAGACAATTCGCTATTTAGGGGCCTTTCTTGATGAAAACTTAAGCTTTAAAGATCACATCAAAACAAAAAGTAGAACTGCTATGTTCAACTATTTACGTATCAAAAGTATTAGAAAATATTTGGACAAAGAAGCAACAGAAACACTAGTCCTATCTTTGGTCATGTCCCACATTGATTACTGTAATCTAATCTTGTATGGGATCTCAAAATGTGATCTGAACAAATTGCAGCGAATTCAAAACATGTGTGCCAAACTGGTATTAAGGCTAAAAAAATCAGACAGTTCAAAGGATGCTTTGTACTCACTGCACTGGTTACCAGTCAAAGCAAGAATCAACTTTAAAATATGTACTTTCATGTACAACTGTTTTTCTGGAACTGCACCTGCATACCTGACTGAAATTCTTCAAAAGCCTGTACAAAGCAGATCTGGTCTTAGATCTGCAAAATCCAAAGACCTCAATTATTTGATACCAATAAATAAGAAAAAAACATTCAGTGACAGAAGCTTCAGTACAGTTGGTCCCATGCTATGGAATAAGCTACCAGATGATATCAAATTATCACCTACTTTGGATGTATTCAAAAAACGATTGAAAACTCATTATTTCTCTACTTTCTATGATCTATTCTAAAACTGACATGGCTTGCTAATGCCTCACATTACAATTACGGTAAACATACTAAGTGATTGAGTGAGTGCATTGTGACATGGGAATGAGGATTGCCTCGCTCTCGGTCATTTAATACCTTGTTTCATATGACTGCAATGACAACCTAATTAAATTGTCCCTTTAAAGGTGATGTTTCGACACCTTTGGGGATGTATTAAGGGCCCTTTAAAGGTAATGTTTCGACACCTTTGGGGAATTGTCTGGTTAACAGTGGCATTATGTTACACTGTTCAGGACATGTCCGGTTAACAGTAGCATTATGTTATACTGTTCAGGACACTAATTTTCAATGTAAAATAAATAGAAATAAATAAGAAATTAGTGATAAAAATGTAAACTTAGGTGGAATCATGAACTGTGAAGGATGTATGTCCAAAAATATGAATTATAAAGGCTTTTTATTTATTTGTGTTATTGTATATACATATGTTTGTATGGTGGAGGGTTTTTACTTACATGTATTTATTATTATTTTCTTTATAACATTTTTGTACAACGCCATTGAATATGTAACATAGAAATAGGCGTTTAATCAAATGAAAAAGTTTAAGTTTAAGTTTAAGTTTATGGTTCAAACACAAACGGAATGTATACTAGGGTCTAGGGATGTAACAGTACGGTAAAAACTGTATTATATTATGCATTGGCATGCGAGGCAGGAATGCATAGACATTCATCGTCTAAATCGGATCAACATAACACACATATCTGTATTTTCAAATAGTCTGCTTTACAAATGTTTGAATTATTCGAGTAAAATGCATAATTGAAACGGACTTTTGAGAGGAACTAATGAACGATAAGGATCCCTCCAAAATAACCAGACTCCAAGCTCACCCCCTCTTCCAAAGGGACACCCTCTCTGTCTCTCCCAGAAGCCCATACCCCCTAGGCCCCCAAGCCTGTCCCTAGATCCCCTCTCCCTAGGACTGCCTCCCCTAGGCTTCCGTCCCCTTGGCCTCTCTCCCCTAGACCCCCTGTTCCTATACCCCCCTGTTCCTAGGCCCCCTATCCCTTGGACCCCTTCCCCAAGGCTCCTCTCCCCAAGGGTCCCACCCCCTAAACCCCCTCCCCTTAGACCCCTCTCCTAGGACCCCTCCCTCTAAGCCCCCTTTTCCCTATGCCCTCTCTCCCTAACCGCTCAGCCATAGACCTTCCTCTACCCTAGAATCCCTTCTTTTTCTCCCCTTTTGCCCAAGGTTCTTCAACCTGCACCCACCATGCTCCACCCAGCGGCACTACACTACCCTTCTTTTTCCCACACAGGGAAGCGGATATCCAACTCAAACCGCTTGAAAAGCAGATCCCCAGCAAGGGGAGACTACTCTTCCAAAATTGTCCCTCCCAGGGGAGCGGGTATTCAACTCGTCAGAGTCGAACACAAAAAATCGATTTAACTCTGTAGAAAACAGAGCCAAACCGAAAAGAAAGCAGAGACTCCACAGTGGGTAACTACCTTTCAAAATTTGTCCCATCAAGGGGACAGAGTATTCAACTCTTACGAGTAGAACACAAAAATATGCTTCAAATCCGTAATGAACGGAGTCGAAGCCCTTGGCTATAGCATAAGGACCCTCAGTCCTTATCTGAAATATTAATAACTATTAAATGGCTTATAAATTTATTTTACTATGTCATAGGTCTGAGTTTTCAACTGTTTCTAATAAATGAAAACGAACAAATTCTATCATCAAATTTCTATTGAAACATAAATATATTTAATACTGTATAAAAATTATTTTTATTTTTAAAAAACATGTTGACATAAGAAAGATTTAAATACGAATCACAATATACACGAAATGTATGTATCAATTATCTTCTCATGTCTATATAATTTGCATACAATAGAATGATAAATACAGCCCCTAAGGGCTTACACGTATTACAATGAATTTTTCCCCCTATATTTTCTTATTTGAAAAAATGAACTAAAACACGAAACAAAATTTGTTATTTTGTAGCATTTATACATTTTATAACATAAAATAATACTGCTCGACATTTGAATATGGTTATCTAGGGGCCGGAAGTTAGCAAATATAAGGGTTCTCTCCTCATTACTAGATAATAACACCCTTATTATATTAGGACCCAAATAGCGCAGGTTAGAGCAAAAAGGTTAGAGCAGTTCAAGTGCAAACACTGGTGGTTCAAACACAGTCAGTTCCTTAATTTTTATTTTTTATTTTTTATTTTTTTTATCATGATATTAGAATGATTCTTAGCACATAGCATTTTCCCCTCGTCCAATCAGCTGTCGAGGATTGTTGATAGTAGACATGTACTATATTGTATAGTATAGAAGCGTGTTGAACTTGGGGAAAATGCTGTGCTAAGCCAGTTAGATTATGTTTTCATTTTACTATAAGGTTCAGTGCTCGGGGCTCCGCCCCTCGCACTTAACCTTATAGTGAAATGAAAACATAATCTAACTAATACATAGTAAAAATTTATTATATAAACATAATTGGAAAAATCATTGTTTTTTTAAATAGTTTTCTTTCACAAATTATAGAATTTTATCATAGAATTGACTTAATTGAATTTCAACCCATAAAATATATATTTAAATTAAATTAAATTTACTTAATTTTTAAGCAAAGGTTAATGGTATGGAACATAAATGGCATCATAGAGTTTCATGTAGTATGCCACTTATAACGCTGTTTTTTTTGTTACACATAGGCGGTTCCAGCGGGGGGTCAGGGGGTCCGGACCCCCTAGAATTTGGAAAATGTACTTGTTTATGAGTGTTTGTCTTGCCTGTAAGTCATTTTTAAGAAGCTCGAAAGCAATTTTTTCAGTGCTAAACATAGATTTAATGGTTATGTAAATTTTATTATCAGTATGTAGCATTTTTTCCTTCAAAATTTGTATAATGTGGTTGTGGTTCGAGGTTTGGACTTATCTTGAGAAGTTCGGACCGCCCCTAGAAAAGTTCGGACCCCCTTGAAAAAAATCCTGGATCCGCCCCTGTAATACAAATTAGGTAACTGCATTTCTGTTCAAAGTCTGATGGCTTCAGGTGTAAGATTTTTAAAGTTAGGGGTGATGGATCCGTTAGCCAACGCTTTGCCAAGGGCCCAGGGCACCTGGGGCATCTTAAAGTTCCTTAACAATAGCTATTTGATACTAAATAAATATTGACAAATATACATGTATTAAAGTGTTTTACTTCACGCCTGTAGACATTCGGTGTGCAGGATAGGGTTGTGACAATACCGTAAAAAACGTAATAAGATAAATTACGATACTCGAAACCCTTATTGCAACTGCTGTACGTATTGCTTTTGCAAAGACATGCGAACAGAAATTAATGAACATGTACAGTATAACCTCTGCAGAATGGCCCTCTACTCAACAAATCCTCTTACGTCTTATGATATTTCCCTTGGGCATAAAATTTTGTAATAGAATTAAACCTCTGCAGAGCAACAACCTCTGAGCAACAACACACTTTAGTCCTTCCCAGTGGGTGTTGTTAAAAAGAGGTTGTACTGTATTGTCTTAATTGGATTAAATTACACACATAATAATGTAGTTCTTTCCAATAATCTTTAGATAAATGTTTCTATGATTTGTGTACTGAGTATATAAGAATAACTATTTGTCTTACTCAAGAAAACAACGAGTGTTTGAACCGACGGATTGGTCATCAAATGGTTACCAAACCAACGTCTTAAACACGCGGTCCATCTGTCCATTGTATATAATATCCAGTATAACCTTTGTAAATTGAATTTATTTATTTATTGGAGTTAACGCCGTAGCAACACAATTTAGGTCATTTCACGGCGTCCAGCACACCTAACCTAGCTTTCCTGGACCATTGTCTATAACCAGTACTCACCTACCCTTCCACAAGGCCGGAAACTTCTCCATATTATCTAACCAATGGAGGAAAATCGACATTATTGTCAAATTTTCATGGAAGGGTATAACCTCCCCGGGTGGGATTCGAACCCGCACCCCTCGGGCACGAGTATCCAAATCCCGGCGCGCTACCAAGTGCGCTATCGACCCGGGTTTTGTAAAATGAACCTCTAATGAACAAATCCTCTGCACAAAAAAACATACTTTTGATATTTTCCATGGGCGCAATTTTAATAGAATTTAAACATCTGCATTGGAGCAGAAGAGCAACACACTTTAGTCCCTCCCAGTTAGTGTTATTCAAAAGAGGTTGTACTGTCATGCGAAACACCTCGATTTTTCGTGAATGAATAATCTCGGAAGGAATCGTAGGAGTCTACCCTGGCGGCTTGGGTTTTTACAACCCGCGCGAGTTGAAGCACAGGCGAAGCACGTAACGGCTATGCACAGTAGCCCTTGTAGTATACCCACAGATCTTTGTCAATTTAACTAAATACTGTTCATCGATTTCATTGAAATGTATTAATTTAAAATTTATAGACAAAAGACGACACATCACTTATCGCCTAAACGATAGTGGTTTTGTTTACTTCAACACCGGGCATAGCATTTGGTTTAGGAATGTGACTCGCAGGTAGGTTCAAAATGGCGTCTAATTTTGTCCAAAAATTCGTTAGGAATGGCCGATGAGTTCTGAATGGTTGTACTGTATACACTTTTGATATTTTAAGTCAATAATTACCTTGAAGTCATCCCCCATACAAACTTGGTAAATATCGCTTTTGTCTGCAGCATCAACAAAATAATCACTGACAGTTAGGTTGCTCCAGTCTGCATTATGTATGACTTGATAAAGCTGAAATAATAATGATGTTTTTTAAAGGCTACAACAATTTGATTGTATGTTCTATGGATTTGCTCGCACTTTAATTTTGACAGTTGTTACAAAATATATTTTTATTTCCTCGCTCGCTCATAAAAAATTGTTCGAACTGCTATATAAAGCAACTGAATAATGATTTTCTTCCCTCGCTCCCTCTTCCAATTTTTTCTCCAGAAAAATCCATTGAACGTATCATCAATTTGTTGTGGCCTAACGTCGAATTCAACAAATATTGAGGTCACTTATACGACGGTCAGCTCTTCTTATTATAGGTTTCCTGGACACTTTTCTATCACCAGGACTAACTTACCCTATCACGAGGCCGACATCTAATGTATAGCGTATGACCTACCGCGACCAGGCTCGAACCCACGATCACTGGATGCGAAGTCAGACATGCTAATCACTACGCCACGATCGCGGCTAATAATGATGTGTACAAGGCCAGAACAAGAATAGCGATAACACATTGACCCAACCAACAACCTACCCGCCACAGCACACTAGTTTTGATTCCAGAAAAAGTTGGTTATTCTTACATTTGAATATCACGAAATAATATTATTAAATCACAATCTCGAATTCTGGTCCCCGCATACCAATAACAGGGACGAAATACATGTACAAACTTATGAGGCATTGTGCAAATCGCCGGTAATTTTACAATCAAACCGCTCGGGTCAGTCTAAGTACTCAATTTTATTGCGCTCTGAACCTCACCGTCGGAAACTGACGGTGCTCATACGTAAAGAATTTTATAATCGTTGATGAATAATAATTCCCTGGGTTGTGGAGGATGTCTATCCTTTCTGTCACCAAAATGAATAAGTGCATGTAGGTGATAACCAATCAAGTTGGGCGAAGCGCTACCTAGCGATATGCTTAGGACACTGGTTGCCGCACTTGTCCTATTTTGTATTGCGCGTGAATATTGACCAGACCTTACCTTTACCCAAGAATATTCATTACACAGAACACAAATGTAGTCTTAATGCTCGATTACACCGTGACCGTGAGGATTATGAGTTAAAACTTAACACACAAGCAAACTTCCATAATTTTACGATCGCTGTCGCGGTGTAGAATAGGCGTGGAACTGACTTTTGTCGGAATATGTGTAGATAATTATTAGATGCAAATGTAAAAGGTTAGGTCGGGGTCAACATTTATGCACTATATATATTTATATATATATGTTTACATCCGTGTAGCTATAAGGTAAGTTGGTCATCGATGGTTGGGAAATACAAAAGCTGACATCAGTGGCTGGGTAGTAGTACAAGAATGTCAGACACATCTCCTCTTGTGTGGAAAGTCCTCCCTGAAAGAGGGTTAAAATTTTCTATTTTAATCATACATAAAATATGTACAATTCATAGTTTCAAATTTGAATGAATTCATTTTGTGAGAAAGAGTTTATTACAAAAACAAAATGGTGTCATATTCATCAAACCCGAACTCCAAACAAACACTTTAAGAATAATATTGACTTATAAATGTTTTTGTCACAAAACTGATTATACTGTATATGTCTTTATTCCGGCAAGTCCTATATTTGGCGGAATCAGTAGCAACCGTCAATATATCGCATGCTCTTTATGAATCAACTATGGCAAAATTAACATAGAAAAAAAACCATTTCAATATATAGCGGTTGTTAAGCAGACCGCCAAAATAAACATCTGCCGAAAAAATCGGCATGAATCTGTGGTTCAATTTTAAAATCGTTTGATGCATTAAACTTACAAAAGTAACGTCGGTTCTACCCTCTGAGTTGTAATTACATTCTACGTGGAAGCTGTCACCCTGAAATCGAAAAAAAGATTTCCTTTAATAACGTATGTATCAGTTTTATTACCGTCTAACACCCATACTATATACAGGCAAATTGTTCATCATATAGGGTCCGCACGGTTCAGAGAAAAAAGCACTATGTAAATATATAAAATCAGGTATGTTACCTAGAATAAGGTAGATTCGGTAGCAATGTACTAAAAGTAACCAGCTTTTCCATAAATTGATCTATTTAACAGGTTAATACATGTATGTGCCTGCATAGCTAATGCTTTGTTCTTTCGAATGACGATATTCTCGTTCCCAGAGGGTATCAAGATTCTTGAACAAGTCTTTTTTATGGAAGGGCATAACCTTTGGATTCCAACCCGTTCCGTCTTTGCATGTCCAGGGAAGCCCACCCAACGAATCCTTCCGAGATTATTAAATCATGAAAGGTCGAGGTGTTCCGAATAATGTTTCAGACGACTGACACTACACCGGAAGTGAATGTATCCTTACCGGAAGTACAGTTCTTTGTTCTGGTAAAAGTCTAACTTCTTGATAATCAAAATCGTAGTTTGGATCTTGTATCAATGGTTTCAATTCCACACCATTTCGGAAATGTCTTGTGGTAATTGCTCGTCCAAGAAGATGCGAGTGTTGGAAGGCCCCAACGACGGTAAACTCACTAAGATTGCTTTGATACATGCCCTGAAAATAATTTCATCCGAATAAATGAAACTGTTGTTTTTTTTTCAATCCACTCACTTACATTTCTTAAACTTGAAAAGACTAAAAGATGCGGTACCATTGGTTATTTGTAAAAAGATTAGGTGCGCAGCACGGACAGTACTGAGTTGTTGACTATTGACTCAATGTATTAGGGATGACTTAACGTGTACTATGCTAATTTATTATAACATTCGCCGTGGTACGCTCCTGGTGGTACATGTTTGAGTGACCAGCGGATATGACAGTTAAAACTTTACAATTTTAACAAAATGAACCCCACATAGCGCCGAATATCTTTACAAATATTTCTAGTCATTATTTTTTTACAGTTTTATTTAGATTACCTTTACATAATTTAAGTATAATTTTGATGTATATCTCATTTTTTGTCTTCAATTTATAAAGTTTTAATAAAATTACGTTAACATAATTTAAGTATGACTTGGAGATTAATCGAGTTTTGTACGAATACTTACCTGGCTTAAACAATCGGCCGTGCAGTATGACTTTGATATGAATTCTTTCTTGCCTGGTGGAATAATTTGATAGAAAGTACTTGCATGACCTATTTCCATCATTCCAGCCTCGTACTTTCGGAGAGTTGGTGTAATGGTAATTCTTATACCAGAATTGTCTATGGCACCACTGCGACGTGTAGGGTTGTCGTAATGTGTTTCAAGAATGTACAAATTGACATCATCATCTCCAACAGGAAAACCCACATCTCTAGGTAAGTAAAATGGCTGAAATGAGGGACTTTAGTGAGTTATCTTTCCTTGATAAAATCTGAAGCAATCCAATTGGCAAGTAGGTCCTACCAGTTGGAATCCTCGGATTTTATCATTTAAGTCCTATGTAAGGATAACAAAATATTTCATCTAATATCTTTCTTGTTAATAAAGATATTATCAGAAGTGATGAAATTTAGATAGTTCTTCATCTTAAAAATATTTATCTTGAATTTCAAACAAATTAAATGATTTACAAGAAAACTATTCAAGATTGGTTTTGGCAAATTGACATTGAAAAGTAAGGGTAAAATCCGAATAATCCAACTAATTGGACCTACCTATTTGAAAATATACAAGGGGAAATAACTGACTAAAGTCCCTTATTAAGAGTTCACAGGTCATTTGTGTTAAAAATGTTTTTGTTTAAAGCATTACGTGTAGCGACACATTGTAAAGATCACATTACGGCAGTCAGTCAACTTACGTTTTAGAAAGGCTACATTTGTGGATTTAGCTGTTTACCAGTTACTTGGGGCATGCTACCGTTAGTACCTGACAACTGCCCTACGAAGAAAACGTAGATGGGAGAATGACCGTAGATTTTATATCATGGCCAAACTCCGCGAAAATTTCCTCGCCTGGGAATTGGAACTACGACCTGTCGTAATTGATTTTACAAGCCGCTGACTGAGCAAGCCTGGCGGACTTGTCGTACATTAATTAACGTGGGGATATTATATTCAGAATGGAACAAACGTTTGCTTTTCGTCTACTTCTTGCAGCAGGCAACAAGCTCCAAATAAATGATAAAATAATTAAAAAATTTTCTTCTGGAAATGCCCGTATTAACCTATAAGTTAAAATTGTTCACCCTCGGTCTCCTGTACATATTATTTTTGAAAATGACTTAGTTGACCACTCCAACTGCTGGCTCCGTGTTGTTTCATATTACATCGAATACCTACCTTGGTGCCTCTTTTGGCAAGAAAATTTATCCTTCGATCTTAGCATTTTGGGACCAGAGAGCAACTAGGGAGTGAGAACTTGTAAGCTAAACTAAATTAGTGCATACATTATCAAAGCGCCGATATCGCTGTCAGACATGGGGTTTTGGTAGATTATATGGCTATATACAACACATGAAAGGGCCAGCGATACAAGGGACCATTACTTTACATAAACTAGGTAAGATATTCACGTGCTTCTTATCGTCTGCTTGTTAACGCGGACAATATTAATTGCAGTGGTAATTATCCCTTTATTTGCGTGCGCACAACCGAATGTAATCGTCCGCGACAAATTTTGATGTGGATTTGCCACAGTCCACTACTAAACATGGGGAAACCCCATGTGAATATATTACATGGATTGGAGCAGTAGTGCGGTAATACAAAACGTGCGATTATGGACCGAAGGGGTTCGAACCTCACTTAGGACACTTGTTTCACTCCGCCCATTAGTAAATGCATGTGTATCTTCAATAGTGGTATAATTATGTCGCGCCAATTTGTTGACAGTACTAATAAGTGGAGTAAAATACCCCCCAGGGAGACTGATAGGTAGATACCAGTAGCCCGATGACTAGGGGTAATAGCTGTAAAGTCGGTGAACGTGCTCTGGCAATAAACTTAGATTATGAAATATATAATGTCAAAATAAAATAGCGACTTTTAGGGTTGTGATTGCTTCGAGAACTGTGGTTTAATAGAGTTCACATCAACTTACCTCTCCGCCGATAGCCCAAGCTATAATAATACTGGAACACTGAGGTAGGGTTCTGTTTTCAGCATAACATATTCCAGATTTACCATGCCAGAAATCAGGGTTGTCAACTTTGCATCTGTATAATACTACATGGTGCACGTTTAACTCATTGCCTGGTGTTACGATTGCTTCATACTGAAAAATAACCCAAAACCGAATGTACACTTTATTCATCCGCGAATTTAAATAACTCGAGTGAATTAATCCTCGAGTTAGAATATACTGTGTTGAAAATAGAACTGAATATTTTGATCTGAATGTTAAAAAGAACGAAACTGAACGTATATCTTGCCTCAGATGCTTCATGTCAGAAAAAAAAACGAAGCCGAATGTATTCCGTATTCATCCGCAAGTTAAAATATGCCACGATAAAATAGACCAGGATTTTATATACAATCACTGAATAGCGAGTACCAAATGCATTCATTCGCGACATTATAAAGTATTACCGGAAGCGAGTGTATGCATTGGTGACCTTTAAAAACAAGTCTCTATGTTATGGTGGTATAATTCCGTTGCGCCAATTTGTCGGCTGCACTAATTAGCGGAGTAAAAAGATTTCTAAGGGAGATTGATAGACATAAATATACATGTAGCCCGATCACCAAGGGTAATAGCTGTATTTTCAGACTTATAATTGTCATCACACTTTTTTAACAAAATGAATTTACATCATTATTTATTTTTTAGAAACAAACTCTAAATGTTCTACATACCTTGACCATGTGGTGTTTTGTCATAATAGGTAATTTAGTTGCAGAACACCAATACGTGGTTGAATCATTTGGAATAGTGTACTGAAAATCATGAAATTATAAAAAAATATAGCAAAACGTATATATGCAGAGGGAGTGAAATTCAATTTCGATGACCACTTAATCGACAGCTATAATAGAGAAATGGTTTGAATAAAGGATCTTTTTTCTCCTCAAATTAAGCATTTGAGACTTTCCAACTGTCAAAAACTGTAAAATTTTGCAGTAATCTAGATGATTTAATAAAGATAATTTAGATATATCTGAAATTCTATACCATTTATCACGTATTACTTTAGTTGTCTATGAAACACTTATTTAATGTACATGTATTAAAAATATCAAGATATTATGAAGCATCCTAAAATCTCTGATTTATTCAACTTAATCAAATATACATTGTGCCCAATATGAACAATATGCAATACTTAATAGCGTGTTACCATCAGTTCAGAGCGGAATTTTTTGAGTCACATGACAAAAAATGGCGGCCTGAACAAGCAAACCCTCGACATCATTGCTTGATGTATGAATTCGGCAGAGCGTTATTTTTCTAACAAAAGGACATTTATCCTTGTTTTAAGTATGTCACCTTCTATAGAACATGTCTGTTTGTTTGTTTGTTCTAATTTTGTTTGGTTTAACGCCGTAGCAACACATTGTATAGGTCATATAACGGCGGTCAGTCAATCTACTTACTCCTCCTGGAAAGGTTAAATCTCTGGATTTATCTGTTAACCAACTACTAAGCGCATACTTTGGTCAGCGACGGTCAACTGCCCTACATAATTAGAAATCATTGGTTGGAGGGAGTTTGGCCGTAGAAATAACATTTACTCATGCACATAAGCAATATATGCTTTTCATGGCTGTCGGCGGAAGTGGAAAGGCAATTCTCGTTTATTCAATACCAACTACCAACAATGGCTTAATATGGAAGAAAGTTTGCAGTTGTTTTCGGAGGATGAGAGTGATGTAATGATGTATCTCATGAATGGCAGAACAAAAAGCCACCCGATGAAGCTCTCGCAAAAATTTAATATTTTACTTACATTATTGTGGACGATATCAAAATGGCGGATATCGTCAGGTAAATCAAAATGTTCGCTGTTGTAACTCAACAAAGAAACGCTCTTTGTACCTCTTGTAGTACCATGATAACTAACACCATTCTCATTGGCCGGGTCACTGGAACCATATGCAAATATAACACGTGATGTTCCTTCCTGGAATTTCAACACAAATAGTATAGTAAGTACTTAAAATGTGCAAAATGAAGTATGTTGTTATTGAGGAATAATTAGGTAAATAATCCAAACTTAAAACTAGGCCTTACAAAACGTCAAAAATCGAATTATGTTAGCAAAAACTAAGTCAGTATTTAAAGAAACTAAAAACTATGTCACTATAAAACAATAATAGATTACCATAAAAAAAGGTTTCTGCATTTCAACCAAACAATTACATAGGAATCACTTTGTCAAGTAATTTAAAATAATTCTAATACACAAATCTTACCAACTCTAAATCATTCACTTACCTGAATGTTTTCATCTTCGGTTTCATCGCATGTTTTGATTTTCTTGACAAATTTTAACACAGTTCCAAAATCATTTTCTTGTGCCAGTAACAAATGCCAGTCTTGGGAACTATCCACTACTGGTGGGGCATGGGCCACAGTGTGACGATCCTGGAACAAAAATAAGTTTCCAGAATTTTAATTCAACGACGCATTTAATTACATGTAAATGCTTTGTACCGCAAAATACGTTTGTATATACGCTTTTTGCTTCAATTTTACACCCCATTATTTTTATCCCCATTTCGGGTAAAAAAATTGTGTAGTTAAATTTTACGCCTTATTTTGCAAAAATATTTTGTAAAGTCATTTTTGTCAAATGAACGTGTAACTGACTGGAACTGAGGCCAGTGTAAAAGGTTAAAAAAACTCACAGAGAAATGAGAAGTGCCATCATCATTGACCCAGCCTACAACTACATCAGCTGGAAACATCTTACCATTTGTTGATAATCCGAAACCTACCCATCCTGTAAATAAATGATAATGAAGTAGTTAAAAATAGAAAATAATTGAAAAGGCGAAGTTTTTATTTGTTAGGGACTATCAGCCAAAACCTATGTCTCTCGTAATTTTAGTCTCTATCAATACTTAGGTAATAATCCGCAAATAGTTCCATCAGTTTTCAAATAGCAATTGAAACGTATCATCTGGTTTGATAGACGCAAATATTTCGAAACTCTTGAAAAACACATTAAAACCTAAGTATTTCGTACGCGGGGACGCACGATTTAGAATTAAGTGATTCTGGAACGTTTTTGGTCAAAATAGGACGAATGTCGTTTAATAAAATTTCCACAATAAGTTGATTACTCTCAATAAATTGTGAAGATAAAGTCTATTTGTGATTAATTAAGCATTAAGCGAGAACTGGTGAAAATATTGGGAGCAGGAAATCTAGTAAAGTTGCACTGTAGCTTGTAGCGTGACAAAATATTTGGAATAAAACTGTCGCAAAATATAAGAAAGCCCAGCCGGCAGGCTATGTTGGTAGCACACAAGTCTGCTGATCGAGCTGTCGTGGGTTCAAGTCCTTGACGGGCATACTTTCAAGAAGAACATGCAAATATGACCATTCTCCCTTCTAAAACTGATTCTAAATCACAAAGGACAGTTGTCAGTCACTGACAGAAGTATGTGCCAAGTAGCTAGTAAACAGCTAAATCCAGAGATGTGGCCTTGCTAGGAACAGTGAGTAGGTTGACTGAAGGTCGTGATATGACCAATACAATAAGTACATGTACGCATATGCGGCAATAAACCGAACCATAAAAAAAGAAAAACAGAAAAAACATTCTGTTAAAAGTCTAGATTACACCTACCTCTGGTTTTAACATGAGTTTCAAATGTCACATGTGTGTCGTTGAAATTCCAGAATAGTACATAATTTTGATTCGTATCTAGAACAGAAGAGTGCATAAACGTTTCCGTGGGCGTTACCCCTGGTATGTTTACACCCCAAACTAGGGGAGCAAAACAGACTAACACTAAAATCCCGATAGACATATTCATGTCGAATAAAACAAATTTGAAATTGAAATGTTTATAATATATACTCTCTTTATGACTAAAGTAGTGCACACTCGTAAGATAAAATACGACGGTCGCTGTTATTTTGAAATATTTATCATTACAAGCATAGAGAGGTCCCTACACAGTAACAGACATATTTGAAAATCTATGAACCCATTTTACTGACAGTACTAATCTAAACAAAATAAGGTATTTTCCCAAGACCAAGATAATTGTTGTACTTTTTGTGTTAATCATTTATTGCGGTTCAAACTTTTAGTAAGTTAAAGTGCTTTTATTCAGCTTTTACGTGGGTTTTTCAAATGTCAGGCAGACGATTGTATTAAGGCGTCCACGCGTAATTAAACGGATAATTACTAGTGCAAAAAATGTAGTCCGCATCACGCGTCAACACATTGACAATATGCTGCTTATCCAATTGAAGTACATGTAGACTCAGCGAAACTTAATTCTAAGTACCCCCGATTTCAATGTTGTTTGAAAATTTAATTTTACAACATTTATGTCAGATCGTCATTGAAAATGTGTATAGGACCTTTCTGTCGTCAGCTTGCATGATTTCCATGCTTTTTATTGATGCAAAACCAGCAGCGTGTTCAGTTACCCTGAACGTTCCAAAACGTCCCGTAACGGAAGTGTCCGAACAACTCAACCCAAATACAACTCAACCCGAGGCAACTCAATCCCCTACTAACGGGATGAGTTGTCCCATCTTTGAGTTGAGTTTTGCACGGGTTAAGTTGTCTTCGGGTTGAGTTCTCCCGTACCCGTAACGTTAGCCAACAGTCATTACTGAACACGCAGCCGTTTTATCGTACATGCGTTGATAAGGGAAGAGTTCTTATTGCTTTGATTCAACAGAAAATTCGCAATAAAAAAATTATGCAAACAGAAGTTGCTCACTACTTCGTAGTAGATAATAAGGGAAAACTTCTTTAAAGTAGGAATACGGGCCTCCTTAACCTTGATTACCAGATGAACGCTTGTAAATTTAGTTTGCAAAATATGTTGTATTTGGAAATGTCGTATGATATCTATTGGGTTAAAAATGAGCTCAACGTTTGTTTTTATAATACAGTACTTAAAGATGAAACAATCGTTATCTCTGAGTAGCATTCACATGATTTTTGTGCTGATATACAATATTTTACATTTGGAATTCCTCGACCATTCATTGAATGAATAATCTCGGACGAATTTGTTGGGTTCCGCAAAGTATATGAAATTTTGATTTTTGTGATTCACGTGAGGCTAAGCACAAGGGAAGTACATGTATTCAGCCGTTTAAGCAAAAATAGTTGTCGTAAACACATACAGAAATTGAAGTTATAAATGCGACTAAATATTGTATAGCGATATCATTATATCGTATGTTTCAAACTTATGGACTAAAAACGATTAATCATCGCCTAATCAGTCATGAAGTAATTTATTTTAGCATAACGAGTAATTATGTGCAGCCATTTTGCTGGTCACGTGACGCAAAAGTAGTTCCAACAAGGCGTATAAATATGTCCGAGGTTATTCGTAGTGAATGGCTGATGAGTTCTGAAAGGGGGTTTCGCTCTAGTGAATTTAAAGTCTTTCAAGAAATCTGATAGTTTGCCAACCCGGGTCGATAGCGCAGTTGGTAGCGCGCCGGGATTGGGAAACTCGTGTCCCGAAGGGGGTATGGGTTCGAATCCCACACGTGGAGGTTATACCCTTTCATGAAAATTTGACAATTATGTCAATTTTCCTCCTTTGATTAGATACACAATGTAATATGGAGAAGTTTCCGGCCTTGTGGAAGGCCTAAATTGAGTGACACGGCGTTAAACCCAGTAAAAAAAGATAGTTTGCCGTTAAGAACAATACAGGTCGTATAGTAGGCCGGGCGTGTTTTTGTACGTTAAACAACGAACATGAGCACTCAACAGGGAAATTTATTATCTTCATTTTTTCACTGATTCAAACAAAATTCTTCAACATTCATTATAAAAAGTGAATTAAGAACATTATAAATTAAGATGTTGATATGTCCGGCTACAAGTCGTATTCTAGGTCATGCGTGTTATTGTACTTTAATCAATGAACTTGCCCACTAAATAGGTGAATAAGCTGATGCATGAACAGCATGTTAATGATTTAAACAGACCACTTTGATATTTTACATTTATCTAAATAGTGTATATGCACATTACAAATTTTATGTAATTGTGTGTTTATGAAATAAGTATAAACTAACTAAACTATAAAATTGTAAAAACTTATCTCTCCTGAATATTAGTGTGTAATGAAACTGGCTATGTTTATATACGCAATGTTTACGTGGACGACCTGTAGCTCAGTCGATAGCACGCAAGCCTACTGGTGGAGGGGCGGTACATGTAGGTACGATTTCCGGGGGTTGACATACTTTCATAGAGCTTAGTCGTAAAATAAGTATTACGACCATTTTCCCTCCTACCATCCGATAATAAATCATATAAGGCAGCTGTAAGTACTTCAAGAAGTCTTTGCATGGTTTTTAGACTTTCGGCTGTTTCGCCGAAAGGCTTAAGTTATACCAGAAATCGAAAACTATCGACGAAAATGCCTGACCAGTTTAACCTGCGGAGTGATGTATGTGTCTCTGATTTACTACACAGTCAATTTCTAAGCGATAAAAGTAGTTCCGTCAGAATTTGTATGCAAAGTGTACAGGGAAACTGCACTTCAAGATTTTGTATAGGAAGAAGAGGAAAATAAAATCTTTGTTTTTTAAACTGATAATATTTGCCAGTAATACAGGATATAATAAACATTTCGCTTGTATTTTTTGCCCTGCTCGATTCGTACTTAATCTTATTTGTAAGGAGTAATTATTAGTATGGATTTGTTAGATGTCAATGTGCACGAAAGTCTGCCTGTATTTCAATACTTCGATTAATAGCTAAATCCAGAGATTTAGTATTTCCAGAAATGGTTAGTCGGTTGACTAACCGGCTATATTTTTATACTAGGCAGTATCAATGGACCGACTTGATTTGCCAGAGCGGCTTTATTCGACATACGCCCGTGTCTAAACTGGCACCGGCAAATCACTTTATTTGTTCCGAGATTAGCCGGCGTACGCCAAATAGCCGGTTACGTTTTAGCGGCGAGCGGCGATCGAGTGACAAATATGGCTGTAAATGGCTACAAGGTGAACCATTGTTCTGTTCTCTTAGTTTATTATCCGCCTGTACATTTCTTACTTTTAAACATTCTGGACGCCCTTTGATACTTTGCATAAATGTTTTTTCTTGTCACTTAATTGATTACTTACTTAATTAGAATTAATACTTTGTCACTGTATCACAATAGTGTGGACTCATATGCCATGTTTTGAAATTTGATGAAGTGAACTGGATTATATTATTATAAAGTTAACACCAATACGTAAAATTATTTTGTGCATGTTTGTACTTGTTTGAAATTTGCATACGTATTATTACGTAATTTTGCAGATTATGTGATATATAATTATATAAATGTGAAACTGCATTGGCACTATTTCCTATCTATTAAACCCCTCGATGTGATTGTTAGATTGTGGAAAGGAACTCGACTGTAGAAAGGGTAACTATTTTGGAAAAACTGAATTAATTACAGACCTATAGAAATTTTATAACTGATTAGTTTCTATAATCAATTACATTATAATTGGATCTAATTTTATTTAACTGATGGTTAAATAAATTTAGTATACCATCTTACTTTAAATATTTTGAGGGGAATTAATAGAGAGAGGAAATAAAGCGCCATGATCGTGCGACCACATGCACGACTCATGCAGGTCGGTTCGTCTCCATTCGGAGACAAACACCAAAATCAACAGCGTAAGTCAACTCCTAGCAAAACATTAGCAGCTCTGGTAACCAAGCCTTAATTCCATTCTCTTTGAAAAAGGAATAGCATGGTGTTTAGGAACGACCAGAGCCAGTCAAATGCTCAGCCTAAAGAAGGCAAACGCTTGGCTATATGTTTGACATTTAAGTCAAAATAACGTCTTACACATTACAACTGTGATGTTTTCTATCACCAGTTAAATACTAACAAATGGGTTTCAAAGTGAGCAGTTTATTATGTCAAATAAATTCAATTGGTCTCTAATTCTTTCTTACTTAAGGTTGCAGATTCTTTGTTAATTATTTAACTAGATATTTAAATATTATTACAAAAATATATTGAAGACTTATCAAATAAACGAAAAACAAAATTTATACAGTCACGCGTTATATTTTGTATATTTCTATACCCTGCGTTCAAAATCATAAACACGCCCCCGGGGCGTATATTTAATATTATCAAATACGATTTACATACATACGCAAGGGAGTTGAGTAGGATCTAAGCACTTGCCATTATTGCCTCCCTTTGTGCTAAATCGACAAATGTAGTTCTTATTAACAATAAGTAAGACTGTGAAAAGAATTTTATAGATCATGTATGCTATATATAGATAAGCACATTATCATCGTAATTTCAAACCGACGTATGAACATTTTTATAGTTTTGAGACAAAACCAAAACAAAAACAAAAACGAAAATTCAGAATGTAACTATAAAGCATTACTTAAGTTTTCGTGGAATTGTATTGTTTGTACTAAATTGTTCCACAGGGATATAACTTAACACTAGAATACAGTTTGAAAGGACGAACACGTAGATACCTATCAAGGCTACCGAATAACGTTATGATCATTCTCGTCCCCAGAGATTATCAGGATTCTCGATCTTATCAGATATATAGAAAATCTTGATAACCCCTGGGTACGAAAATGCATAATGATTAGCTTAAATACCGTTTCTGTACATACTTTGCACGGGAAGCCTGTTGTCAGTTTGAAAGTCGTTTGTAAGCTCTTATTTAGGGTGAGGGTCCAATGAGTGCAATTAGAGGGTTTTGTTCTTACCTCGTTGCAAAACTCCATAATTTTAAACTTAGTAGGTCATACTTACGACTGGATATCATCTGGAGTGATGTTTCAAAATTTATGGACTAAAAACGAAACATCACTCAATGCCTAAACGATCGTATACTTGTTTACTTCAACACCAGTAGTTTCAAAATAGCGTCTAAATATGTCCGAGGGTATTCGCAGCGAATGGCCGAGGCGTTCCGAATGTAGCGTTACGGAACGTTTTGGAACGTTTAGGGTAATTGAACAGGCTACTGGTCTACTGCAGCTAAAATACAGTAGAACAGGAAGAATAAATGTAAATGAATTAAAATGATATTGATAACCTCACCAAATATTGATGAGTGGTGATAAAATGATTCAATTAATTAACATTATCTCGCATACAATGACATACATTTGATAACGGCATTTAAAGCTGCTCACTCGCAAATTTCTTTTTTTACTGAGTCTAATGCCCTGTCAACATATTTTGGTCATTTTACGGCGTCCAGCACACCTAACCTAGCTTTCCTCGACCCTTGATATTGCACAGGGGGTCACGTCGAGATGACATTTGTATCAGCCAATCAATGCGTAGTCTTTATCTAGACGAAACACTTTTAACCTTAACCTTAATTGTATTAGCACGGCGTTCAACCCAATAAAAAATAATCAAGTTGCTGAAATTTAAGTCAGGGCTCAAATTTAACAAAAACACTGCATTTTTTACGAGTTAATTTTATTTCCACTCGCAAAAAAACAAGCACTTGCAGTTTTGTGGGATAGACAAAGAATATCGAACACGTTTACTGTGTATCTTTAATTTATTATAAGGGAACAACATTTCTGAAATTTTCGTGAAGTTGAAGACGTTCCTGAGGGGACTATCATTAGTTCTTCTGTCCGTTTCAATGCTGATTTGAGCCTCAATGTTCAGAAGTAATATTTTTTCCGGCGAATTCAACCCGCAAAAATTTGCGAATAAAAATAAGATCAACTCGCAATTTGCAAATCCACTCGCATTTTGCGAGTATGCGATCTTAAATTCGAGCCATGATTATGTACTTATTAACTGTTGGCTGACTGCTTTTGGTTTTGGTTGCTCTTTTAAATATGCGCGTTTCTTTTTTGGCTGTGTGTATTTTATAAATATCAACATCGGGGTTTTATGAACCTATTATGATATGATATGATTTCATAAAGTTCAAATCTGTGTCCGTTATGTTGATGTTGATAAACATACATGAATATACAAACAATAAAGGTAGTTGTTATAGTGTAAAGTGTCTTTACTGATTTGTATATAAATGAAGAAGGACCCGGACAGTGTAGTGATTTTGCAAGGCTGGTAACTTGAAGCGAGGCACAATGGCGGGCATAGTAAGTTAATATTTTTGTTTTTTATTTGCATTGATATACATCCGATTGACTCAGTCGGTAGAACGCCTGGACATGAGTCGAGAGTTCGATTGCTTGGCTGGCTCTGTATTACTCATTTGTTGAACTTTGCCACTTGAAATGTTTTATTCGACTTCTTTCCTAGCTACCTTTGTTTCACATTGATCAAATAGCAGTTGTCAGTGACTAGTTGTCATTTTTTGTGGTAGTGTTTAACATTGTAGCAACATGCTGTATAGATAATATCTCGATGGCCACTCAACCTACTCATCATTCATGGAGAGGACAAATCTCTGGATTTAGTGGTTAGCAAGTTACTAGGCATATAATTCTCTGTGTCTGACAACTGCCTTACACACTTGATATTCAGTAGGAAGGAGAATGGTCGTATACATTTATTCATGACCAAACATAACGAAAGTATGCTCCGTCTTGGAATAGAAACTACAACTCTTTCATCAGTAGACATGCGCACTAGCGACCTAGCTAGCCGTCCGACTGACTGGAGATGGTATGAGCTGAGTATTGGATAAACAATAAAGGCTAGATTTCTGAGAAGCTCATGGGACAGTGGAATGAGATATGATTGAAAAGAGCTTAATAAAACTAAGACAACAAGAACTATAATAATATGATTATATATACAGTGGCGGGCATATAGTGGAGTGATTAACTGTAATTAATTTCAGAATTACAAGAAAAGAAAAAGAAATGACACTATTTTACCACAACTGTACAAAGAATGTGAGATTCTGTATGATAAGTTTAACAAAGATTTATTGGCCGGGAAACTTTTATCTTTAAGCGATACAGCGATATTACAGCATTATCTTGGTAACGATGGTTGCAAACTTTCTATACAAAAGATGGTTGAAATGAGATTAAAACTCTTAAAAGATCCTGAAATAGTTATCCTGGTAGCCGGTGAGTATGCTATTCAAAGTATTGAAATGCAGAAAGACGTTTGTACACATTGAAACCTAACAAATCCATACCAATGAATACTCCTTACACATTATATTCAAGTACTATTCGAACAAAATCGGCAAAAATGCGGGTAAAGTGTTTATTCTACCCTGTATTACTGGCAAATACTACTGCTTAGTGTATTAACGAGATTTGACTCCGCCCCTTCCCTACGCTCAAACACCTGTCAATGATCATTGAAACATATACGCGTCAGTTGATTGAGAACTACTTTTATCGCCTAGAAATTAACAGCGTAGTAAATCAGACACAAATGTATCACTCCACAGGTTTAAATGGTCAGGCATTTTCAGCGTCGATAATTTTCGTTTTGTGGTATAACTCAAGCGTTTCGGCGAAAACGCCGAAAGTCTAAAAAGTCTATTTTGCCAAGGTTTTTGTAGGTCACCGGACAAATATAACAATCAGTAGCTTCAGCAATTTACACTCGCGCCAACGAACAAACCCGAATCTGCCCGAATAATATTTCTGCAATAAGCTCATGCGGCTTACTTGGGCGATATCGTTACAATTGCCGTCCGAGATAATGAAAGCCTCGGGCATAATATATTTAAAAAAAGACTGTAGCTGACCTTAAATTTATTAACGATAAATTAATGAACATCTTTTATAGGAGAGAGGCTTATGACAATTCTGCTGTAATTACAAAATTCATGACTCTCTCAACATTCCTGGCTTGGAAGATACATCTTACTAAAATTAAATATCAGGATGAATGGAATAGTATGAGCCTGAAAACTCACGACTCACTACATGTATTTAAGTTTCACGCTCACGCTAAACGTTCGCGTCGCGCTCCCGTTTTGTTTTTATATGTTTTTGTTGGGTTTAACGCCGTAGCAACACATTTTATAGGTCATATAACGGCGGTCAGTCAACGTACTCACTCCTCCTGGAAAGGCTAAATCTTTGGATTAAGCTGTTAACCAACTACTTAGCGCATACTTTCGTCAGTGACCGAAAACTGCCCTACGTAATTAAAATCATTGGTAGGAGGGAGAATGGTCGTAGAAATAATTTCATGACCAAGCTTCACGAAAGTATGCCCCGCCCGGGAATCGAACCAACGACCTCTCGATCAGTAGACTTGCGTGCTACCAACTGAGCTAGCCGGGCGGGTCGTGCTCCCGTATGAATGGAATATCGGCTAAATTCTTTGAGCGGAAGTCACTAATCAGAGTTTAGAAAAAAAAACATGATGGCTTTTTTTCAGGAGAATACAATGCAGGCAAAACGACGTTTGTTAATATTCTGATGGGAGGAGACTATTTACCAATGGGGCGTGGCAAGAAAAGTAGGACTGTATGTGAGATACGTCACTCGATGCAGAGACAAGCGATAATATCATACACTGACAGAGAAAAGGAAATTGTTAGTCTGACTTCTAATTGTAAAGATGAATGCTGGAAACGTATTCAAGACATTATAAAGACTGATTACACTAACGAAGACCATGGTGTGACCCGTGTTGTCATTGAGTGGCCAATAAAAGCACTTAAGGTAAAGTAAAAACCTTTAATCAGTTTTAAAACGAACGCTCATTAATGAACAGTATTACAAGATCTGAGTCCGGTGCGTCTAGATCATCTGGATTGATATTGGTCATTTTGTTTGGTTGCCTTTGATGTCGTAGAAACACATTGTAAAGGTCATATCAGGCCTACGGTATTTCATCGTCGGCAACTACAGTACTTTCTACCGCTAAACTCCATACGTACCGTTGGCAAATTGACTGACAAAATCTAGTCTTTAAGAATATGCATGAGGCAGGGGAGACTAATCTTCTTCCAATGAAATTGCGTGTGACAATCAAATACTCTTCAATAACAATGACGTTATACTAGGATTTTGTTACTTGAAATACGAGAAACCAACGCACATGTTTATTTTCTAAATGGTTGCGTAATTTCATTGGCTAGTTTTCCGCAGTAGTTTCTTTGCAGAACCAATGAAACTGCCTTATTATTATTCATGATTACGAGATTTTTATAACCAAATGGTCCACGGTACATGACGCAGCTTACCGGAGTAATGTTTCATGGGATAACCGAAGATGACGGTTTTTCAGAATTACTCCTAAGCACCAAACTTCTTCATGTTGTATATTCATTTTCTGTTGGGTTTATCGCCATAACATCGCATTATTTAGATTATATTAAGGTTGTCAGTCAACCTACTTACCATAAAAACTACATTTCTGGATTCAGCTGTTGACCAATATCTAGGCCGATCATGCTGCCATCAGTGACCGACAGATATCATTCATGGTCAAGGATGAATGGTAGGAGAAAAAATGACTGTTGCTATTATTTCTTGACCAAGTTCTACGAAAGTATACCTCGCTTAAGCCATTTTAGCTGTTAAATGTTTTCAATACAATTTGTGGAAAAACCCTTATATCTACCAGGTCGACATAATTATGAAAGCATTTAGTACCAATGGTCCTACTTTTACAGAATAACTTTGCACTGATATTCTACATTTGCAAAGATGAAGGAATGCAACACCATCAATTAATGTAGCTTCCGTGTGATCTTATATTTTGCAGGGTTTTCTCTTGACAAATTTCAATGATTATGATGACATTTCAAATGAACGCACTGAGGCTTCACCTCCGCGTTTTCCAAGTGATTTTATAGACCAATTAAACCAGGTAAAAACACTCACCTGTTTTTGTAATGTCCTCTATCTATAAAGTCAAACATTTTTATGAACAATACAAATTCAATACCGAAATTCCATGAAAGGGTTTAACCTGCTCCGGCCAGGATTTGAACCTTGGATCTCGTATTTGTACGCTCGTAATAAGAGACTTTGTTTATGAACAAAAAAATATGGTTTGTGAACGATATCAGCTTTCCGATTATCGGTAGACAGACAGCACAGCATGTTATATTATTTACTAGACATAGCCTTTGTTTGATAAATGTAAATCAACCCCCATGGATTATCAGAAACGCGGGGCAAAAGGTAATATCCTTATAAGTAAACGCATAAAATCAGATTCTCAACTTTCTTAAAATTCTTAACTTCAATTATAAAACCAAGTAAAACGGTTGTTCTGTTTTTATTTCAAAGCGCATTTCTAAGACATATCACCAGAATAAAGATACAGGTCTACCATCGGCAAAATTCGATTCCAGTCAAACATATAGGAAAGAAGTCTATTCTGATTTACAAAATGACCCAACAGACGATTCTGAGCCACGAATGGAACTATTAAAGGAAACTTCAGAAAATTCAACAGAGAAGGGAAACGAGGAGGCATCTCTGTCTTCCAATAGTGAACAAGAAACACCAGATAAAGATACTGATATAGACCAAACGACCCCGAAGCAGATAATTGATACTTGTTATGATAACTTTTCAGATGTATTACAAGACATAGAACAGGTTAGTTCTTAGCTCACCTGAGCACAAAGTGCTTACAGTTAGCTGTTTGTTAGTCTGGTGGTTACGTACGTTCGTCTGGTGGATTCATGTAAAGCAACCAAAATCACATAAACAGCTTACCTGAACAGCAATTATTGAATTTTATGAAACGCTTTTGCATTTTAATTAGTAATGTATGTATGTTAAGGACTATCCTCTCCAGTAGCTTAGATTAATCAATGTAAACTATCTCGTATCTATAGTGAATAATCCATTATATACATCGTGCATTCATACACTAGTTTAATGTTCTTTAACTATATTTTTCATTTCCTGAACACAGTTCACCTTTTCGTTTGTTGATTGTCCGGGAATAGACAGCAGTGAACCAGAGTCTTTCAAGCCATCACGTGAGGAAATGATGCGATGTTTCACATTCTTCTTTATCATAGATGAAAGCCAAGATGATGGTTTCCATAAGAAAGGGGTAAGATAACAACTATTACTTACGATGTTCATTTAAAACCATTCTCGTACCCAGAGATTTTTAAGATTCCCGAATCTTAATAATCTGTCGTTACGACAGTGTTTTGAAACTGGAATTTCCACTGATTCCCCATTTATGGATGAAAACCGGTTTTTTTCTGCACACATTTTTCATATATTTATTTTTTATTTTTGTACCTTTTTGTTATGTCGGCTTAACAAATAGCCGCTGAATGCCAGAAAAATCGTATAACCATTTCTTATGTTCATTCGAGGTAGAAATTCCAATGTTAAGCCAGCATTACATAATTTTGTCAAACTTATTAATACCATCAACAAAAAGTAAATTACAAAATATTTTCAAATGGAATACCATTAAATAAAAATGCGGCGCTATTCAGAGTTTATTTTTTTCAAATATGTATGTCAAAAATTGGCTTAGAAAGCTGCGCAAAAATATCCATTTTGTCAATGAACGTGCTTAAAACTTTTAAGTTAACACTTTCCAGATACAAACATTTACCCAAGACGTGGATAAAAGTTTTAAAGACAGAAAAATTGATTTACGTACAGACCAGCTGTTGTTTTTTGCTAATAAAATGGACATAGCTACAGAGGAGACGCAGGAATATGATGTTATTACAGAACTCCATGATAAAGTGAAACAAACATGGGGTTTAGTGAAAAGATCTCAAATTATACCATTGGAGGCTAGAAAGGTAAGAATAATTGAAATATGATATAACTCATCATAAAGTTATGTTTACTATTCTTAATGTCGTAATCTTCCTATGAAATCTTCGGATGACAGTCTTTCTACTTACTTTTTAAAGTCACTGGGCTGTGGGCAGGCCAAGATATCTGAACTCATCTGTCGTCTTTGATTCAGATGTAGACTGACGGTAGAGAATACTTTATGACAAATGCAAACTTCACGAATGTATTTATGGAATTTATCTAGTAATAATGAATATACTATGTATAAAATCTTAATCAACTATATTGTACATACATACACGCATAGGTAAGGACTTTCTTTTCGAATGACGCTACCATGTTTTGAACATGCTGTATAATAACTTCGTAGACTGATTTCTAAAACACAAACATAGTTCTTTTTGTGAATCTAAAGGTCATTTCATAGTTACTGTTGGAAGGAAATGATTTAAACACTGACTACTTTTAAACGTTGTTGAGAATACCAATTTTAGGGTAATTAAGCATACCTTTTGTGAATTGATAGTGCTTTTGACTCGAAACAGGTTCAGTCGTTTACGAATCGTTTTCTTGAATATTTTAATGTCATTGTTTGTCTAGACACTTAAGGGTACACTATCAAAGAGCTTGAAGCAAACAATACAGGATCATATATCATCATGTACATGGATCTGGTTAGAAGAACAATATATGTAAGTTGTATTTTGATCTTAAGGAAACTTACGTTTTAAATAACCCAATGCCAATGTAACCAGATGTTGACATCGGCAAGCTTAAAGTACAGTACAGAAGTGTCCTTGTAAACCTAACTGTTTAATGTAGACCTATCATGATAATATCCAGGCATTTAATCAGTCTAGAGTAAGCGTTTGTAAAGAAAAATGTGTGTAAAACTTATCAGGAACGGTGATGTATTTCGTCTTGATTTTTAGTTTTAGTTTTCAATGCACCATGGAAATCTTTCCGCAAATTTTCCTATCACGCCTGGTATAAAAACCTTAGTTAAAGGTAAAAAACTCTCTCGTATTAAATTATTGTCACTTACGTCAGTCTTTATTCCGATTCATATTTATATATTGTCTTATTTGCAGCTGGCTTTTGAATTGTTTGAATGTTGCATACCATCTTTCACTGTGTACTAAACCACCTACAGCAATGAAGAATGCTTTAGCCGAGCCTCTGAAGAAAGCAAAAACTGCAGTATATGAAGTCCAGGATGAGTTAAAAGATATATCTCAAGCAGCCGTAAACGAAAAGGCATGGGCTGATTTGAAATCAATTTTGCTGACTGTTGGAAACCTCGATGATATTAGTTGGAGAGAGATGGAAGTCAAAACTGAAGTTCAAAAACGAATAGGAGGAGACAGAGAGACCAACGTTGATTGGTTGGTTCTGTATAACATTATTTGTGAAATGATATGTGAACAAGTTGTCATGAAAATAAATGCATTAGGAGATGACAAGAAAAACAAGTTGTATCAAGCACAGAGTACATTTCGTAAATCAATATACAAAATGTTTGAAGTACAGAATGACAAACTGAAAGAGGCTCAAAATATGTTACCTTCATTTCAAGGATCTAATCAAGACGCAGCAAGTAATGATATTCTAACATCAATGGTTGCCCCGCTTTTGGCTAGCTTATCCATACGTGGTGCTCATATATTCCTACCATACATTCTGTTAGCCGCACCAGCTGTTCCTGTTTTCCTTGTAGCAAGATCAGTATGGGAAGAATGGAATTATAGCAATCAAGAAGCGAGGAGGGAGGAGTTTTTACGTGATAGAGTTGCTTTTATGAGAAAAGAAACATCCCAAATTCTTACCTATTCTAAAAGAGACGTAAATGAGAATGTTAAAATATCTAAGTCCGTTCTGTTTCGCTTCATATACAGAGAGATGGATGAGAAGTATAGACTACATGAAAGATCCGAGGCTTTGCTAGAAATAGTAAAATATCTTGAAAATTTTGGCGATAAACCTAGTGACGCTTTGTATGTGAATGTTACATTGAGGACAGCCGTTACATATTACATTGAACAGGTTCTTGACCATGATATCTTACCGGAGGATATAACTGGCGATATCAACGCTGATCAACGTAATTCCATTGGAAATGGTGATGGACAATCGAAAGTTTTTGATGCATCTTTAAACGGTAATCCTTTTGTTATGAATATCTGTGACATTAATAACCTTCACACTTAATTTAGGAGTACATCTTTTTGTTTATTTCGGGGTTAATTGTTAATAAGATGCATTGATCTGCAGTATTTTTTGTCTTGGAATTTGCTGTTATGAATTCAGAATATAATTTCGTCAGAAATTCATAGTACGCTGACTATTGTTCAAGCTTCAAAATCATACAGTTTTCAATATTTTGTAAGGTCTCCTTTGGCTTGTATACAAGCTTCGATTCGTCGTGGCATGCTATTTAACAAAGAAGTTAGAAAATCATGGCTCATACTGTCCCAATATCTGACCACCTCTGCTTTCATATCATATATATTTGTCCATTTTTTGGGTTAATACTTTCCTTCATACATCCCCAGATGTTTTCAATTGGGTTAAGATCAGGACTGTAGCTGGGCCAGTCTAAAACATTGATATTTTGTACCTGGAACCACCTCTTGGTATGCCTGGCTGTGTGCTTTGGGTCATTGTCTTGCTGTAATATCCAATTATTCATTATTTCTCTACTTTCTATGATCTATTCTAAAACTGACATGGCTTGCTAATGCCTCACCTTACAATTACGGTAAACATACTAAGTGATTGAGTTAGTGCATTGTGACATGGGAATGAGGATTGCCTCGCTCTCGGTCATTTAATACCTTGTTTCATATGACTGCAATGACAACCTAAATAAATTGTCCCTTTAAAGGTGATGTTTCGACACCTTTGGGGATGTATTAAGGGCCCTTTAAAGGTGATGTTTCGACACCTTTGGGGAATTGTCTGGTTAACAGTGGCATTATGTTACACTGTTCAGGACATGTCCGGTTAACAGTAGCATTATGTTATACTGTTCAGGACACTAATTTTCAATGTAAAATAAATAGAAATAAATAAGAAATTAGTGATAAAAATGTAAACTTAGGTGGAATCATGAACTGTGAAGGATGTATGTCCAAAAATATGAATTATAAAGGCTTTTTATTTATTTGTGTTATTGTATATACATATGTTTTTATGGTGGAGGGTTTTTACTTACATGTATTTATTATTATTTTCTTTATAACATTTTTTTGTACAACGCCATTGAATATGTAACATAGAAATAGGCGTTTAATCAAATGAAAAAGTTTAAGTTTAAGTTTAATCATTTCCATAAAAAACTTCTGCAGTAGGAATCAGGTGTCCTTCCAGAATATCTGTGTACCGTTCACTGGTCAGATTCCCACCAAAAACACAAAGTGTTGTAGACCAAAGTAAGGATACCCCACCCCACACATGAAACTTCTCACTGTATTAAGGTCGCTGGTAAATAGGTTTCTCGCACGATTTTGTCCATATCTTTATACAGTTAGGGTATAACCATACTGAACTTTCATCAGAGAAAATAACGTTCTCCCAGTTAAAGTTTACATGCTCCAAACACCAGTTCAAACGACGTTCTTTATGTTCAGGTTTCAATAACGGTGAAGGAATTCCTTTAGATTTATGCCAGTCCATTGATTAAAGTTGACATCTAATGGTCTACGAATCATTTCAGTTCGAATGTTCGAAATACTCATGCGTCTGCCTTTAGAGACAATGATTTCCAACCTCCTCCTGTCACCGACTGTTAATTTTTTAGGCCTACCTGCCCGCTTCTTATGTTCAATACTTTCGCCATTCTGAATATTTCTTACAATCCTGTACACAGTTGATAGAGGAATGTCTGTTCTTTCTGATAGATCTTGTGCTGATGTTATAACTTCGTTGTATAACTCAAGAACAATCTTTCTTGTTTCAAAAGCTGACATTTTGACAGTGCTGTTCAAGGTCGTCTGCTATTTTGTTTATGAAGGGAGATCACTCTAAGCAAACTTTGAAAAATGATTGACTGAGTAGTCTCCCTTGACCTTCAGGTCAATATTCACAAATATTTCAAAGACAAAGTCAAGAGAGAAAATCAAAAACAACATCTAAATTCTCAATAATTTCTGGTCAAACTGTATAAAAAGTCAGTATCTTTAGAATCAGTATTCCTGATTCCGGGAAACATTTTGAAAGTAAATATGTTTCCAAAAGACTTTTAAAATGTTAAGATTAATGTTGTATACATATGTTAACAAAAATGTTTTTCCCCTCTCTCTCTCATCTTTCAGTTGTTGTTTTTTTTTAACCAACAACTATTCTATTCTTTCTACTGTTCTATGAATTCAAAAAATTCATCTCTACTTCTCTTTAAAAACATTCTTATATTTTATAAGAAGATTTTTTTTCAATAAACTTATAAGTTAGCTAAGACGTTATAAAGAATTGACATGTATACATGGTGCATTATATTTATATATACAATATTCTTTAGATTAGTGAATTGTACATGTAATACTATATATATATATATATTTATTTACAATTGAATCATGTAATAATGTATGCTTTGGTGTTTCTTTTCACTTATATTCTTTTTGTCTTGTATGTAAGAATGTATGATTATGATTTCTTCTTATAAATAGAATTAATTAAAAAAAAAAAAAGATTAATGAATATATCTTCTAACCTGTTATTTAGATAACAAGATTAATAGCAACATTTTGACAGTTATCATCCTTAGTAAGGCTTATGAAAAGTTTGGACATGTTATGAAACATAAAAATTAAACACATGTATTTAGATTTATACTAGTTTGCTTGACATTATTACAGACTCCATCGGCTTCGCTGTAAAGGAATTCAGAATAGAACGAGCTAGTGACTCACCCGATGTGATGTTAGGGTATCGTCAATGCTACTTTCTCAGGTGCGGATAATTATGTTAATTGTGATTGTCAATGTCAATATTTCTGTTTAACTTAGATATAAACATAAGTCAATGTCAAATGTTTGTTGAATGTCAGCTTCCATATTCATTCTCTGTCGAATTTTACCATCTCGTATAATTACATGTTTTCATTATTTTCAAGCTGCTAGCCCCCACTGATGCATTTTACACTTGTGTTGAGTGAATCAATTGCATAATTGTTTAATGATTCCGCATGAATTTGCGTACAGTTTTAAATTTGAAATACTTTCTCTGAAAGCAACATCCTTCCTTTTGGCCATTAAATACTTTCTAAATTTATCTTCGCTATATCAAACTTGGCAGTTATTAGTCAATGGGCTTATATGTTAGGAGTATCTGCTTAGTTCTGCAAAAAAGGTTAGGACTAGATTCGGGAGCCTCTTCTGGAGCATTGAATTTGTCAAACGACCAAATAGTTAAAACATAAACAATGTCGAAAGGCCGTTAAGAGAACTCTAGCTGACTCTACTCAACTCATTACAAAACAGCACACTTTTATAACTGAGGCTTTTATAAGAATTATATTTGGTTATTTGTTGAAGTTGGTTTGACAATCTAAATTCAAGCTTTGCCGCCATGGTTGATCAAAATGGCTGTCATAATAGTGGTGAACAATGGCCAACGAAAAAATCAAATCTAAGAGAGGCGCGTAAGGTAGTGTTGATATTTACTCCTTCCAAAGCGTTGGAACGAACGAAAATATTCTCTTTAGCAAATTGTCTAATGTTAACTTCTCTCAGATTGATTAAAAATATGAATAAAATAATCCACAAAACCAATACACGGAATAAAAATATAATTCTTTATAACATAGAAATTTTTAAATGCTGCTTATAGCATTTTAACGAATTGGTCATTTGTTTAAACAGGAAGTTATCAAACAGTGACAGTGACAGGCTTGTTAAATTTTATGGTACGTATATTGTGAAGACTGATACTGACCTTAGTCTACGTATTGTTCTTAAACGTTATGATAGAAGTCTCAAAGACATTACTGAACGTCCCATACCACGTGATCCAAGAGAACGTCTCAGAGAATTTCAACATTATGCTAAAGAATGCAGTGAATGTGTTAAGTTTCTACATGACAATTCTACTGTTCATGAAGATATTAAACCAACTAACTTTTTGGTGAGTAAAGAAAATGTGTCGGTATTAAGACCATCTTTGTAAAAGCAGACATGTGCGATTTCTATTTGACGATTTGTAATACCTTGTTGCTTAAATGGAAAAGAAAAAGATTCTCTATACCAAGATCAATTTGCTATTCCATTTTAATGGACCTTTATGGTGGAACTTTATTGTAGAACATATTTAAACATATTTATATAGACAGCAACTTGTTTTTTGTTGGTCACGTTTTCACATGTAAGAGGTAATTATATCAACTTTTTAACCTTAAATTTGAAGTTTTATTCTGAGCCTACCATATTGTCTGTGATGCGTCTACTCATTGAAATCGGCTTGATTCTTGTTAATTAAATGCACAATGTAATATCAAAGTATGATTTTTAAAACCATAAGTTTAAGAAAGAAGCATTAGGGGTAGCACATAAAGTTCTAAACATTACTTCCAATGGGGTCCTTTGCTTTTAATCTTATTTTCTTGAAATCTATTTACCAGTTGACAAGACAACCAAACAGTTATGACAAAGTTTGTATCACCGATATAGGTGGTGTTAAAAGTTTGGAAGAATTACAGGTAAATAATATTTATGTCTAACTTTCTCGACGAGATGTTTTCTCAATGTGTATATACATGTATATACTCCATGAACAACCACATGTCCGACTGCGCTATTGGCGCTTTGATTCTCCCAAGTGATTATGGCGTTGACTGGTTATCATTGGTTCACCAGTTCGGTGACTATTCAAGTCCCATCAAAAACCCGTAATATTGTGGTGCATTATTAAAAATTTTATTCTTAAGAAAACAAAATTAAATGTCCAATTCTTTGGCTCATTACGTAACAGAGTAGTTATTTACGTATCACTATTTTCTTGATATACGTGTAGTTGATAATAGAACATTCCTGCACATATTCATTCATCCCTGTTATGAACGTTCTGTTCGTCTTTTGTTAGATTGACGCGCCAAGTGAAAACATATCACCTCAACTATGTACATCCACGATTATATACATTTTAATGTTGTTGTTTTTTTAAATTTTCTTTCTTCATGTCTTTTTCTCAGTTAAGTCAAGCAGGTCCTACCAAGGGTGCTCGCCGTTACCTTGCTCCTGAAATTACTACAAGCAACACAGGACATAGTACAGCCTCTGATATATATTGTCTCGGTTTGGTATTGTGGGAATTGTGGCATAGGAAATCATCATATGAAAATATTCAGGTTTGGTTTTGTTTATTCTTGATATATTAACACCATATTGTTTGAAAATGGACTTTCGTAATAAACATCGAATTTCATGATATATCCTTAGATTGGTGTCCATATTACGAGCCTATGATTTTTATAAGATAACCGTCTGAAAGAAAGCGTAGTGAATATGCGTGTTATTTTCACCCACCGGTTGCAATTTTTAAAAGACAACCGTCTAAAAAGCAAACTGACCTAGCGTGTTATTCTGCAACAAAAGGGGTGATTTTTATAGAGTACTGCCTGAAAGAAAGAAAATGATTCCGCGTGTTATTTTCATTTCCCGGTGGTGATTTTAATAGAATACCACCTACAACAAAGCAAAATGATTCAATATGTTATTCTCACGCAAAATTGGCGATATCACTAGCCTATGCTTTTTTATAAAAACATTGTCTGATAGAAACCGTAATGATTCTGCGTAATATTCTGACGCACGGTATAAAATAAATGAATCTGTCTTCGCGTGTTATTGTTATTATGAACGAAAACTGAGATATTAATCATTGTTCAAACGATTTTGGATTTGTTTACTTCGACACCCGTTAATTATTCTGATTGGACATGTGACACAAAAGTAGATCCAAAATGGCATCTATACATGTATATGTACGAGCTTTTTTTTGGTAGTGACTGGCCGAGGAGTTCCGAATGGCATAAAAGTTGATGTTTAAAAAAGCACCGTCTATTAAAGTGCAAAATGACCCAACGTGTTATTCTCACGCACAGGTGGTGATCTTTTTTCTTTTCAGCTTGTGAACCAGAAAAATGATATATATTCTCTCGTGGCTATGTCACTCATGAAAATACTTTTTCAGAGTTCAGTCGGTGAAATAAAAATAGATATTGACGAATAATTATCCTCTTTGTATTCTAGGTGATAAACAACATAGAAGAGCTGACAGCATTGTCTGACGAGTTACCAAAGCGTTTATTCTTTGGAAGTTTACAGAGAAATCCATGTCATAGAGAAAATATTGACACATTATTGAAAATCATCGATGAATTGAAACTATAAATTAAAACTGACTGTGACAAGTTGTGGCTCGCCGGATATAGCTCGTTATAACTGCCAAATATAGTTTAATTTACGAAGTAGACAAGGCGATACAAGGGACAAAATTTCACATTATGAATGATTCTTCTGTTGAAAATTCACCTTTTATTCAATTTACATTATATCCTCTCCATAGTTGCCCTAAAAGTGTTAACAAATCCTCTGCTCATCATCATCGTTTGATAATTCGTTGTCCGCGTTCGTGATTTTTCGTGATTCTTCGCATAGCAAGAATGTTGTTTGGTCTATTCCATACATCCGATCCCTGTCGGTGGTATTTCATTCGGCGAGGGAAATTCTTCGTTCACTGAGAGTTCGCGTAAGACAAGATATGTTTATTAATTAACTCACTTTATGCCTCAGTCTCATAAAATCGTGGCTTGTTGCGGACCCGTACATGCAGACAATCGTAGGCCGTGGGAAGCCTTGCGTATTAAGGTGACGGTACGCACATGGTACAAAATAACACACCCGTACGGAGCCGTACCTGGAAGATATGCATGTTTAATCCATACTCGGCAATGATTTTGTTCACGATTTGACTTTGAAACTGATACGTGTATCCTGGGCTCATCTCACAGACCCTGGTAAAAACGTAACAGTCCGTACTGGTACGCAAGAGTTCGTACGGGTCCTTGCGGAACTTGATCGCACGGCGCCCGTACGGTGCCCTCACGGCTTTTTTTATGTTTATGGGACTGTAGCTTTACATGTACAATATAATAAAACAATTATATATACACAATTTTATAAAACATGCAAACTTTTCTCAAAAGAAACATGAGAGACAAATTTAAAACAGCATTATTCTGAATACATGTATGTGCTTTAAACAATTAAAAACATTTTTACAGATAAAATGTTTAAAACTTAAAAAAAAACCATAAACGTTTTGCCATTAAATAGTGTTCTACCACAAAAAATAAAACATATATGATCTAAACAGGGATGAAGTCAGGTATAAGTTTAACTTTAAAGAATTGTTTTTCGTCTTTTTAAGATGTTAAAACAGATTTTGGCACTTAAATACAATGTACGAATTTGAAAACAGATAACACATCTTTTCTAAATCACTGAGTATATTGAAATTTACATTAAGGTATGAAGCTTTTTCTAACAATTCTGATCTAAGTGTGTTGTATAGAGGACAATGTAACATAACATGAGTTTCGTCTTCATCACATCTATGACAATGAAAACAAGTCCTGTCTTTTACATCTAAACCATTACAGTATATCTTACCAGTTCAATACCTATAGGAGCGATTAAAAACAATGTTACAATATGGTTCCGTTTTATTTTATAATGCATATTGTACAGAAAACATGGCTCAAAGGCAGAAAACAAGTTAATTGCCAAAGATATTTGAGAAAATAAATTGAAACTGTCAGGAAAAACCAGGCCATTTATTATCTCTTTCATAGCAATCACAAAGACACGTTGATATGAAGAATATATAAAAATCAGCGGCAATACCACTAAAGAAGGACGGAGTTGTATACATGTATTTCGTTGAGCAATCACTGCTCCTAGCATTTGCCAGAGGTTAAATTTCTTTAGAAAAATACATTTATGAATCTCAAACAACGGCAAAAGAACACTTAATTGGCTTTAGTGCGTTTATGTACAATGTATGCACAGAATGACGGAAGTATGGAATAGCACTTCACGGAAATAAAATTTACGGATGTTGACACGGACGCGGAGAGATCATTAGGTCAAATGACCGCGACGTTATAACTGATGACTAGCCATCAAATCGGCGTAACTGTAAATCACTGTTTTAACATATTAGTAACAAAACCTTTCTATTTATATAATTGTATAATGATGAGGGACATAAGTCAATTATTTTTCCTTTATAAAATCGAAGTAGATCCAATTGGTAAGTAGGTCCTATCAATTAGAATCCTCGTATTTTATCATTGGATTTCTGTGTGAGGATGATAAAATATTTCATCGATTGTCTTTCTTATCAATTAACAAAAAGTTATTCAAAAATGGACTGTGACAAATTGGCAATGAAAACAAAAAGGTAAAATCCGAGTAATCCAACTAATAGGACCTACTTAAGTGAAAAGTATGCAAGGGATAATAACTGACAAAAGTTTCTAATTGTATCCGCAATCTATGTGAATAAAATGTGCAATATAGATAAATAATTTCATTGTAATAAATTTGATAGTTAATCAACTTTGGCTTATTTTGTGGCACAATATATAACGGTTATGAGTTGTGATGCCGTTTAGCAAGCTACTCAATGAAATTCTGCCATTTTATGGCTTTGTCATATAGCAAAAAAACCCACACTTTTCATACAGGTTTTATCATCGATACTTCATTTACACTCGTGATTTCTTCATTAATACCCGGCCATCTTTGTATGCTCCCTAGGTTTCGTTCTCTCATAAAAGTTCGAAACCCAAACTCATATAACTGTCTCAAAGCAGATAGTTGTCTATTTGGGGTTAAATCTCCCCAATAGTTTTGATGAACATTTTTTGCAAAATGAGTTTCCATGGAGATCTGGTTGACGTCTTTTAAAGCACCAGAATCCACCATCTGAGGAATGGCTTGCCATTCGTCTCCTTCAATGTCTATTTTTAGAATGTCAATTTTCCTCTGAAAGTGGAAAACAAAAATGATATTACAATGGTTTTACTGTGATTAGCTGACTGTGGCAATTGCTCACTAAAATCCTGTGTTTATATATTCAATAATATATATATAATATAATATCATATAACCCCATGTCCGACAACCTTTTTAGCACATTGATTTGACCTGTCAAAAGTTCATACAGTTTCACGATTGGTCGCACAATAGATTAAAAGACGGAGTTGTGCGCCAGGAAAAGAATCAAGATTTTCATTCAAATTCAAAGAATGCGCGTTACCATTGCTCATTAACATAGACAGAACGTAGCATTAGGAATCCATGACTTGATTCACATTTGCGACAGGTTTATACCCTTCCATAATTTTGCGATAATAATATCGATTTTCTCGGGAGAAGGTCTCGGCCCCGTTTGGAAGGGTGAGGGAGCACTGGTAAAGAATGACCAAAACGCTAACAAAATGAATCAGAAGACATGTCTTTCATTAATAATAAATAGCGCTAAAATAAAGTGTAATATCCTATAAAGAAAAAAAACTTACATTTGTGTGACCCAGTTCATTTCTTATTGTATCTAAAGTTTTAATTTCCCAGTTTTCATTATTAACATGATTTGTACCGCCTAGTCCCCATCTATAAAACCAAATATGATCAGAAAGACGACGGGTTTCGTTCTTCATACTGAAAACAAAGACGTTGTTTAAATGAGAGTTAATAATGATGATAATAGTAAAAAACATAATGATATATGAAATGATAGTGTTGAAAAGGATAATAAAAAGAAAAAATATGTTGAAGATGATTATGATGGTGATGGCGACGACGATCATGATGATGATGACGACAACGACGGCGACGATGAAGATTACGATAGTAATAATAATTATATGAATAATAAAAAGTATAATAATAATAATTATGATAATTATAAATACTTATAATAATAATAATTATAAACAATAATAATAATTATATCTTGATTTAAAGAAGGACATTCCTAAAGCACGAGGCTTATCTACATGTATCAAGAGTCCATTAAAAACTTTTTTTCGTGTTTTTACACAATGAAGCGCAATGCGATAACGTATTAATGCGACAAAATATTTTACAAAAGTAGGACGCTTTTGTTTTGTCCTAATTTTTCGCATAGTTGTGTTTTCGTCTAAGACCCTTCGGGACGAAGATACGACAAAAAGACAATCTCGACGTACTTTTGTGTTTTAAGGGAAACCAGGCAACTAAAAAGCCTCTCCCATAGTGACCACAACGACATATCTATATAAAGAATATATGGAATCCATTGGCAATATCACTAAAGAAAGACGAAGTTGTATATTTCGTTGAGCAATCACAGTTTTTAACATGTGCCAAAGGTTAAATTTCTTTGGAAAAAACAACATTTTATTAATCTCTAACAATTGCAAAAGAACGCTTTAATAGCTTTCGCGCGTTTATATAAGCGCAGAATGACGGAAGTATGGAATAGCACTTCACTAAAATAAAATTAACGGATGCAGACATGGACATGCTCGTGGTGAGATCAGTAGTTTAAATGACCGCCGCGTTATAACTTTTCTAAGTATTGAAATACAGAAAGACTTTCGTGCACATTGAAACCTAAAAATTCCATACTAATGATAACTTCTTACCCATTAGAGCAAGGAAAAATGCTGGCGAAGTGTATATTTTACTCTGTATTATTGGCAACTATTATAAAGCCTCTTCTTGCCATCCAAAATCTTGAAGAAAAGTTTTCTCCTGTACACTTTGCATACAAATACTGTTGGTTCATTAGTGTAGTTAAACATGATAAATATGGTACAATGCAGTCAAACAACTTAAACTTCAAGTAATTCGATAAATGACCGCAGTATCATGACACTAAGCAGCTACAGGCACTATCAATATATAAATCATTTTATTGCTCTTACTTTATAAACTTTAAAACATGGAATGTAAATCTTTGATTTGCAGTGGTTATTGTCAGGAATCAGCATAACACTGGATTGATCACTATGTATACTACTTAGTTAATTAACGAGATTTGACTACGCCCCTTCCACAAGCTTATCAATATAAGTGAACACCCGTCACCAATCAGTGAAAAAATGACGAGTCAAAAGACGGAACTACTTTTATCGGCTAGAATTGACTGCGTAGTAAATTAGAACCACATGTATCACTCCGCATGTTAAACGGGTCAGGCATTTTTGTCGATAGTTATTGATCTGTGGTATAACTTAAGCCTTTCGGTGAAATTGCCGAAAGTCTAAAATCTAGCCATTAAAACGGCGTAAAAGTAAATCACTGATATATCCAAAAAACCTGTCTATTTATATCATTGCATAATAATTGTACAATATACGATGTCTTCCGAAATGAACGTTACAATTTTTAAATAAACCGGTTTTGGATTCAATGGTATACTATAATCATGACTTTGTCATGAAGCAAACAATAAGATAACACATTTTTTTCATACAGGTTTAATCATTGACACTTCATTTACATTCGTTATTTCTTCATTAATACCCGGCCATCTTTGTTTCCCCCATAAATTTCGTTCTCTCATAAAAGTTCTAAACCCAAACTCATATAACTGTCTCAAAGCAGATAATTGTCTATTTGGGGTTAAACCGCCCCAATAATTTTGTTGATGAGCAAATTCTGACGCAAAATGCGTTTCCATGGAGATCTGTTTGACGTCTTTTAAAGCACCGGATTCTATCATCTGAGGAATGGCGTGCCATTCGTCTCCCTCGATGTCTATTTTTAGAATGTCTATACTCCTCTGAAAGAATAACAAATAAAAATGTTATAAAACGGAGTGTAACCCTGGTTAAGTAGAGGAGTGTGGCTAATGCTCACGGAAATTTGTCGCGGACGATTACAGTCGGCTATGCATACGCAATTACAGGGTTAATTACTATTCAATTAATATAGTCTACAATACACGTTAACAAGCGGGCGATGTTGTGTTTGTGCGTCTCAGAATCCGGTTTATGTAAGGTAAAGTTCCCTTGTAGCGCTTCCGTTTGTTACTCGTATATCATCCCGTGTTAATATCTTCTATCCAATCCCCATTTCCGACAACGCTAAGAACAGCGCTTTTATCGCTTAGGTTTGACCTGTATCCCATAAACATAGACAGAACGTAGGATTAGGAAGCCATTACTCGATTCACATTAGCGACAGGTTTATACCCTTTCATGACTTCGCGATTTTAATATCGATTTCCTTCTTAAAGGGAGAATGTTCTGGCCCCTTTTGGAAGCGTCATGCAGTACCGTTAAAGATTGTCCAAAGAAGCTGACAAGATGAATCAGTAGCCGTACATCACATATGCTGTAATAAATAGCGATGAAATAACGCATAATATCTTAAAACAAACTTACATTTGTGTGACCCAGTTCTTTTTTTATTGTATCCAAAGTTTTTATTTCCCAGTTTTTATTGTTAACATGATTTGTACCGCCTAGTCCCCATCTATAAAACCAAATATGATCAGAAAGACGGCGGGTCTCGTTCTTCATACTGAAAAACAAAGGCATTGTTAAAATGAAAGTGAAAATATGATGATAATGATAATTGAGATCAAATTACTGATTGTACTGATGGGCAGGTATTATTGAAATTGTAAAAAACTGATCATTACGTTAATAGGATGTCATTTAGAAACTCGTCATGAATAAATTATTTTTAGTGTCTTTATCATGATTGTGTCTACATATTGTGCAGATATTTCGAACGTACAGTAAAAGTACAAAAAATCTATGATCAACTGGTCTTTTTGAAAAATAACATTAAATAAACATCGTACTAGTTTTATCGCAGTGTTAGCATAAATGCTCCTTTTGCCACAGCCATCAGACCAAACGTAGCATTGCTGGAATATTGATATATTAGCATTATTCACAAATGTTTCAAATGGGATTGCAATGTACATATGCCTTATTATTGGAGTAAATCAACATTAAATTCAATGTTTTAGAAGGTTACTACATTTTTGCATATGAATACCTAAACTCAGATCTCCTAAATTGTAATGAGGTATAATTAACACATCCAGTAAGTTTTAACATACAAAAATGGTACGATAAAATATTAGCAATAACCCAGTAAATATTAACATAATATGTTATTTGAATGGTACCATGCAATATTTAAACCTATCTGGTAAGTTCTAACATACTATTATAGTTAACATGCAAAGCTTGAACCCATCCAGTCAGTCTTAACATTCTGGTTTGGTACCATGCAATACTTGAAACCAGTCTGTAGGTCCTTATTATCATGCAATTCCTGAACGCAGTCAGTAGGTCCTTATCGAGTGTTATGGTATCATACAATACTTTAACCCAAGTGGTAAGTCCCAACTTGGCGTTATGGTATCATGAAACACTTGAACGCAGTCGGTAAATCCTAACACAGTGTAATGCTATCATACAATACCTTAACCTAACCGGTAAGTCTTTGCATACTGGTATGGTATCATAAATTCTTGAACCTATGCGATTATTTTTAACATACAAGTATGATGCTAAGTATGCAATACCTTGAGGATTATTCTGGAACCCCAAAAAGGACAGGGAGGGACCAAAATGGATTTGACCGCAGTTTAAACTCGTAAGATTATACGAGATATTTTCTCGCATGGAAACGAGTCGATCCCATAACGGATTACACATTACTAAATCACAATTACCGAGGCTAGTTTAAACTCCACCCACTGCACGCTATTATAAGTACAATGTATACTGTTCAAGAGCGTGTCATTCTATCTTTCACTGTAAATTAGAAACGCTCCCCTGTTTTAGTAGTTTATCATCTTTGTATTTGGCGTATAAGAAATGTTCATTCTCTTGACGATATTGCCCAAGTAAACCGCATGAGATCTTGCAGTGGTTTTTCGAAAAAAAAATACCTCGGTTTTTACTGTAAGAACCAATGGAAATCGCTAAAACTATACTATTTGTTAACTCTGGACGGCACCGTACGTATGGCACCGTCCATAAATACTACTACTACTACTACTACTAACAACAACAACAACAATTTTAATAATAATAATAATAATAATAATAATAATAATAATGATAATGATGATGATGATGATGATGATGATGATGATGATGATGATGATGATGATGATGATGATGATGATGATGATTGATAATTGATAATTGATAATTGATAATTGATAATGATAATGATAATGATAATGATAATGATAATGATAATGATAATGATAATGATAATGATAATGATAATAATCATAATCATAATCATATTCATAATAATCATTATAATAAAAATAATAATAATAATAATAATGAAAGTTATGATTATGATAATGATAATTGTAATAATGATAATTCAAGGGGGATAACTGAGTAAGTATATTGTTCGATATGATTTTATGTAGCATTATCTCCCTTTGTTGCTAAAAACCGAGATCGTTACAGAGCTTTGTTCCTTTACTACTTTAGTACTAATCTTTATTATAATTTATTCATTTAACTAAAAAAACCATTTTATTTGGATGAAATTTCTGACACAATACTGATGATATATTTCGACTTATAGTTATTTTGCACAAGTTTGTACCAACATTCAGTCGGCGATTTTCAAGAGCCCGGATGTCGTTAAATTGATGTTAATTGCAGTGTATGTATAATACGTCAACATATCATATGGTGGCTGATTAATGCCATGCCGCATTGTCTTAGCGCGGGCTCCTCATAAAAACACGAAAAAACGACAAAGTGGTCACTTATTTGTTATTCGCTTGGTGGGTCGCCATGCAAAATCACAAGTATTTTGATCATTCGTCGTGTTTTACATAAGGAAGCGCAATGCGAAAACGTATTACAATTTTTTTACAAAAGTATGACACTTTTTCATGTCGTGTTTTTGCCTTAATTTTGTCGCATCAATGTGTTTCCGTCTGAGACCCCGCAGGACGAAGATACGACAAATAGAACATCTTGGCGTACGTTCGTGTTTTTATGTGGCGCTTCCAAGGCGACAAAATGACATGGCAAAAATCAGCCACCATACTTTTATGGACGAGTATATACACTCGTTTCCGGTGCTCGAAAATAACTAAATTGCAATTTGCATACAAAATGATTAAGTTGGGATGAAAGTGTTAAATTTGAAGTGTTTACGTTTATGAACAATCATGCATTGTATTAACCGAATGTTTACGTCTGTAATCATTGTTATATTTTGATAACGTGTACGAAATCTTTAATTTATGCAAAACTAGGCTTAGAATCAGCTGATTTAAATCTGACACATGCAACTTGCGGTTGATTTATGATAAAGCAAGTATATTGGGTGTGTTTCATGCAGGTTGTAACTCGTAATGTCACAAATGTAAAATCATCATATTGTATAATACATGCTCATTTGGTAGCGCACAAGTCTACTGATTGAGGGGTCGTGAGTTCGAATACCGGGCGGGGCATACTTTTGTAGAGTTCGATTATGGAATAATTTCTACAGCCAATATCTCTTTACTACTGATAGTCAGTAAAGTAAAGCACTTATCAGTCACTGACGGAAGTTTGTTCACAGTAACTTGTTAATAATATGTAAATCAAAAGACGTTTTGTTTTGCATCACATCTCCAATGCCAGTTTTATACGTTTTGCAAACCTCCTTGAAAACCAGGAAGCTCAAGTGACAAGTCGTATGCCTGTATACAATTATTCACTTAGAAAAAGTCAGAAGTAAAATCATGACATCCTATGCAGCCATGTCCTTGGTTTGCAAAACAATATATCGTGGTACGTATCGCGATTCGGTGCTAGCGTATTACAATATATCGCGATACACTTAAGGCGTATCACGACAGCTCTAGTACGAACTATATGTAAAATAATCAACATCTCACCTCGGATCAAAACAATGTACGTCACAACCAAACGTATTTACAATACCCATGTCAAAATCAAACATGTTATTGATACTGAAAATATACAATATAAATCAAGAATGTTTTCTTAGTTGTTGGTGTAATGAAAAGCGTTCTACCATAACAAACATGATTTACTAAGTGGTGGTGGTTTATCAACCATGCTAATTTTGTTAAAATGAATTACATATATTTTATTTTCATTACTGCCTACCCCTGAAATGAATTGTCTCATTTTAATGTTTACCAAAACACGTTTTGTTTTTTTTTGTACGCACTATACACCATCATATCACCAGCGTGTTCAGTAACGACTGTTTGCTTACGTCTTATCTATTTATTTATTGGATTTAACGCCGTATCAACACAATTTAGGTCATTTCACGGCCTCCAGCGCCCCTAACATGGCTTTCCTGGACCTTTGTCTATAACCAGTACTCACCTACCCTTCCACAAGGCCGGAAACTTCTCCATATTATCGAATCAATGTAGAAAAATTGACATTCTTGTCTTATTTTCATGGAAGGGTATAATCTCCCCGGATGGGATTCGAACCCGTACCCCCCTCGGGACAGGTTGTTAAATGGTTCATTTTAACAACGTTAGTGTGGCGTGTAAACCACCATTTTAAAATATTCACTTGTATCTATACATTCTTTGAAACGTCATTACTTAAGAGTTTCTAGTTGAAAGCACATGAGCAGCTGAGACTGAAGTCGTGCACACATTCCCAAATGTTCGCGCTACCAGAGTGACTCTCTAGAGCATAGACAATGTCTCTCAAGTAGGAACAATATTCCAGTGGTAGGACACACGCTTAGGGATCGAGAGGTTCCGAGTCTGAACCCCTATAGAGGCACTGCTTATTTTCTGAACAAGAAATCTACCGACAGTAGTTCAACTCCATCAAAGTGTAAATGTGTACTATGAGGGATCACCTGTCTGAAGGTGATTTCAATGATCAGGGTTTATCGTACAAAATTGTTAACTCGGCTGAGCATGTCTATGGAAACAGACCGGCGAGGTTCTAAAGCATATTGCTAGCTAGCGCTTGGTGCCTGGTACCCTTCTTATTACTAAAGAAATTCGTGTGTGATATTAAATTAAGGGTACCAGGGGGCAAAGCGGTAGCTAGTGAAATGCTGACAGTGGCGGATCCAGGATATTTTTCTAGGGGGGGGATCCGAGATTTTATAGGGGGGTCCGAACTTTTCTAGGGGGGGGGGTCCAAACTTTCGAACCATATAACATTATACATTATTTGCAGATTAATGCAACATATTGATAATAAAACTACATAACCATTTAATCTATATTACAGTCAAGAAATACACTAATAGACAGGGACGTTTTGGAAATTCTAGGGGGGGTCCGGGCCCCCCTGACCCCCCGCTGGATCCGCCTATGGCTTAGGAAACTCGCCCTTTGATCCTTACATTAATTTTTCTTAATTGAGAGAAAGTAAATGTTTGCTTATGGAGGTCGGATAAATAATTTTGATAGATCTAAGGAAATGAGGGCTAGTCAAACTGCGACTCTAACAGTTAAAATGGGTTTCAAACGAAACAAAATTAAATAATAATTGCCTTACCCAAATGAATATACTAAGCAAGGTGCCTGTGGTTTATAACCATTATCTATACATATTTCCTTTCCTCCATCGTTGAGATTGCCAACTCTTATTATATCTTTACATAAAATTTGTAACATATTTATATATCTGTAATGTAAATTTATCAAACATGCATACATTTTGTAATGTAAACTTGTAATATAAGATTTAAGTTTGTAACATTGTTTATACTCATCCATTTTAGCTCGGTATTGAAACAAGTTCTTACAACTTAGATTAAGCACTTTTCGAGTCCGCCTCCTGGTTCCCTAGTACTGATCTAGAAGGATAAAGTTTCTTGCTCAAGGAAAAAACGGGGTTGGTTTCGGATAAGATTCTAACCAACGCGGAGCTTGTTATCCAATGACGTTTAGCGTCAATTTTACGACGTTCAACATCAGTGCCATTGTGACGTTTAGCGGTTGTTGCGACGTACAGGGTTAGTGTTGCGACGATTAGCGTCTCTTGTGCCGTTTAGCGATGTTAAATACATGTGTATATACATGTATTAGTAATTCAAATGTGTAAAATATTTACATGTATATAATAAAAATTGTTAGGTTAATTGAAAGAAACATATTTATACGTATATATAATACAAATTTGTAATATAATTTTGTGAAGTAACCTTGTAATATCAGATTAAGAATTGAAATACATTATTTACATAATTATATCTGAATTGCGTATTTGTAATATAAATTTTGTAATGTAAACTTGCTATATAAGATTTAATCTAGTGATAGACAAAAATATGCGACTTTATTATCTCCGGTCAAGATATAATACGATAATTTATCTGTACAAATTAGAAGGATTTAAGACTAAAATCGGTCGTAATACATTAGTTGCGATATGATACGTCTCCGATTCTAAACGACAATACCGATACAGTTAGGCGATATGTATCGATATTTGAATACAACCTATGAAGATTGAAAGAATACTTAGAAAATCGTCAAATGTCTTACTTCCAATAAATTTTCATCAATGTGGGCTCGTCTAATTTGTCGAGCTCTTCGTCGCTTGGAATTTGGTATTCATCAGGCAAACCACTTGTTGCAAATATATTGTGTTGAATTTGATGAGCATTTTGTTCAGTGGCGACTTCGTGACTTGATGTATCGTCGACCTGTAAATGTACAATTAAGTGAAAACGTTTACAATAGTGCGCCGTTAAACGCCTTGTCATCATATTTTGTTCGGTTATTAAATGGCGTCCAGAGCACCTAACCTAACTTTCTTGGACCCTTGTCTATTACCAGTACTCACACACCCTTCCACAAGACCGGAAACTTCTCCATATATATTGATTATAGAAAATTTTTTAAGGGCCGGGAGAGATATTCGATTATTCCTATCGTCACCGAATATTCGAATATTGAAAAACGAATACAAATATTCGATATTTTATGCATGAAATTGGGTTTTTTCTTTTTTTGCCACACCAAGTGGCAACTAAAATCGTAGTTTAAGAAACATGTATAACACGTCACATGATTCCCAATTAACTGTACAAAACCTTCGTTAAAAACAGTTCATGAAGGATCCATTCAAGATTCATTGAAACTCCATTGTTAGTTCTATATGAACCAAAGTGGTCTGGTATTCAGATAAACAAAAACGGTCATACTTGGAACCTTTTTTAGCTTTATAAAAACGAATATTCGAATATATTCGAATGTCAAATCAAATATTCGACCATCAAAGTTTGTATTCGTTCCCAGTCCATTGATAATTTCTGTACAAAACTCCACGTTTGGCCGATAGATGTTTATTTCACGTCACAGATAGAGACACTGCAAACACGCAGACAGACGGACGAGAAGACAATCGCGTAGACAGACGAGGTGACAAACACGCAGACAGACAGACAGACGCACATACAGACACACGCACAGATACACAGAAAGACAGTTTTTCAAAATTAAAACAATCATATATTCATACAAAGGAATCAACATTAAGTGAGACTTATACCAGCGTATTTTACCGTGTAATAAATCCAACGAAAATTCAATATAAACTATTTATCAAGCTATTATCAAGTTAACATGTGGCAGATAGAGTTTATCGTAGCAACAAAACTATGGTGTTGATATGACAAAGTTTGAATGCTACGGTAGCGTGGTAGGGACACGGGAAGATATAGAGGATTTTCATCAACTTAGGTGTAAGACTCATTTTTTATTTCACTGAGTGAGCTCAGAAAACAAATTTTCACGAGTGGCATAGCCACGAGTGAAAATATGTTTTCTGAGCTCACGAGTTGAAATAAAACAGGTTTTGCACTAAAATTGAAGAATATTCTGTTTCTTTCATGTATAGTTTTGTGTTTTATAAGTTGATGTCATATATCTTCTAATATGACGTCATGAACGATGAAAATATAAGGTTGTATTTTCACTTCGATGAAAATATACATTTTATATTTTCCTCTTATATTTTCATCGAATATCGCTACGTTTCACCGTAAAGCATGAAAGGAAATATTATCGCATGCATGTGCCTACTGCCTTCGCGCGCATATGATTTTACTAACACGTACAATTCGACATAATAACACGAAATTCGACATTATTGTCAAATTTTCATGGAAGGGTACAGCCTCCCCAGGTGGAAATCGAACCCGCACCCCCTCGGGCACGAGATTATAAATCCCAGCGCGCTACCAACTGTACCACGACCCGGGTTGACAGCGTGGCTTCACTTTGTATTAAATTGAATGCGTCCTATGTTTAAAATTCAGAATCCATAGACATGAGAGTAAAAATATCTTTGTTTACTTTTAATGTGCTTAAACGTCCATTATTTTACTAATCCAACACAATTTACCGCAATATATTTCTTAATATCTATTCATTGTGTGTCATGCTTGTTGTGTATCATTTATTGAGGAGCTACAAGATGATGGAAAACCCCTTAATGTTAGAAGTTCTCGTCATTTAAAAACACTCTTAATGACACAAGATTTTACCGTTTACAATTGTTATACATAAAACTTATTTCATTAAAATTTAGTTAAAATTTATGGGTATCAATTTAGTCTACCTGAGTAAATAAAATATTTTTGTTTTACGTTTTGTTTATTCTTTCTATTAGTTGCTAGTAGAAAAGTAAAAAAGAAAGGTTTTATTGTATATATGGACCACAACCCTTGTTATTGAGCACTTGCAGCTTGAACACATAAAACAGTTGAACGACTACATGTTCTATTTGGAATATATTTAATGTTCAACTGGTGTTCAAAATATAAACGCGTATCCTTTAAACATTTTCGATGTGTTCAATATCTGTTGCATCAGATTTGACCATCCCAAACGTAAAATTTCTAAACACTTTGAGCGTTCAATTATTTAACACATGCCATAGAGCAATAGTGTTCTAAAGGCGTTCCTATTTAAACACCAAGTGTTATAGTTGAGAACATGTATTAAACAAATGGACGCGTTCAATATCTGTTGCATTTTGGTGTTCAAATGGTGAACATAAGTTTAACGTTTCGATTTACAGTGTGTATGTACATGTGGCTGTAATATGCACGCCTGATATTCAATGCGTTTGCACACGATGATTTTATATTCACGTTTGTTTGTAATTGCGTGCGCATGTGTTAGTGTATAAAATTGACCCTATGTCCCGTCTACTCTACCATAGATCGCAGCTGTAATGGCGAATTATCTTCATGAGGACATTATATATAGATAACGCGACAAAATTTATAAGTGGGTGAGACATAATGATACGCAAGTAACTTAAGTTTGTGGTTTATATGAAATCCAAAAAATTAGAGGGAGTGATACGGATATACTTTAAAGGGGGCGAAGTCCGCGCAGAAAATAGTTCCGCGCAGAAAGTAGTTCCATGCAGAAAATAGTTCCAGAGGGCAGCTTGTCTTGACTCAAAAACTGCTATCTTAAATGCCTTATCCCGTGGGTTTCTTGCTTAACGGTAATATAAATAATTATTTCGATACACCATGAAATCTATTGTCTGACAGTTCAGGGTTAAAATACAATGCATGTTTTTACTTATATTCATTTTTAACATATACATAGTTATACTGACCAACTTTCTGTACTTGTATTTATCAAAAATTAAAAAAAGGGAAAATGCACGAGCCGCCCGGTTAGCTCAGTTTGTAGCACACAAGTCTACTGATCGAAGGGCCGTGGATACTTTTTCCAGGCTGGGCATACTTTCGTGGAGTGACTAGATTGTGCAAATATCATTTGATTTAACCGATATCTTGTACAATACATTGGACGCAGCCATTATTCTGCTTTGCCTAACATACCTTTACTCGTCAAAGTACGACTGGGAACCAGACAACGTTTTAGTATCGAGAAATTTTACGGTGGGGGGGGATACCGGGATTCGAGACCCGGTATCCCGGATCAGGGATCGAATAAATATATAGGGAAAACTATATTAGTGTTGATTATTGTCATTAAAGGCGATTTAACGTTAACTCTTTATTTTATATTGTATGTAATGACCGATTTGTTGATTGAAAATTTAGCTCTAAATATACTTAGAGCTATTTGTTAACTAACTTGAAATGTGAAAAAGTACATTAAATTTTTTTTCTTGACATTTTGTTCCACAAAACTACAAGTCAAACTTATTAAAAAAGCCCTATACAACATTAAATGATTAAACTTTATTTTTGTACAAATTTTAGTACATGTATCTAGTAGGACTGTTATTAATTAAACATAAAACCGAATTTACTGGCACCATATTACATAATAATCTCCACGAAAATCATTAAAATAAAATATATCTTATCCATCAACAATAAAACACCATTCAAACTGTCAACATTTCATATCACAAGCATATCTTTGATAAAAGGCATGATTTAATAAATGATTTATCGATGACACTGACAGCCGGTGGTTAATAACAGACTTAAGTCAGTTATTTCCCCTTGTATACTCTTTTAATAGGTATTGTCCAATCAGTTGGATTAATCGGATTTTACCCTTACTTTTTAATGTCAGTTTGCCAAAATTAATCTTAGATAATTTTTTTGTAAATCATTTAATTTGTTCTAAATTCAAGCTAAGTATTTTAAAGGAAAATTAAATTTCACCACCTCTGTTAATATCTTCATTAACAAGAAATATATTGGATGAAAATTAATATTTTGTTATCCTTACATAGGACTTCCACGATGAAATCCGAGGATTCCAACTGTAAGGACCTACTTACCAATTGGATTGCTTCAGATTTTATCAGGGAAAGATAACTGACTAAAGTCCCTAATTGCTCGATTTACTATATGTTTAATACTATCCTCCACCAGATTTAACATCCACTATTTATAGAATGATGTCCTGCCCCGCGTTTAGTAACTTCTGTTAGCTAGCGTTACGGGTACGGGAGAACTCAATCTGAAGACAACTCAACCCGTGCAATACTCAACTCGAAGTTGGGACAACTCAATCCGTCAGTAGGAGATTGAGTCGTCTCGGGTTGAGTTGTCTATGGGTTGAGTTGTTCCGACACTTCCGTTACGGAACGTTTTGGAACGTTCGAGGCAACTGAACACGCTGCTGTAATTAAACTGTTGAAAAGTGACAAGCTTTCATTACAATGCATACATAACACATTACAATACATATCTTTATACATGTAATTAAGATGTATCGTTGACTGTCAATGAACTCTCGCATTGTAACATTTGGACACTTAGCATACGGTTGCCAATTCATCATGTTACGTCATTGTAACGTCATATTATATATGTTCATACACATTTTTGTAGTATCAGCATATTTTAAACCTTACATTTCAAAGGCCTTGTCACGCTACCATTTATTAATATTTGGGATGGCAACGAGTATCGATTTTCATACTTGAGTACTCGGTCATTCTTCCGATCGAGTACTCGGTGACTCGGATGATGTTTTAAAGATTTTCGGAGCGTCCGCGTTGTCTAAGATTTTACACACATGCCAATGCATGAGGGATTTTGACATGCTTGAGGTTAATAGTCCCGATACTGGTTTTGACAGTTCCCTCTGTGCCTGCAACAAAATCAAATATTTACCTAAAAAATGCAGAAAGCGTTCCGTTCCGAGTTTTCACATCGGCAGCTAGATACCAGCCTACAGACTCTTGGTAGTGCGATCGTAGAAAGAGTTCTACAATCGTTTAACAAGACTTAGTAGTACCAATAATAGCCATCGGTAAGCATCGATTATCTATGACAAAAGAGCTACCGACGAGACAACTCTGAACGCTCGCAAACTCGCCGGCTTTTGTTTAACCGAATTTACATAAACTAAAGCTAAAGTCCCATAAACATAAAAATAGCCATGAGGGCACCGCACGGGCGCCGTGCGATCAATCTCCGCAAGGACCCGTACAAACTATTCCGTAACCGGCGGGACTGTTGCGTTTTTACCAAGGTCAGTGAGATGAGCCAAGGATACAAAGTAAGATTTCTTTCACCTTACGAAGATCACGGCGCTTACCTTTGTAAATATGGGCTAAACCATTATAAAAGATGTTGTTCGGAAGTTTTATTCTCCGAGGATTTATTCCCCTTAGTCAATGTTAAATTGTAATCAAATTTATAACTTCAATTATCGAAAGACGGTTTAGCACAGTGGATACAGCTGCGTCTAAAATAACGTTTTCGACACAGTGGTCGGTGGTTATATAATATAAGTAAATATAATACATTTTTGACAATATTTCGCGTGCTTACACGTTTTAGACATGATGACCTAACTAACACTTTAAAATCATTTGGGTCGTTATATACACTCTTTGTGTGCACGAGATTCACGAGGGAGAAAAACTTGGATAATTGGTATAATACCGACACCATATTATAAGTAATTGTAATTAACGCTTGCTAGTATGGTATTGCACACCTGTTCACCGCATTCGGATCTTCTACATGAATATTCAATGCACTTTGACCTTCGTAAGGTGAAAGAAATGTTACTTATAAAGCGACATAATTGATGTGTATATTACAACACATGTAAAATTGGTCGACCAACTTTTGCACCTGTGCAACGATGTTGTATTGAATTGATGTGTAAGTTACAATCGCATGACTAATTGTAAATTTAAGGATAACATGAGCCATTGTTTACATATTAATTTTTTGTCAGCTAGTTTAAGTTATGGCTCGAGAAAATTTGCTGTGAACTCTAAATACATCCGCTTTAGTAATATCACATGCGCAGTTATCGACTAAAATTACTAGCTCAAATCCCAGGGCTAGTGAAAATTTATGAAGCTAGTAATAATTAATATAGTCGGGCTAGTTGATATTTTGCCTGTTACTACATATTAACAGCTAAAGTGCAAACTTGTAAAGTCGGCTAAACGTGTATATGGATGCAGCCTTTAAAGCACACTGTTACTTTTTAACCTTTTTCCCAACTCACTTATACATCAGGCTACTGACATAGGTGGATCCAGCGGGGTGTCAGGGGGTCCGGACCCCCCTAGAACTTCCAAAATGTACCTGTCCATTAGTGTATTTCTTGATTGTATGTCATTTTAAGTAACATGAAGCAATGTTTTTCGGTGCTTAACATAGATTTAATGGTTATAAAGTTTTCAATAGTGATATGTGGCATTATTGCAAAATGTGTATAATGTCGTTGTGTTTCGAAAGTTTGGACCCCCCTTCCCATAGAAAAACTTCGGACCCCCCCCCCCTAAAAAAAATCCTGGACCCGCCCCTGACTGGGCTAGTGTTTTGTCAAATTTTTATCACCATTAACACTCCTCCAGAAAGCTAATTATACATGTAGTGCTTCACAAAAAAATATAATATACGATTTATTTTGGCCAATTAATTCCAAATATTATTTGATTATGTAGAATATTGTAAAAGCATACCTATTTAAATATCATCTAACAGTTATGTGTATATTTTTAATTTATGAAATTGACCTACGATAAGATTTTTCGTAAGAACTTTTGTGAAAAGGTGCACAGATTCAAAATCCCCGCACGCTGGTAACTGAGCTACGAACCTGAGTCACTATCCGTTGGGCAATGTTTAATTCAAATGGGCCCTGTTTGCCACACTTAATACTCGCAGGTACCCAAATAATGCCTAGGTGTAGTGAAGCAATCGCAGGTAAATTTGTTGACTAAGAAAATTATCAGTGCTCCTAGATGGATTAGAATCCGGGACCTCTCGATCCCCCTGTGCGCGCCCAATCTCCGTAAACAGACATCCTGTAGAGCGTTGTCGTACAGGATCTCTACTTATTCCGTGCAAGGTCACGTCGAGATGAACTTAGTATCGACCTATCAATGCGTAGCTTTCATCTAGACGAAAACACTATTAATCGCGTTTTGATTTCGTAATTTCTATTTTTAGACCAAGTTTTGCATTGCTAATTTAACAGCGGTATTATTCACAGTCTGCGATGGGGCGGCTCATTTCAAATTACATGACGTAGACGTATCATAACAATTTCGTCATGAATATTATGATAAGGTCGCCTGAACGTGACCTTCGTTGGAAAAGGCCAGATCTAAATTAGCGAGTATGCGAGGGGAAAATTTTAGATCGGGTTTTAATCAGATTGGTGCGCGCCCTACCACTGGACTATTGCTCCTATACTTAAAAATGATGAAACATTGAGGCTATTGTTGAACAGAGTGTCATTAACATAACATGCATTTTGACAAGGGTGATTTAAACAGGCTGTTGAGTTGTTGAATGGTGGCTGTTTTTTTAGGTATCCCTTGAGGGTTATTTCATTGTATCAATGTTAAATTTTCACTACACAATAAAGCTATATGTTAGAAAGACATTGTAATCATGTCATTTTAACAAATTAATGAAGACCGCAATAAGTAATATGCCTGGGGCAATAATGATATGTTAATGTTTAAGTACAGCATACATTCTTTTAACACCTTTGTCTTAAAATCTCAAATACCATCTCAAAACTAAGTCTTAACACTGAATTTGGTGGCTTGATTGCGTGTTTGCTTCCGACTATGCTTGTTTGTTTTAGACCATTAATGAACCATATAAAATTATTTATTATTTATAACGGCTCGTGCACCTATACAACTATATCCGCGTATCAGTACTGTGGTGCTTATCACAAAAAATCTAACGACGAAATTTATCGTAAGTCAAAAACAAGAAACATTCATAACACAACGTACAGTCATTTTTGGCCAGTCAATTCCAAATATCATTGAATTATTTAGAATAGAGTAAACCTTTTGAATATCATAATTAGGTTTTTATCCTTCGGACTCTTTAACTGCAACATTTATAAAATTGACTTACGATATCAGTGTTAGATTATAACCAATTCCAGTGGTAGGACGCGTGCTTAGGGATCCAAGGGCATTTCTAACGTCCTTGAGCAAGAACTTGACCAGCGATCACTCAATTTCACCAAGGTATAAATGGGTATCTGCGAGGGTGGTATAGTTCCATTGTGCCAATTTGCTAAAATATGGCTCATGAAAAAATACATATGTATGTATCTTTGACATGGCAAAATTTCTAAATTGAACAAGCAGTAAAAGCTGAAATTCGTTACGCCAAAAGAGCATGGGACACCAATGTGCGTTGCTTCAATGCCAGCGCACACATCTTGTCGTATTGAAAGTTTCTCCCTTTTTATTTGAACACATATGCATTGATAGCAGGATTATTGCACACAATAAAACTATCATTAATTTCTTTATCAGAAATTAAAGGTCAAGGTCGAAATCAGGGGGTCATCTATAATCTTAATGTATACAAATACAGGAGATAAGGTTTAATATTGTGCCTGTTTAATCTTAAGTATGCGTGTCGTCCACGTAAACATTGCGTATACAAACATTGCCGGTTTCATTACACACTAATATTTAGGGGAGATTTATTTTTACGAATTTATGGTTTAGTAAGTTTACACTTATTTAATAAACACATCATTATATAAAATTTATTATGTACATATACACTAATTAAAATAAATGTAAAATATCAAAGTTTTGTGTTTATATTAGTAAAATGCTGTTCATGAGTTAGCTAATTCACCTATTTAGAGGGCAAGTCCATTGTTTAAAGTACAAAAACATGCATGACATAGAACACGACCTGTAATTTAGTTGTATATATTCAATGTAGATAAAGAAATGTGACTGGATTATAAATAACGTTCAAACCTATACGTATAGTAAACCTTAAGAAAGTAGTACCACAGTTAAAACTTCATGTATTCACTTATCAATTACGAGTTAATCAACCAGTAAAAAGGAAAGCACAAAAAGTATGAGTACAGCACAACCTCTCTTGAACAACACCCATTGGGAGAGACTAAATTGTGTTTCTGTTGTTTTCAGAGGTTGTTACTTTGCAGAGGTTAAATTCAATTTAAATTATGCCTAAGGGAAATGTCAAAGCAATTTTTGCGGCGGACTTATTCTGCAGAGGGCCGCTCTGCAGAGTTTACACTGTATATAGTCTCATGTTTTTGGAACGATGTTATTTTACATCGTTCCAATGGTAACAAGAAAGTATAAGATTACTCTTTTCACGCTTCAACAATTTTCAACATAGACAAAGAGGCGTAGTTCAAGCGTGAAACTCATTAACATCTCATTTAAATGTAATACAACGCTGGCTTGTGTTGTCGTTCTTAAAACTCTTCAGGAAAAGGGAGGATACTCTCAGGACATACAAATCTTGCAATGGAGACGGGACAACTCAACCCTTAGACAACTCAACCCGTGACAACTGCAATGATTACTTGTTGGAGTAAAAAGGGCCTACGATGTTTTTGACAATGCATTTTATATGCATATGATCTTACACTAAAGTTGACGAATATCCTCTATATCTTATACATTTAGAATAAGTACTTAAATTGTACAATGACCAACATTTCACAAGTCAAGTGTTATCTGAATCAATCATGTGTTTGTTTAATTTCCTCATGAAATTTTCTGATAAAATCACCAACTTCTATTAAAAGTTTCCCTAACACTTCTTCTTCTCTCGCCCTGGTTTCGAGATCTGCCATGACAGACGCAACAGTAGGCTATGATAAAACGGTTCCAATCTAATTGAAACATTGTCAATGTTTGTGAAGTGTGTTTAAGCAATCATGAAGGAACAAGCCGTCCGTGACAGAGAGTTCTTTCATAGAAGAAACGTAAACCTGACATCAATTTTGTGTCAGTATTTTTTCACTAATTCCAGCAATAATATTATACATGCTTCAATTTCCGAAAGCGGATACAGAATGTAATTTAAGTGTAGTTTTAGTCTCTCATGGAATGGGTTAGGCTAGAATTCAAGTATTTGTCTTCATGTAACGGAAAGAGGAAATTTTCAACAAATTTTCATATCTGAATAAAAATCTAAGCCATTCGATATTAGAATTGTAGGTTATTAAGCGATGACCATACATTTGTATTCTAAAATATTTCTGAACTGGTTCAATTTATGAAGGATTAAATCAGATCATTTTACGCATTAACGCAACTCGATGACATATTAGGTAAATAATTTTTGATATTTTAAGCCTTTATTTTTACATAATAGTGTCTGCTATTGTGTGAAAACATGAATTCTCAATATTTTCTACGCAAACTGACCAATTAATTGCTAGGTAGTCTCTCTGTAAGATAAAATACTAAAAAACGCACCAAAATCATCGAATCAACATTCGGTTTCAGAAAAGTTGATATTTTAGTTGAAATTAGAACACGAGCAGCAAAAATATCCACAAATTCGAAAACATATTTTGTTCGCAATATGTTTTGATGTACAAATTTTTACCAAAACAGGAAGGAAACAGTGAGATCTGAGAATATTGTGAACACTCCTCATAAGCTTAAATTTATATACAACTTTATCTACAAGTTTCAAACAAGGACTTTAACCTTACTGACATAACAACGTGTACATTTTATTCGTAAACTCAAGTACTTTATTATAAATGTGCAAGGTTTATTATGCGACAACATTGAGCATGACGTTCAAGTCAATACTTAAAATACAACGTAAATTTGTCATCATTTGACCCTTCTACTATTTATTTCCAAGCTACTGTCATGTCCATGTACACGGACAATCAAACAAATAACAATTTTCATAGCGAATTGATCTTAAAGGTATTCATTTCATATTTCTACTTAAATAATCAATTCTTCTATTTAACATCAAAACTGTATGATAATATTTTTGGAAGCAGGAAAGAAGTGTTCTGATATTGACAATTTTAGTGCAAATTGACATACAACTACAAATGATGGTGTTTCATGTAGTAAATATCTTCCCCGTATGTCACGGTATTGACACTTTCAGTGCTTTTTGTGACTTGTATTGTATATATCTTGCAACAAATAGGTCAGTTTGTCTTAAAATAATAAGAATTGATTTTTGACACAATTACAGGCACTGATTTGTATGTTGAAATTAAAGAAAATTTTGAATCAAATATGTGAGCTAGTACCTTTTATATAATGACACGATTTTCCTTAAATTCTCAAATTGAGCAATTTTGGACTTAATTTTTGTCCAAAAATGGCATGATTTTGTAAAAACCAGTGTGGTCCTTATCATGAAACTGTAGTTTTTTAGATAGAAAGTTTAAGAATGAAATAATTTATTTTCACGGCCTACAGTGATTCATTAAGGCAAGCAAGTCGCATCACTCAAAACTCAAATGCAACGTGGTTGTTTTCGTATAATGCTGACGCGAGAAATTTCAAACTTGGTGTCTAAATTGGACAAGAAAGCACTGCCAAGAGCAAAGAACTTAACAGCAAAAAATTAAAACAAACAGTACTTACTCTAACTGAGCGCGTGTCGTAAGTTCGTCCATAAATAGAAAACAAAAGAATAAGTATTAATCCAACGATACAAAATAAACCAACTGTTTGGTATTTCCACGGTCTCATGGCTACAACTAAAATATAAATAACATCAAGTTGACAAAGTATACTCGTTGTATGAAACGTTTGTCACTGATAACAGTTCATATGTTGTCAAGGACGTAGCGATATACTAGACAAGATTGGGGAGATTCATTCTATAAATAGAAGATGAAGTATCACCTCTATACTAAGACGCACAACACTTCCCAGAATTCGGCGTTTTGGTACGCAATAGAATATAGTGCGCCGCATGAAGACAAAATCGTTGGATTTTTTTCGTTTTTTGACAACATCATAGTAAAATAATTGATCACTTATAGCTACAGTAATATAAATCCATAGATACAAATTACTTTTAAACTTCTAAAGGTATAGATGCATAGTTAAACCGTGTATTCTACTTTCGATTTCAAATGTCTGTGTAAAGAATGACAGATGTAAACACTTTAAATGATGGAGGTTTAACTACAGGTCAAAAAGTTTAATTAATACATGTATAGGTCGTTTGTTAAATGGGTATGTGCCATAATCAGAACAGCCACATAACAGTAGATACAAAATAATAGCTTAATATGAGGCCCGGTTAGAAATTTTATTAGATAACAAAGTATAACAGTATATACAAGCTCAAATATCATCATCACTGTCGTCTGTATCGTCAAAATCTTAACAAATTTTACACGTACGATTTTAAAGACGGGCCTCTGCTTTACAATTCAGTAGACCGTCGAGTGTTTATTTAAGCGACAAATTTACAGTAAACGCACGAGACTTTGTATAAAACACTGGAAGTATGACAATGTTATAATCAGAACAGCTTATTTTACCTCCCGCCGGATTTTTGATAAAAAAATCCAAATATTTTGCATTATACCTTATGGAAAACTTTTTTATTTATCTATTAAAAAATCTGAAAATTTAAATCCTAGAAGGAAAAATTGAAATAAGATTGTATTAAATTTTTTAGCAAAATCGCTGTTATAGTTTAAAAGATATTTACGGCAAATAGGGGTCCAGCATTAACGCAAACGACCTATACATACTCTATTTGTTCAGTTATACTTGAAGGGGGGGGGGAATTATTAGAATGTAAACATTGTCACGTGTTTCCAGGTAAATGAACAGTTGTACCCATGATGCTCGGCGTCTCCGTACAAAGGTCAGTTAGATCGTTTGTGCACAGAATGGGGGAGCTCAGCTCATATTGTAGATGTTAAGGTTGTTAAACCTATTCATCTGATTATTTAACCCGGTCGGTTGTGCAGTTGGTTGGGCGTCTGGATTTCGAGTTTATTATTCTTAAGGGGATACGGATTCGAATCCCACCTGAGGAGTGTGTTCCCTTCCATGAAATTTGACATTTTCCTCCATTATTAAGGTTAATGGAGACATTTTTTGCCTTGTGGAAAGGTAGGTTAAAGGTACTAATTCACAGATTTGGACTAATTTTTGCTATATTTTTAGAATAGAATTTCAGTGTTTATAATTGTGTAAAAACAATAGATTGCAAAAAATTATACAATAAAAGCAAAAAATGCACTAAAATTGTCTTAACCGTTACATACGGGGAAGACGTTTTCTATATGAAACACCATCATTTGTAACTGTATGTCAATTTGCACTAATATTGGCATTATTAGAATACTGCTTTCATGTTTCCTAAACCTATTCCATACAATGTAAATAGCGTTAGAAAAAAGTGATATTTTAGTTGAAATATGTGAATAAGTACCTTTAACATGCATGCTTTGATATGCATGACGGCATATTGAATCCGGCAACGAAAGACAACTCATGCATTCGTTTATGAATTTGCGTTACATGGCTAAGAGTTAGAATTCCTGTAATGAAATTATTGGACGACCAAATTTCGGGGATATTTTAAAATTATATAATATTTTTCAAAAATAAATAAATTTACTACCAGCGAATTAGACAATTAAATCGTCTGAGTATCGTTTCTTTAATTATCGTCGGTCCTGTACAGACGATATATGCAATTATCAAGATTTGAGCATTTTTGTGTTGACACCTGTTGCCTTTAGCCAATCAGAACGATGCATTTGATGTCACGTGATGAAAAAAATGACGTCGAGTAGTCAAAATAGGGGTGCGTGTATAGACTCGTCGACGATGTGTATTATCCGGTTACCTGTTTGTATTACCAGAAAATATCATTATCGATTTATGAACGAGTACTAGTTTCAAGGAAGTTGCAATATAAAACCAAAAAAAAAACATGCATAACTAATTGTAACATGTTCATTTCTGGAAAAAAAACCACTTGTTGAAAAAAGCAAACCTATCTTCCCTACTTCCGAGCGAGTCTATTAATAAATATGAACGTTCGATTAGCTGGCGGAATATGGGACAGAACATGTTCTTGAAACGAATAATCTGGTTTGCTTGTCAATGAAATTTAGTTTCATAATGTAAAATGGACAATTGTTAAGTCTACCATAATAATGCTTTTGTACGTGCGCGGTCGGAATATGTCTGGACAGCACATGAGAATTCGATGGTTTTAATCTGGCCTTACAGTGTGTAGAATTAATCAAACGCTCTGTATTCTATAAATAGACTTGGGACGGTTTAAAGCACTGACGAATATCTGTATCTGTGGTAATACGTCAGAGGACCACTGCTGGTATTTATATCTTACGGGGATGGAGGCGCTCTAGTCGAGCTTCTGAAGAACTGATTTAAAACCCTCTACTGTATAGGCATGCACTGTTTGATATGCATATTGCTTGAATCTTTATACTCTAAGGAGAATACACGGCTAAACGACGATTTGAAGCATTTTTGGATATGCTCATACTTGTAACCTTATTTACAATTATATAAATGGAGTCCATTTTATTTTGACACGAGCAACTTAGGGACACGGCCATTGAGCCTAAGCGGTATATTGATAGAATTAGGTAACCCGGGTCGATAGCGCAGTTGGTAGCGCGCCGGGTATTGGATTCACGTGGCTCGAAGGGGGAACTGGTTCGAATCCCAACCGGGGAGGTTATACACTTTCCTTAAAAAATTGACAATATTGTCAAATTTTCTCCATTGATTAGATAATATGGAGAAGTTTCCGGCCTTGTGGAAGGGTTAGTGAGTACTGGTTATAGACCAGGGTCCAGGAAATCTAGATAAGGTGCGCTGGACTGCGTAAATTAACCTACATTGTATTGACACGGTGTTAAACCCAGTAAAAAATACATCACCTGACGAGCCAATAAACAGACAGTTCAAAGCGCAACAATACTATTTGATTCCTTCATGCAAATTGTATTTTGTAGATGGCATGGATATTCCTGGCACGAAAACCCCTCGAGATAGTCCAGGTTAAAGGTCAATTCTATGAACCATATGACGATGGGAAAACTTTGTGACAAGACAAACATGTTATTGCTAATTACTTCATGCTATGACTATGACTATGACAATGACTATGACATGACACACGTTGCAATTTCCTAAACAAATAACATTATTTCCTATCATGCTAATTATACCATATATATTTTAAGATTTTTTACAAGAAATATATTCTCACATCACACCACATACATAATTTTTATCAAACATATTTATTTTTATCCAACATATTATATTGTCATACAAAAGAAATATTTTTCTCACAACAAATAGATATTTTTATCAAAGTTATGTGTTTTATACAAAACAAATATGTTTTGTAACATATTTTTTCACTCAACAAATATTTTTTAGCATTCATATATTTTTCTGTTAGGAATATTGCAACGTTTGTTATGCAATATATGATCATAATGTGAAACTAAACCGCGAAATGTAAGTGGCATAATCCTATAGTTATAGGTTAATAATGTTTATTTTTTAATGAGTCTTAGTCTTTCGTAGTTTAGTTTTTTTCCTCACATAAATGCATATGTACGAGTAAACTAAGTTGCCGACCGCGTACAGTAACCACTGTTAGCTAACGTCACGGATACGGGAGAACTCAACCCGAAGACAATTCAACCAGTGCAATACTAAACTTAAAGTTTGGACAAATCAATCCGTTAGTAGGAGATTGAGTTGTCTCGGGTTGAATTATCTATGGGTTGAGTTGTTTCGACACTTCCGTTACGAAACGTTTGGGAACGTTCAGGGTAACTGAACACGCTGCTGGTTTCCACGGTACATGTAGCTAGGTTGGAAGCACTGGCTCCGTAAAATAAACTAAATTGAGTTGACATGGTGCTCAAATCGGTATATAAAATAAACGACTGTATACTAACTCAGTGATATTGTATTTCACAGATTTGAGAGTAAAATGTTGCAGGATGAGGACAAATTTGAGGAGGAGTTTTCCAACTGGGCCAAGACTGTACTTTGTCTTAAGAATACTCGAGATAAATATTGTTCAGAGATGAAAACACTCATTAAAAATGTCACAGTCGATAATTCGATTGCAGAAGTTTTACACTCATTTGATACGGTACATTTTCATATTAATAATTGACTTACAAAAATAAAAATGAAATAAGAGATTGTTTTAATGTTTTTTTCTTAATTTATTTTTGATGTAATAATGATGGCATGTCGAAAGTAGCATGCATAAATATCAAAATATAGTAACTATGTTTATCGAATTGATTTGAAATCAACTAAAATTAGAAATCGGTGATAAGTTTCGTAAAGCATTGATATTTTTTATGAATCATTCGAGGTAGAAAACACGACAGTTGCTCTCTTCACTGAAGATGGTGAAATACATCAATTGGCTGATGAAGCATTGAAACTACAAGAAGAATGTTTGAATGCTGATTTTAAATTGCCCCAAGGAGTACATGCTACAATGAAATCGTTAGCAATGTCGTCAATAGAGATCAAGGTATTCAAAACCTCGTGTTCTTTTTCAAAATTAACATATGATATTTGCATTAAATTGATATGTAGTTGATAAGTTTATCCTTCCCAGCATAAATTAGTTAATTAATGTATTTCTTTTTTAATTGGGTTTAACGTCGTATTCAACACAAATTTAGGTCATATACACGACGGCCAGCTCTTCCTACTATAGGTTTCCTGGAAACTTTTCTAGCACCAGTACTAACTTACCGTACCACGAGGCTGACAACTCTTGTTTGGGGTATGACCTACCGCGACCGGGTTCGAACCCGCGATCTCCGAATTCGAAGTCAGACATGCTAACCATTACGCCACGGCCGTGGCTATGTTTTTTAATTGCTATCGACACTATTGATTGACAAAAACCCATACAGAACTTCTTTTTAAAGAAATACAACTTTATAAAAACAACAGGTTAAAGGTACAACACAGTAATATTCTACTCGGTGAACTTGATTTGTGACGAAATAAAAACAATATAAAATACTGTACAATTACATACTACATGTAATTGATAAAGTTTCTGATCTTTCAGAAGCAAGAAATAAAGTTAAAGCTGAAGTATACCAATCAACTAGAAAAACACGTAAGTGAGTTGCAGAATAAGTGAAATTTATTAAAAGCCATTACGTTCTTAGAAATTTTTTTTTTTTAAATTTGACAATTTCCTTATTAAGGTATATTATAAAGGAATAAATTATATCAAAAATATTGTTCATTTATCATATCATATTCCCTCAAACGCATAATTTATGTACAAGGCATTCGTAGTTTAGTTTATACAATACTTTTGACAAAATATCCACGTAGTAAAAATACAAACGTCAGATGAGTAATAACTTGGATTCGTGACCCCTTTTAGCTATGTCAGCAAGACTACTTGAATTAAGGTCTGAGGTAGATACGACAAGTAAAATTTGAAGCTTGTAAGTGATAAGGGTACATGGATAAATAATATACTATCATCCACAACATTTGCCAGTATAATTAAAAAAAATATTAATGACTGGTGTGGTCAACAGTTAAGTACTTTTTTCGATTTGTAGGAACTTGAACGAAAATATGAAGAAGCAGAAAAGAAAGCGAACCAGTATAAGGTATTGCACATGCTTATATTTGATAAACAAAGTAATAAAATTATATTAGATGTTTTGTACGATCAATAGTCAGCCGTATTACATAATAATTCAGTCGTTAGATAGTAGGGCTGTCACGATATACCGGTATACCCGTATATTGCAAGATGCAGCTGCTACAATACGTACCGCGGTGTGGAATTAACGTACCAATATTTAGCGATATTTTTTTATTTTCATTGAAAAGTTCTTCCTTTCGCCAAATGAAAGTAGCGAAATGTCAGTTTTTCATTGTTCAATCGATTAAAGCTTTAGTTAGTAGAATTTAACCGATCTGGCGCGTTTGGAATATTCCCTAAACTCTAAAAATGCCCAGTCTATGCAACCTGTGTTTTGTTTGCAATCCAATTTATCGTGCTACGTATCGCGATATGGTTCTAGTGCATCGCAATATACCGCGACACGCTTCTGGTGTATCGTAACAGCCCTATAAGATAGTACATCTAGAAATGCTTAAACAATGTTATTCTGCAACATAGTTAACCCTCTCACACATTCTCAATTCGGGTCGATAGCGCAGTTGGTAGCGCCGGGATTTGGATACTCGTGCCCGAGGGGGTGTTATACTCTTCCATGAAAATTTGAAAAAAATGTCGATTTTCCTCAATTGACTAGATAATATGGAGAAGTTTCCGGCCTTGTGGAAGGTCAAGTGTGTACTGGTTATAGACAATGGTCCAGGAAAGCTAGGTTAGGTGCGCTTGACGCCGTAAAATGACCTAAAATTGTGTTGACACGGCGTTAACTCCAATAAATATAAATAACTCACCCAGTTGGTAGCGCGCCGGGATTTGGATACTCGTGCCCGAAGGGGTGCGGGTTCGAATCCCACCCGGGGAGGTTATACCCTTCCATGAAAATTTGACATTAATGTCGATTTTCCTCCATTGGTTAGATAATATGGAGTAGTTTCCGGCCTTGTGAAAGGGTAGGTGAGTACTGGTTATAGACAATGGTCCAGGGAAGCTAGGTTAGGTGCGCTGGACGCCGTGAAATGACCTAAATTGTGTTGATACGGCGTTAACTCCAATAAAAAAAAATAACTCACCCATTCTGAAAGTATGGAATTCTTGAATTCGTTTATTAAGTTCGGACGTAAACCCGATGATTGGATTGCATATAAGGACTCATCATTGTCAATATTTATGCAATTAGCTAATTTAATCAAAGAACTATTTGTCAAAGCTTAAACTACTAAAACAAAATGGAATACTAAATCATATAAAATTAAAAGCGACTACAGGCATTCAATATAGCGAAATACCTTAAATAGCCAACATAATCATAAGATTGACCAATATTTTGCACTTCGTTATAAGAAGACTTTCTTCAATCATAGAATATACATGTTGCTAGTAGACAAGATGAAACATCAATGATCATGAATATATCTTGTTTAAATTACAGATAGACGCATTAGAACTTAAATTGCAGCACGAAACAGAGAAGAATAAAGGATATGAAGACAATTTAACAAAACTCGAGAGCGAGGTAGGGTTTCTTTTATCAATAATATTAGGCACGAATGAAGTCTGATGTTGTAGTAAACAATTACCTTACAAACGAGTAAACTTCCTCCCAATATCAATTTAACTCGGACCACCTCGAAATAAATAATTGATATTTATATTTCAATGTACTCGTTGGTTCTGCATGCACAGTATACAAGTGCCGAGACACGCTGGTATTGGGTTAAACGTAAATTCTAATTCACAAATGATTTTCCCATTAATTACATGTTATCTTATATTATACGTAAGTTCAAAATTTTGTGACGTTATATTGGTAAATTTCAGATTATGAATGAACTCAAAGATTTGAAACAGGAAAAAAGTAAACAAGATGGTGAAATATCTTCTTTCAAGAACACAGTATTTGTTTCAGTACAATTTTACCCTAATGACTATATTTGAAATTGTCACTTACTGCAATCCTTAGGAGCATAATTATTCAGTATAGAAATAAAACAAACATGGAAATTAATAAATGCCAATATGTAATTACATAATATTATTATTTATATTTCACCACTGTTAATAATAAAACAACCGTTTTATGGTTTACAAACAAATTGAGAAACCAAGGCTACAATGAAATCTGATTAACTTTGCAGATGGAGGACAAACTCGAGAAATTGCAACATGAAAGAAGTAAACAAGATAATGAGATGTCTTCCCTCAAGAGTACTGTAAGTTTTATCATAGTTTATATACATTTAATCTATATCCAGTGTATTCTCGTTTCTAAATGGACTGAAAGTTCTTTGTCCTCATGCGTTTTTATAAAGTTTACAACCGTTCAGTTTTAACTATAAATGAACACAGATGTATGCTATATAAATTGATTTATTAGCTATATAAAGATATATTTAATTTTAATAATTGGTTTTCCCATTACTTACATTTTATCTTTTTTAATACGTAAGTTCTAAAGTTTGTGACGTTATATTTGAAAATTGCAGCTTATGAATGAACTCAAAGATTTAAAAGAAGAAAAAAGTAAACAAGATGGTGAAATATCTTCTTTCAAGAACACAGTAAGTATTTGTTTCAGTACAATTTTACCTAAATGACTATATTTGAAATTGTCATTTACTGCAATTTTTAGGAGCATAATTATTCAGTATAGAAATAAAATGCACATAAAAATAAATAACTGCCAATATATAATTTCAAAATGATATAATTAATATTTCATCTCTGTTAATAATAAAAACAACCGTTTGACGGTTTACAAACAAATTAAGAAACCAAAGCTACAATGGAATCTGATTAACTTTGCAGATGGAGGACAAACTCGAGAAATTGCAACATGAAAGAAGTAAACAAGATAATGAGATGTCTTCCCTCAAGAGTACTGTAAGTTTTATCATAGTTTATATACATTTAATCTATATCCAGTGTATTCTCGTTTCTAAATGGTCTCTGTTTTTCCCCATTTTTCTTAAAAAAATACGAAACATATTTGAATTTCTTTATACAGATCTTTACAGATGTAAGCTACATGAAGTGATATTAATGGCTAGTTTCATAAAAAAAAGTTTTTTGTCCTCATGTGTTTAATAAAGTTTATAACTGTTCAGTTTTTACTATAAATGAACACAGACGTATGCTATACATGTATAAAGTGATATATTAGCTATATAAAGATATATTTAATTTTAATAATTGGTTTTCCCATTACTTACATTTTATCTTTTTTAATACGTAAGTTCTAAATTTTGTGACGTTATATTGGTAAATTTCAGATTATGAATGAACTCAAAGATTTGAAACAGGAAAAAATTAAACAAGATGGTGAAATATCTTCTTTCAAGAACACAGTAAGTATTTGTTTCAGTACAATTTTACCCTAATGACTATATTTGAAATTGTCATTTACTGCAATTTTTAGGAGCATAATTATTCAGTATAGAAATAAAACAAACATGAATATTAATAAATGCCAATATAATATTACAAAATAATATTATTTATATTTCACCTCTGTTAGTAATAAAACAACCGTTTAACGGTTTACAAACAAATTGAGAGACCAAAGCTTCAATGGAATCTGATTAACTTTGCAGATGGAGGACAAATTCGAGAAATTGCAACATGAAAGAAGTAAACAAGATAATGAGATGTCTTCCCTCAAGAGTACTGTAAGTTTTATCATAGTTTATATACATTTAATCTATATCCAGTGTATTCTCGTTTCTAAATGGTCTCTGTTTTTTCCCCATTTTTCTTAAAAAAATACGAATCATATTTGAATTTCTTTATACAGATATTTACAGATGTAAGCTACATGAAGTGATATCAATGGCTAGTTTCATAAACAAATTGCCATCAAGTTCTTTGTCCTCATGCGTTTTTATAAAGTTTACAACCGTTCAGTTTTAACTATAAATGAACACAGATGTATGCTATATAAATTGATTTATTAGCTATATAAAGATATATTTAATTTTAATAATTGGTTTTCCCATTACTTACATTTTATCTTTTTTAATACGTAAGTTCTAAAGTTTGTGACGTTATATTTGAAAATTGCAGCTTATGAATGAACTCAAAGATTTAAAAGAAGAAAAAAGTAAACAAGATGGTGAAATATCTTCTTTCAAGAACACAGTAAGTATTTGTTTCAGTACAATTTTACCTAAATGACTATATTTGAAATTGTCATTTACTGCAATTTTTAGGAGCATAATTATTCAGTATAGAAATAAAACAAACATGGAAATTATTGAATGCCAATATATAATTACAAAATAATATTATTGATATTTCACCACTGTTAATAATAAAACAACCGTTTGATGGTTTACAAACAAATTGAGATTCCAAGGCTACAATGAAATCTGATTAACTTTGCAGATGGAGTCAAGTTCTTTGCCTCTGGTGTTACATAAAGTATAAAACTGTTTAGTATGTTCTATAAATAAACGCAGTTGAATGCTATATAAAGTAATATGTAAGCTATATAAAGTGATATGTAAGCTATATAAAGTGATATGTAAGCTATATAAAGTGATATGTAAGCTATATAAAGTAATATGTGGGCTATTTAAAGTGATATGTAAGCTATATAAAGTGATGTGTATGCTATATAAAGTGGTATGTAAGCTATATAAAGTGATATGTAAGCTATATAAAGTGATATGTAAGCTATATAAAGTGATATGTAAGCTATATAAAGTGATATGTAAGCTATATAAAGTGATATGTAAGCTATATAAAGTGATATGTAAGCTATATAAAGTGATATGTAAGCTATATAAAGTGATATGTAAGCTATATAAAGTGATATATAAGCTATATAAAGTGATATGTAAGCTATATAAAGTAACATGGTGGCTATATAAAGTGATATGTAAGCTATTTAAAGTGATATGTAAGCTATATAAAGTGATATATAAGCTATATAAAGTGATATGGATGCTATATAAAGTGATATGTAAGCTATATAAAGTGGTATGTATTCTATATAAAGTGATATGTAAGCTATATAAAGTGATATGTAAGCTATATAAAGTGATATGTAAGCTATATAAAGTGATATGTAAGCTATATAAAGTGATATGTAAGCTATATAAAGTGATATATAAGCTATATAAAGTGATATGTAAGCTATATAAAGTGATATATATGCTATATAAAGTGATATGTAAGCTATATAAAGTGATATGTAAGCTATATAATGTGATATGTATGCTATATAAAGTGATACGTAAGCTATATAAAGCAATATGTATGTTATATATAGTTATATGTAAAATATATAAAGTGATATGTAAGCTATATGAAGTGATATAATCATTGATCACGTGTTAAACATTCAAACATGTGTGTAATTATTTTCATTAAATATATGAACTCATCATTATCAATATTTATGTAATAAGCTGATTTAATCAAAGAACTAATTGCCAAAGCTTTTAACTTCTATTGTGCGTAAAGTTTGACTCCGATCTGACCTTTCTAATTTCCATCTAATAATTATCTACACATATCCCGACAAAAATCAATACCACACCGAGCTTTGTCGATGTATTCCGATCGGTATCGAGCATTAATACTACATTCGTATTCAGTGTAATGAATATTCTTGCATAAAGGTCAAGTCGGGGTCAAATTTTACGCACAATACAACAAAATTGATTACTTAATTATGTAAAATTAAGAGCGACTGCAGACATTGTATATTGAAAAAAAAACCTAAAATAGCCAATGTAGTCATAAGATTGACCAATATTTTAAACTTCGTTGTGATAATACTTTCTACAACCATGGAATATACATGTTTCTAGCAGACAAGATGAAACGTCAATGATCATGAATATATCTTGTTCAAATTACAGATAGACGCATTAGAACTTAAATTGCAGCACGAAACTGAGAAGAATAAAGGATATGAAGACGATTTAACAAAAATCAAAAACAAGGTAGAGTTTATTTTATCAATAATATTAGGCACGAATGAATTCTGAAATTGTGATTTACTATAATTTTTACATACGAGTAAACTTCCTGCTTTTATCATTTTGACTCTGACCATCGCGAAGTATAAATTGATATTTATATTTTTCACTGTACACTTTGGTACTGCATGCTTAGTATACAAGTGCCGAGACACGTTGGTAATGTGAATAAACGTAAAATCTAATTCAAAATTGATTTTCTCATTCATTATATTTTATCTATAGAACATTACTCTACAGTACAAACATAAAGCTCTCATATAAGTTAATTTTATACCAATATAGTTAACAATGTCAAAATGCGCGTGATTTATTACGTTATACTGGAATAATTGCAGATTGAAAATAAACTCAACAATTAAAGAAAAAAGAAACAAGTAAACATGATTGTGAAATGTCTACTCTCAGAAATACACTAAGTGTTTTCTTCCAATACAAATAAACTAGAAATTTGTCACTTACAGTTTTTTTACAATAACCAGATTAATTAAGACTTATGACTTCAATTCTGAAGAACGTATTTGTAAAGTACAAACATAAACCTTTCATAAGGATTAAATTAATATCATTATATAATTTAAAAATGTTATTATTAATATTTCACCACTGTTAATGATATAACAACCGTTTGAAGGTTAACAAACAAATTAAGAAACCAAAGCTACAAAACAATCGGAATTACGTTTAAAAATTATTTTGATCGTCTTATTGGTATGTAAATTTTAACCATTGTTAATTTCATTTGCATCTAGTTTTCTTATTTCATGAACATTTGATATCGACTTAAGCCATCAAATTATTGTTATTAGTAAAATATTATATATTAAGATATAAAGTCATTATGTATATATCATACATATTTTACAGTTACCCAGTTATATCTATGAAGTAAAATCCTTTAATAATATATTAGTGAGAATATTATCTGATGGTCTCAATAAATGTAACATAACAGATATGTGCCAGATGCCTGACGGTACTGTTATGTTAATTGACAAGAGTAGCATGAAACTAAAGAGACTGGATGATAAATTCAACGTAACAGATTTCTACCAGTTCGTTACGATACCTGTTAGTGTAGTTTCTGTGTCTTCAACAGAGGTGGCCGTTTTAGATGAGTCGCGGAAGCTACATTTTATAAAAACAACTTTAAAACTTACGTTAGAGCGTACAGTTGCTTATAAGAGTATAGGTTGTATGATATTTGTTAATGATCAGTTTTGGATACAAAGTCGGGAGGGTGTGTACATATATTCATCATCTGGAAAGGTAGTAAAATGTTTACAGATTCATTCACCTAGTCAGGGAATTCCACTTGCCTGCTCTATATGTACTAACAGAGATAAAACAAGAGCCTATGTTGTATCATTTTATTCTGTTCATGTGTTAGATACGTGTGGTGAAGAATTATTTACCTTTCCAATAAAACATGAATTCTATAGTATAACATGTACTCCAGATGATGTTATATTAATATCATCTAATACATATAAAACTGTTTATATGTATGATATAAAAGGCATGTTACTTGGTGAACTTATTTCAAAATCACAAATGTTAGGTTCCCCACAGTCATTGTTATATGATGAAAAGAAAAATTGTTTGATTATTGGATATATTGGGAGAAAAATTCAAATATTTAAATTACAAAAACAATTAAAGTCGTAGTTTATAATCACGTGCCCGTCGTATGTTCTGTTGTATACTCTGACTAATAAGCAAAGGTTAACTAACAGTACCTTACTCGTAAGGTCAATCGCCAATTGTATAAAAAAAGGTATAAAAGTCATTCGATGTTTGTTGATTCTGAAATTTAGTTAATGTTTTAGATACAGAGGGGTTGTAAAAAATATTTTATCATAACTACCACTTGGTACTAAAGAAATCTGAATAACTTCATCATACATACCAAAACTTGGTTACTTTGTTTATTCAGTCCGCGAAAATGGCTGTAAACAACTTTTTTAACGACTTTAGACTAGAAAATATGACATCTAACTAAGAAAATTATAACAGATACTTGTATGTTTCGTCCTGAGACACAAAAATTTCGTTTGTTTGTTTCGCCGTAGCAACACATTTTATAGGTCATATAACGGAGGTCAACCTACTCACTCCTCTTGGAAAGACTAAATCTCTGAATTTAGCTGATAACCAACTACTGAGCGCATACTTTCGTCAGTAACGGCCCTACATAATTAAGAATTATTGGTCGGAGGGAGAATGGCCATAGCAATAATTTCATGGCAAATTTCCTCAAAAGTTTGCCCCCCCCGGGAATCAAACCCTCGACCCCTCGATCAGTAGACTTGCGTGCTACCAACTGAGCTAGCCGGGCGACTTGCAAAAACTTCAGTCAAGGGATATCGACGCAGTGATATATTTTATCTTTGAACCAACGTCAGCACAGCTTGTGCTAAATTGTATGACGTTATGAACATTTTGGTTTTTTTCTACGTGAAAGTATATGTTAATTCTGTCGCTCATCAATTATAGCAAAGATATTAATAAAATACAATGATTGCAGTGACAAATTTCAAATAATGTAGAATTTTAGAGAACTATAACTTTGCATTTAAGAATTGAAAAAAATGTTTCGTGAGCCACCCGGCTAGCTAAGTTGATAAGGACGTTATTCAACTAATCGAGGGGTCGTGGGTTTTATTCCGGGATAGTGTATACTATTACATAAACCTTATATGTTTATTATAGTGGATATTATTTTATATTTTCATTGTCAATGGCGTCATCTTAGAAGAAAAATGACGTCATCTAAGATAAGAAATGACGTCATTGTTTAATATGTGTATAATACATCTAATAAAATACATAACTTAAGATAAAGAAACAGAATGTCTCCAACTTAGGTGTAAGGTTTTTGTTATATATATTTTTATGTATTTTATATTTTCATTTATATGTTTATTATAGTGGATATTATTTCATATTTTCATCGTCAATGGCGTCATCTTAAAAGAAAAATGACGTCATATTAGTGACGGAATGACGTCATGTTATAACATGTGTATAATACATCTAATAAAATACATACCTAATGATAAAGAAACAGAATGTCTTCAACTTTGGTGTAAGGTTATTGTTATATCAACCTGTGAACTCAGTAAATGACATTTTTACTCGTGGCTATGTTTTCTGAGCACACTCGGTGTTATAACAATCGATCTTACACCCAAAGTTGACGATTATTCTCTCTATATATATTCTAAACTTTGTAAATACAAAAAATGTTTTATATAATCAACATTGTTTAAAATGTTGGATATGCATGTTCATTATCTTCATTATTGTTATTAAAGTGTATTTCAGATTTTCACATATAAACAAGAACATTTTGGGGATATGTGTTTGAGTTTGTCATTAGTTAAAATGTTTATACAAACACATTAGTGATATTATTGTCCAAAACATTTATCTAGTTGATTTTCATTTAATATTGTTTATGTATGATACCTTAAAATTGTTATTGCAAACTGTTTTAAACAATACAATATCCACAAAACTGTTTTCGTTTTGTTTCTCAAATCTCTTATTTTTACTGTTTATTTTTTGTCCTTAATTTTCATTTAAACATCCTATTTTTAAAGACGTTTGACCTGTGCTTTAAAAACATTTCTATTTAAATCATGTACATTGTACAATAATACTAATTATGATAATAAATATTATTCAGACGAATGTGGTTTATTATTTTTGCTAGCTAATTTGTGGACATATATTAACACTTGTTGACGTAATGTAAGATTCTGTTCTTTTGAGAATCTATCGATTTTTTTTCAGGAAAAAAAATGTTCCATCATAAAGTACCCCAATCTTGAAAACTTGTACATGTAATATCAGAGGAGCTTTGGTTTTTGGTTACTTTTATCCCAAAAACGATAGTTTGGTTTGTTTTATTGATAAATTCATATAGCACAAAACCAAAAACAAAATAACCAAAATTAATATGTTTGTCATATGCAAGTTAAATAACAACGTACGGCTCATCAAACAAGTATCATTTCTGGACACTTTTGTCTGCAATTGCTCGCGTTTTTAAAAGGAATCAGCAGATGTAGCTAAACGAAGGCAATTCAACATTTTTATAATATTTCATTAAATATTGAAACCTGTCGAAAATCATTAACCTTACCGTTCATTTGGTAAGTATATCATAATTATGATACTAATAACAATTACAATTAATTGTACCACGGATTAGAAGACATGATGACTAAATTTGTGGTTTATTGTTATTATTAAATACTTAAGAGAAAATATCAGAACAATACAGGAATTTATCACATAAAATATGTAATGTTAAACATATTTTTATTAATTCAGATATTCCTCGGAAATATAAATGATGCAAGGTAGGAAAAATATGCCACCTGACGGGGACTTTCAATTGGTACCCATGCTAAAAAGAAAATGTACATAATTATCCTTCTCCCAATAATGTTAACAGCAAGTTCCGTGACAATCTCCCACAAACTGGAAATTTGACACGAATGTCGGAATTCAAGAACGTTAAAAGAGAAACATGCGTTTCTCAACTAATTAAGTAAATAAGTAACAGTCCCTCGGGCGCCATAGTAACAGGGCTAGACAAATATGCAATTATATCGGGATTCGAGCCCAGGATTCCCCGCTGATATTTCAAGTACTCTCTCTCTCTCGACTGAGCTATATGGCCGTTTACCTATCCATCAGTTACTGCCAAAGGACCATGTATGTTTCTATAGCAAGATACATACAAGTCACCTCCATAAAAGACAATCGAAGTGTATAAAGATTTAACTTTTTTTTTAAATCTTTTATTTCAACACGGATGGCAAGATTGTGTCCCATTTCATTATGCACATAGTTTGGCAGAGCCATAAAACGTTCCAAAAAGGATTCGAGTTCTTATATTTGAAACGCAAAGTTCTACTTTCTTACTTTCCCTGATAATTCCCCAAAAGGTCCCATAAATAGAGCATTCACACAAAAAATGAATCGAGCGGTACATGTAATCTCCGTATTTGTAAAAATAATTTGTGCAGAGCTTTCAAAATAGACAATTACAATTGACAATGAGCATGAACAAGTTCGGGCATAGAAATGTATATAGTCATTTCATCTACGATTAGCAACTTTCTTGTTTTTGGCTGCTGCAAGAATTTGATAAAAAACCAAGAGTTTGTTTACATTCTGAAGATGACTATATGAATGTATATTCGGCAAGCTATCAGATTTAATTGACAGTCCTGCAGGCCGATAAATGCTGCAGATCACTTTGCAGATCATAGATGTTTGAAACTAGATCTTACTGGTTAATTGCTAACCCTACAACGTACCATAGACGACCATCTTTGAAGGTTATTAGATACGATAAGCCATCCGGCTTACTCAGTTGGTAGCACGTAAGTCTATTGATTGAAGGGTCATGGGTTCGATTCCCTGGCGGGGTATACTTTCGTGGAGTTTAGTCATGAAATTATTTCTAAGGCCATTCTCCTGCCTACCACTAATGTTTAATGATGTAGGGCAGTTGTCAGTCACTGGCGAAAGTATGCGCTTAGTAGTTAGTTGACAGCTAAATCCAGAGATTTAGCCTTTCCAGGAGGAGTGAGTTGTTTGACTGACCGCCATTTTATGAACTATACAATGTGTTGCTACGGCGTAAAACCCAACAAAAAAGAGACGAGAACAAAATCTTATTGTCTAAAACGCGACACAGAGTTTCCATATTAAGCATGTGGCATCACCTTCAGGTCCTCTTCAATATTTGTTTCAATTATACCTACGAGGTCAATTCTGACACCACCCAAAGCGTCAACAGTTAACTATAAGAAACTATTTCAAACTGATGTCCCTTATATACTCTTGGGTCACAATTTGATCCCTATCCAGGGGTAGAGTTCTGTAAAGAATGTTAATTGTGCATATTTGACAACCAATTACAAAATGAAAATTTTACTTGCAGTTTATATTTGTTTATATACAAATTGCACCGATTATAAATTGTGCACTCAGTACCTTTCGTGGAAATTGTTGAGAATTTTCTGGAATATATTAATACAAATTGTACATCTGTTGTCATAAAGAGCCCATGCATTCTTGCTTTTGTTCGTTTTTGTCTTTGTAACTTCACCATTTACTGCAACTTTAATCAATAATTATTCAAAGTGACTCTTTTATTGGCTCCATGCATTTGAACCTGCTCATCAATGAATGGTTTCATCTTATGTTTAATGAACCCAATTGAACTATCTCGGGTATTCTGAAGACAATGTACAGTATTGGCCCAGTTGGAAAACTCCTCCTCAAATTTGTCCTCATCCTGCAACATTTTACTTTCAAACCTGTGAAATACAATATCACTGAGTTAGTATACAGTTTGTTTTATATACCGATTTAAGCACCGTGTCAAATTAAATTAGTTTATTGTACGGAGCCAGTGCACTCACATACCCTTCAAAAAGGCTGGCAACTAACTTGTATTTATGTAAGAAAAATCTACGAAAGACTAAAACTCATGCAAAATAATAATAACTGTCGGATTATGCCACATACATTTCAAATAGTGTACAACATTTTATTATAACTTAATGATCATAGCATGAAGTAATTAATAAAACATGTTGTTTTTTTTCACAGTTCTCCCATAGTTATATAACTCATAGGATTGATTGTTAACCTGGAATGATACTCAGGGGGTATTCGTGCCAGACATATCAGTTGAATTTTAACACAACATTTCGATCCCCAATTTTGTTATAGCCATCAACAAGATTGAATCTAATAGTATTGTTTCCTCAATTCAAAGTTTGTTGAATTTTATGACCACAGAGATATGTACTCAATTCATTATATCGTCTTAACAGACGGGTTAAGATTTGCCGTATTAGCGTGGTGGAGGAATAATACAGTGGTATTATGGTTGAGAATGTTAGTTACAAATATTACTGGCTGACGATAGCGTATGGAAATTTTAAAGGGATCTTAACCCATTGCATGCATAAAGTTTATCCTAAACAACATATGCAAACGTTTCAATATTCCGATGCACGACAATAGCAAGGAAGTTTCTCTGCATGAGTTTCTGTTTCATACCATTGGATGCATAGCAATGCATGTCGGGTATTTCAAAACAAGATAATCATTTTCTTCCGACTTAACGAAAAGTCAAACAAAAACGATAGTTTTGTCAAGGTCTTAGACAGTAGGTTTATACAATACATGTAGTTCATTTTATTCTTCAATGCACGTACGATATTTGTTTAACATATTATTTTAGAAGAGAGAATCTTGTACAGATACTGTAAAATAGGACAAACTATATCGAATGAACGAAAAATGTAAAGGATTGACCAAATAAATCCAACATCAAGTAAAAATGATTTACGCCGTATCAACACAGAAATATAGAACACACTCTAATAATCATTTTATCATTCCGATGTACATGTAAGATAACTTACCATGTATAAAAAGATAGGGCATAAAGTGACTGGCTCAATTGTTTATCAAAAATTGATAAACAGCTGTATGAACAATACAGTTTGACTACAGTTTTATAACATTAAAAAACGAATTCCTATTCTGCTGAACATTATGAAATTATGTTTATTATTGTTGTCTGTAAGGTAGAGACAGTCAATCTAACGAATGCGAGTTTATGAAATTGAACTCCCGTCGCGAGATTTTCACACGTTTGACCTGCATGTACCTTTACGAAGTAAAATTTTATCTAAATTTTTATCTAAAACTAAAATATCAACGTTTGTTTTAAAGCTCGTTATCTAAGATATATTAAGATTATTGTGATAAATTATGTATATATACTTGTGATATGACAATTATGTGATATCATCAAGTATAATAATTATAACTAGAATTTCGATAAGTTTTAAGTCATGTGGTTTAATTTTGCATAAAGTTATTTAATACAATGTTAAAACAGTAGTATGATTATTTAATGAACGTGGTTCGCGTTCATTCATAATAATGGAAAATGTAAGTATATTTCTATTATTACGCACTCCGATCATTTTTGTACACTTTCTAAAGATGCGCTCAATGTTTTGCCGGCACAATTTTTTAATAGGTAGATTTTGATTTGAAGAGCGAAATAGATTAATACTTTTGCTTTGTGTACTTTATGGAAATATTTATTATTTTGACATTTAGAAACTCGTTTAATCAAATATGTACGCTGATATTGTATGCACATCTTCCAGACACGATCGCGCACGGCACTTACCCGTAAAGAGAGCCGTGGACAATCGTACGGAGATCTTAAGGGCCACTTGCGGGGTACGCACGATACCTTAGCGCAACAACGGCACATTAATTTCGTAGGTTTCATAATTGTAAAATATTCATTTTTTACTAGTTGAGTTAAAAATGACACGAACACGTACACTACGCTTGTTTGTTTTGTTGAATGTTCAAATGGGAAAAGTTGAGAAAAGCAATAGGACAGTTCTATCTTGTCTGATTAGATGGAGATTCCTGTATTACTGGTGTTTAAGGTTCTGTCTCCCCACCTTGCACGTTCTACTAAGCAGAAGACTCAGTAATGATAGTTTTTGCCTCTCGGCTTCCCTTTCTTTGGTCCCATATGTAACTTTAAACGACTCTACAACTTTAACCTTTCTAAAAGCAATAATAGAAACGTTAACGATTTTTTCATGTATGTCAGCGAATGGTATAGAACCGGCTATATGCTACTTTTCATGCATGGTAAAACAGAAATGCATCATAACCAAGATAAGTGATCAAAGCTCATTCCTGCCATAAATAAAACGTGAAATCCCTTCATCTAACTGCAATTTACTGTCATAAAGTATTTCTTGTGGCAATCCGTTGGTATTTAAATAAGTGATGCCTTCTTGTTTGACTCACAGATGACAGACCCAATTTTTCCTAATTATATAGTATATGTAGAGAAATTTGGGTTTACCACCTGTGGTTTGACATCCTTGAGGATGATCCCTTAAGTGGACAACACAACCTTTTTACCAACATGGAACTTCTCACCAATTTGAAAATTGTGTTGTTAATTTCTTGAACCAGACATTTGCTGCAAGATGGGATGGACGAAGAGGTTCAGTGGAGTTGCCACCAAGATTTTAAGATCTACCCTCTTGAAACGTTTAAACTTTTTACTAAATTGATGGATCATTGTTGATGAAATTACATCCTAAACGGCACCACCGCAGCCACCAAGAGAGTGGGGGGAGAGCAAATTTAAGCCTTCAATATTATGATATGCAGTACATGTGTTCTGAATTTACACATTGAGAGTACACGACTTTTGGCATACCCTGTTCATTTGTGTAATAGTGAGAATAGTGACTACATGTACTTCGTTTTTCATTCAATTGAGAATTTAAAAAAAAACATATTCCAATTCACTAATTTTAGAAATATAAGTTATAAGTACATGTATACAAAACGATTCATTATACTTAATTTTGACCATTATCTTCGGTCCCATAGAAGAGACAGATATGAATCTTTAAGAATAAGACTGTACATAATAAATGTATCATATGCATGTCGGGCGATTAATTATTCTTTTACTTGTTGCGACATTGGCAAGAATAGGACATTTTTACATTAACGCGACAGGACCTTTTCAAGTTGCTCTTATTTCGCTACTAATTGACAGATAGATGTGCAGGTTGGTAAAGATTTTTCTCTTTTTCAGTCCAAAATGTGCATTTCATACATGCATTTTTCCCAAAATGATGTGCAAAGTGCCAGTACTTAACAAAAGCTGAAAACTCATCACCATTTTTGCTATTCTTCTGCACTCAATCGCCCCGATTTTTTTTCTAGCGATGAATGGCACTGTGCATTTTCAAACCCCAGTGGAGAAGTCTAACAGATGCATGTATAGTGCCTGTAATCTTGACGCAATTGTAAATATTGTCTTTTTAATTCAAATGCAGTAGTTTTTCATATGAGACATTTATCAGTAGCACTTTTATACAATCACACATTTATTCATGCATGCGACGATAAACGTTCATTTTATTCAAAATCAGCTATTGCAAGCGTGTATCCTACACACCACACGAAATGTGATTTATATACGTACCCATGTCGCACGCGATCATTAAGGTGACCGTACAAGCATGGCTTAAAGCAACACACCCGTACGGAGCCGTAGCTGGAAGATATGCAATTTTATTCCATGCTTGGCCACGATTTTGTTCACCATTTGATTTTAAAATTGATACGTGTATCCACGGCTCATCGCACGAACCCTGGTAAAAACGTAACAGTCTGTACGGGTACGCAAGAGTTCGTACGGGGCCTTACGATGCTTGCTCACACGGCGCCCGTACGGTGCCCTTACGGCTATTTTCATGTTTATGGGACTGGAGCTTTACAGTAAATGTGCTGATCTTAATTGATAAACCATTTACTGATACTACAATAAATTAAATATCGTGTAAAAAATTTACAATCTTATTTATTCAATGGAGAATGAATGAATTATACCAAACTCAATTTTTCAAATGTCACATTTAAGTAATTATGCTTCCATAACGAATGTAGCGCTGTTGTTCGTAAAGATATAGGTGTTTTTACATAAAAGTGTTATTTGCCACAGTCCTTTTGTGTAATAAAGTGAAAGTCATGCGTATATTTTTACGTATATGTATTTATTGAAAGAAAATCTAACGAAACTTCGATACTCCGTAACGACAATGTTCCGTAACAAGTATTTGACATGCTATATGATATACTTTATGTGAGATACAAACAATTAGTGTTTTCGATATTCTTCTGTTGATCGTTTGTGCAATAAGTAGAGGCTATTAAACAAGGCAAGTGTGCCTAAAGGAAGATATCGCACACTTGCTTAGGTATTGGTCCGAGGGTTTCAGCCCGATGGCTAAAGCCAAGAAAAGTGTGCCGATATCGACTTAAGGCACACTTGTCCTGTTTTGTAACCTTTTATTAGATATATTGACTCTTGCATGTAATGTCTAATTATTATTTTTTTAAACAAACATACAATTTTTTTCTCGACGTAACGCGCTATTTTGCACGTTGACGTTACGTCACATGAAATGCTTTATTTTTACCATGCCGAAACGTTGGAAACTAGTGAATGCTCATTATAAAATGCTAGTCTTGTTGTTGATAATCTTATTTCACTATGAAAAAAACACGCGTCGTAAAATTGGATAGCTTCTTGTTGCTAATTACGTAGCGATTTTCACGTGCGGAAAGGCTGCCGTTGTTGAACTGCCGGTGCGTAATGATCGGAAGTTACCTCAGTATCGAATTATTTCGGGCACACTAGGAAGTGGGCCAAATATCGATATTTTTGCACACTTGCCCAATACTGGAATATATTGCCCACATTGAGTCTATATTTGCACACTTCCACATCAATTGTGTTGCTGTTTATAGTAACATATGCAATATTAAGATATATAAAGAAGTTCCCAGCCGTGTGGAAGGATTGGTGAGTACTGATTATAGACAAGGGTCCAGGAAAGCTAGGTTAGGCACGCTGGAGACCGTAAAGTGACCTAGATTGTATTGGCAATGCGTTAAACAAAGACAAACAATACGAAATACTAATACTCTGTGATGTTAATGAATTATACTCTTGTGTTATTTAATTGAAACTTAAATGCAATTTTGTTCCAGTAGGCAAGGCTCTTATTTTTACTATGTTCCGTTACTTAATGACATATCAAGAATGTCGTAATATATGAGCATACGGTGTAATTTTAGAAACTAATTGACATTTTATTTTGTACATTATATGTTAAATTTTTCATCAATTCGGAAAAGAATGTCCAACATGTCTGTATTTGACCTATACACAACATAAATGTGATACGTTATCTTACCCTATACTTTGAATGGTAGATTAGCTGTTAACAAAGATTTCGCAATAGGTCAATATCTCAGGAAAGAACGAATAGATTTTGCTGTATTGACAGAAACTTGGTTTACAGTTGATAAAAACTTTTAATCGAAACCTCTGATCTAAATTAAAATGGATACAAATTAGCAGTCGCCAACAGACAAATAAAGTTGGAGGGGGATAGCAATAGCAAATCGCATTGCAATATACACCAATAAAATTAAGAGTTGGAATACGAGAAGCTTTGAATTTGGTATATGGAAATTGATTTTCAAAAATATTGCCCTTCATTGTATTGGAATTTATAGACCCCCAGCATTAGCCACTGTCACTCAGTTTGTAGAAGACTTCAATCAATTTTTTGAAGATTTAATTCCTAACTACTCTAATCTGTTAATAATGGGAGACTTTAATCTAAATCTAGAAGATAGATCCTCTGCTGTTTCTGAATGTCTTAATTGTCTTCATTCCGTTGGTTTAGAACAGCTTGTAAATTTTAAACGCATATTGGTGGTAACATGTTAGATCTTGTACTTACTGAAGCACTAAATGGTATAGAGGTAAAGAAATGTAAACAGGGACCCTTTTTATCAGATCATTGTGTAGTTAAGGTACTAATAAATGTAGAAAAAGATAATATTGTGAGCAAATCTGTAAAATTTCCCAACCTCAAAAAAAAAAACAATCATGAAAATTTTGCTCCTGATCTAAAAGACATTTCTATTGATTGTGAAGATGTTGATTCTTGCGTGAATATTTTGGATTCCAAACTTAAAACCACTTTTGGCAAACATGCTCCAATAGTAGAAAAACAACGATTCATAGGGATCCAAAACTATGATTTACAGGTAATCTAGTCTTACTTAAATGCTCAATGACAAAACAAGAAAGATTATGGAGAAAATATAGAAAGCCTGAACAATTAGAAGCTTTTAAGGTTATGCGCAAGCGTTATCATTATGAATTAAATAAGGAAAATGTACTCAGTCAAAAGGTTCTTGATGCTAAAGATGACACTAAACAGTTATATAAATTTGTTGCTGAAATGACAGGCGTAAGATCTGAGAATCCAATGCCGAAAGTCGATTCTGATCATTCTATAGCAGAAAATTTTGCTGATTACTTCTTTAAAAAAAATTCAAAAATAAGAGAATCCTTGTTTCAGTTTCCAACTTACTCACCCCAGCAGAGGGATGTACCTAGTCTTTAACATTTTAAGGATTTTACAATAGAAGAGGTCAGAAATCTTGTATGTGATTAAAATACTAAGTCATCTGAGCTAGACATATTGCCAACAAAATTGCTTAAATGTTATCTACAAGAATTATTACCTCTAATTATTCATTTAATAAATATCTCATTGAAACATGGTGTATTTCCTTCCAAATGGAAAGAGGCAATTGTCAAGTCTCTTCTAAAGAAGGTTGGTCTAGATCTGGAATATGCTAACTATAGGCCGGTTAGCAATCTGTCCGTCTAATCTAAAGTAGTTGAAAAGGCCTCTTTGAATAGATTGAATTCTCATGTTGATAAAAATAATCTTCTATCAGAAATCAGTCTGCATATATACGTTTTCACTCATGTGAGTCAGTCCTTCTCAGATTGGTTAATGACCTACAGTGTTGTAAGGAGAAACAAGAAGTGACAGCGTTAATAGTTATTGATCTGAGTGCTGCATTAGACACTGTTGATCATGACATTTTATTGGAAGTACTTAATAAACAATATTGCCTACACAATAGAACACCTCACTGGATTGATTCATATCTTCGTCTTCGTACATGTCGAGTCAACGTCAATTTTACGTAGATTGCAGTGTTCCACAAGGTAGTTGTTTGGTTCCGTGGCTTTATCTTACCTATGCAGGAATCTTATTTGATGTCATTCCATCTGGTATATCAGTGCATGGTTTTGCAGATGACCACACTATCAATAAAAGATTATGTCCTATCAATCAGAATGAAGAAGCAAATGCCATTTCTGATCTTGAGGAATGTGCCGTGACAATAAATTCATGGATGAATAAAATAAGTTAAAATTGAACTCAAAGACTGAGTTTATCATATTTGGAAGCAAAGCACAGTTGAAAAAAAATGTTTGACCCAGTCAATCAATATTGCTGGTGAAACTATAAATCTGTGAAGACTATTCGCTATTTAGGGGCCTTTCTTGATGAAACTTTAAGCTTTAAAGATCACATCAAAACAAAACGTAGAACTGTCATGTTCAATTATTAACATATCAAAAGTATAAGAAAGTATCTGGATAAAGATGCAACAGAAACACTAGTCCCATCTTTGGTTATGTCCCACATTGATAATTGTAATCTGATCTTGTAACCTGAATTTTGTGGTACCAATAAATAAGAAAAACACATTAGGTGACATAAGCTTTAGTACAGTAGGCCTCATGCTATGGAATAACCAACCAGATGATGGCAAATCATCTCCTACTTTTGATGTGTTTAAGAAACGATTGAAAACTCACTATTTATCTATATTCAATGATTTATTCTAAAATTGGCGTGGCTAGTTAATGCCTTAACAATGGTAAACGTATAAAGTGATTAAGTAAACTCATTATGACAAGAGATGAGAGGACTGCCTCTCTCCCTATCAAAACATACTTTGTTTTATATGACGGGATTACTGCTTCAAATAAGGGGTCCCTTTAAAGGTGATGTTTCTACACCTTTGGGGATGTTCTAAGGGCTCTTTAAAGGAGATGTATCGACACATTTAGGGAATTGTTTAGTTAACTGTGGCGTTATGTTACACTGTTCAGGACAAGTCTGGTTAACAGTAGCATCATGTTATACTGTTCAGGACAACAACTTTCAGTATCAAATTAATAAAAACAAATGTAAAAATAAAGTCGAATATTGAACTAAGATTAATGTAGGTCCTATAAACTTGATATATGAAAACCAAAATAGACAAGCACACTATATAACATCATGTGTGACAACAAATTATTTTGTTTTGTGTAATTGTATGTATTTATGGTGGAAGGATTATACTTATTTTTTATTGTTATCATTAATCTTTTTGTACAACGCCTTGAATACGTAATATAGAAATAGGCGTTTAATCAAATGAAGTACTATTCGGACGTGTTTACATTGTAAGTTAGTTTGCTTAAATTTGTCTCATCATTGAATGATACTCCCTAATGACATGGACAATTATACCGATTTTTATTTTTTAACTAGATATTAATTAATTGTACCCGTGATTCTATGTTCGGTAACATAGGAATTGTATATAGTTCTTGAACTTGTATATCTTTCTTAGTTTAAGAATGGTGTGCGTTATATTTTGTTTCAAGGCCACAAAGGTTTGAACTTTGCAATTGTGTTAAAAATTAAATATTTACAAAAGGTTTATTTTTCGATAATTTACTTTTCAAAATGGTAAGGATTTTGGGAGAATGGCTGATATACTAGTTAATATCTCTATGAATAACTGACGTTTAATCATCTTTTAAGTACGCTGTAACTCATTGTCTGCTCTCAATGTAAATAAACTAGGTCAAATTCCCCCAGGTATGAGCGTCCTTGTCTAAAATTTCATTTGGTCAACCGGTCGATAAAACAAAACGAAACTGCGTAACATTTGCATGTGGATCCAAATACAAAATCGTTTTACGACGCTTTTAAAAAGACAAATCATCGATATACATGTGTATATTGATCTGTGCAGTTCGTGTGTCGTTAAAAAAAGCAGTTCGTGTGTCTGTAAAATAAAAAAGCGTAATTTGTGATTGCAATACCAACAATGTCGTTACAATGACTGTACTACTTTTTGTCGCATTTAAAAAGTGAAGCTTATTTAAAAATAATTTTGGTGCTTACCCTTCAATTTTGTTCCATTGCGTTTAGCAAAATATGAACACATGTAACATTTAAAGCCATTGAGCTACGTCTTAATATATATGTTGTTTGTTCAAACTGTCTACAAAGTGTTTTGTCATTTAATGGAACAAATATATAAGTGACGCTTTAAAATATCTAGATTTTTAAAAAAATCTATGTTTTTAGCCCTACCTTATTACTGCGGTTTGGTAGAGGTCATTTCTGAAAGCTAGAACTAGTTCTTTAAAACATTGACGGACAATGATTATACACATGTACTTAGATTAAAGGTTAAAGAAGTTTCACATTGTATACATGTATTCACGCGGGTCGTACTTGAATAATATTCCGCTGGTTAAACTGCTAAGGCTTTTTTTGTCGATATTTTTTTTCGCTATAACTTAAAACTTTCGTGCAAATTTGCTTGAAAGGCTAATACGGTTTATTCTCATTTGTTATTTAGACTACTCCAGAAACAAATTAGTTTATTTTAATAGCAGCAGACAAAGACAATTCTCATAAATCTCCGTTAAAAATAGTGTGTGGGTACACTTCTTAATCTCAATAGTTTGTTGAAGAAAATCGGTATGAACTTTTTTCAATTAGAGATATATCTCCAAAACCATTGATTTCACATACATATAGGATATGATTGAAAGTTTTCAGATCAATAAGGGGGTAATTCAGCAGTTTCTGAATTCGGTTCTGAATTCGGTTCTGATGCCAAGTTTAGACACTCATATCTTCTTAAATATGCTTACTGTACTTCTCAAAATGTTATAAAGTATGAACCTTTACTAGTGGAGTGCGCATGCGCGAAGAAAATGTCACTGTTAAAGTAAAAATTTTATATCTTATTAGCATAAAGTTAGTGAAGCACATTTTGCACTCCGAGTGCATTATAAATTTAGTTTGAAAGTTAGTATAGCCCTATCAATGTCCGCTTAGTGTTCCTCCCTGCTATGTACGTTGCCTGGGAGCTACCTTGTATCCCACCCACCTAGATAATTCAGCGAACCCACCAGCACAATTTCACCTTGTCACTGATTTACACTTATTGTAATATGCTACACACATACCAAGGATTCCCTCACCCTACAACCATGTGCCTACATTCCTTACAGGAATCTCCGTCCACACTTTCAGGCACAGACACTTGACGTTTTGGAAACCTGCAGAACCACACAAGGAAGCAACCCTACTACTTAGTATCATCCTCTTTATGTCGTGACATTGAGTCTAATCCTGGTCCAGTAAAGAACGCCGAAGTATATCCACGTGGATTATCTGTAGATATGATAGTGCAAATATATCCAGCTTCACCTTTAGAAGTATTGAATTCAGTTTTAACATCTATGAACCTATAGCTCACATTGACTCATCAATAGACTCTTTCTCATCATGCACTACATTCAGCCCCATGCATGAAAGCAGTCAAGCAGACCGACCAAACAGATCAAGACAACAATGCTTATCATCCTCAACCCAGTCTATACCCAATAGCTCATCCCTGCTCCTTGTCTTCCAAAAACTAAACCTACGAATAATGAACATTAACTGCCGCAGCCTAAGTGGAGGTAAGAGTTCCGAACTTCAAGAAGCGCTTCAATACATCAAACCAGATATTGTATGCGACACAGAGTCGTGGCTGAAAGAAGTAAAACCAGGTTAACCAGCTACACATGGTGCCATCCAGTCAGTGAATTCTTCCCTAGCTACTACAAAGCATAAAGGAATGACAGAGGCATTTTGAGAGGTGGAGTTTTTATTCTTGTATATGAAGACCTGGTTGCCGAGTAAAAAGCCGAACTTGTCACAGAATGTGAAGTGAAGAGGTATGGGTACAAATCAAGCAAAAGGACAACAAGAAGTCACTTGTATCATCATTTTACATGCCACATTGAAATATGTCAGACAACAAAGAACTGAAGAAATCACTTGAATTGGCAATGAACGACAAGGAAATGTTAACCATTATCGCTGGAGACTCCAACTGCCCAGACATAGACTGGGAGAACCTCTAGGTGCGCAGAAAAGCCCACGACAGAGACATCCATAAGGCACTACTTGACCTGACTACAGATTTAACCTTACACAAGAACACGACAAGCCTTCTCGGGAAAACAATTTCCTAGACCTCGTTTTCACATCAAATCCATCATTAATTAAATCTACTGCAATTGCACCAGGCATATTAGACCATGACATTGTTGTTACTGACTCAGACACTAAACCATTCTACACCAAACAGAAGCCTAGACGATGCTACTTGTTTTCAAAGGCTAACTGGGATCAAGTAGAATTAAATGTCATAGATGTTTCCTCCCTAATATAAAATCACTTCAGAAGTAATGCTACAGCTCAGCAACTTTGGAATACATTCAAGCTCTAGCTCCTCTCCACCATTCAGTCAAACATACCGTCCAAAATGAAATCTTCAAAAACATCTGCTCCATGGATCACCAATAGCATAAAACGCCAACTTAAACTTAAGGCGAGACTCTACAAAAAAGCTAGACGCTTCAATAACTGGGCCAACTACTGTAAATGCTAAAAAGAAACAAAGAAAACCTTGCGTTAGGCTGAATATTATAAAACATTGCTATAGTGCCACTGCGTGAACATGGCCACCTAGTCAGTGATAACAAAGGAAAGGTTGCAATCCTTATTAACCAGCTTCAGTCAGTTTTCACTACTGATAATACAAGCCAGCTAACCCAACAACTATCTCACCATGTAGGCAACGACATATCTCCGCTAATTATCGGAGAGAAATGTGTTAGAATGCTTCTTAATAACATTAACATCAGGAAAGCAGCTGACCCAGACGACTTACCGAATAGAGTATTACAGGCGTGTGCTACAGAAGTTACCCCAGTCATTACACCCATATTCCAAAAGTCAGTGGACCCTGGAGAGCTTCTAAAAGAGTGGAGAAAAGCAAATTTCGCCCCATTCTTCAAGAAAGAAGACCGCCACTCTCCAGATAATTATCGTCCAGTGTCACTTACTTGTGTTCTCTAAAAGCTACTAGAACATATTATCTGCCATCACATCCCTAACCATCATAGAAAAACATTTTCTCACTAACCTCAACCATGGCTTCTGTTCAGGATACTCTTGTGAGACCCAACTTATTGTTTCAGCCCTTGATTTGCTAGCATACAATGATAACAACAAACAGGTCGACACTATGATACTAGATTTCAGCAAGGTGTTCGAAACTGTAACCCACCAACGACTGTTATTTAAGCTAGAAAACTACGGTATACGTTACCCGATACTCAAATAGATATCCAGCTTCCTAAACAAGCGAGAAATGTGCGTGGTAGTCGGAGGGTAGAAGTCCCGACATGCTGAAGTAAGCTAAGATGTTCCACAGGGTACAGTGCTCGGACCATAGCTGTTCTTATGCTACACCAATGACCTGCTAGAACTAGTTAAGTATCTCATTCGACTCTTCGTAGATGACTGTCTCCTATATAGAGCCATAAACCCAAACGAAGACCATATTATTCGCCAAGAAGATCTTGACAACCTTCAAAAATTGGACAATGATTAGGAAATGAAGTTCAACGCCAAGAAATGCTATCTTCCCAGTACCAAAACCAAATCAACATTCTTCTATATCATCAACAATGTCATTATCAAAAACGTAATAGAAAACCCATTTTTAGGCATCACCTTCTCAAAAGATCTAAAGTGGAAAACTCATATCACTAATATCACAAAGCGGGCCAACTCTACACTAGGCTTTCTTAGACGCAACCTCAGATACTGCCCTCAAAACTGTCGGAAATCAGCATACTAAGCCTTGATTTGATCCAAGCTTGAGTATGGTAGTTTTTTATTGAACCCTTATCTACAAGGAGACATTGACCGCCTAGAGCGCATCCAGCGATCTGCAGCACCCTTCATCACCAGGGGTTACAAGTCTAGACAAGACGGGTGAGTAGCAGCCATGCTAGAGGACCTGAACCTCCCCACGCTAGAAGAAAGACGACACCACCAGAGGCTCACATTTCTGTACAAGGTAGTGGAAGGGAACGTACCAGCAATCAATATAGAACACTTTTTCAAACGCTACGTCTGGAACGCATTATTAGGGCTAACCAATTCGAGAACTAAATTCATAAGAGTTTGTTAACAATAATTCTAAGTGCTACAAACCTATACATACAAAAACTGATAACTTTAAAAACACTTTTTCCTAGAACTGTTTAAGATTAGAATTTACTTAGTGACGACATTGTTAAATCACCATCAACAGAGTGTTTTAAATCAGCTTTATTAAGGGCAAAAGTGGGTCATTTACCAAACTAAAACTTTAAAAAATTTAATGCGCACTCATCGTTGAATAAAAGCCAAGACTGGTTATTTCAACGTACTCCTTCAAATTCTAATTAAGTACAAAACTAGTACTCAATCAAGTGTAAAAATATTACTTTTTTGTCTATAGAAGTCTAAAAACCTTTAATGTATAATGAAATCTGCGAAGTTTGAACATTTTTTTATTATTCTTTCATATTTTGATCTCAAATTTATCTAACATTCATTCACTATCTATACAAACATTTTGAAGCAAATTAACATTGAAATTCTCCATTCTAGAAGTCAAAATATTTGGTGAAATTGAGTATTATGTTAAACCTTGCGGTAATTGCCTGTGTTTGAACACCGTCATTTTTAAATTTTGTACATGAATTCTATCACATGCAAAGGTGATTGAATGATCAATGTTTTGTTAATAAGCTACTCTGTGGCGTTTGTTAAAATTTAAGAAGTAGGGAATTTTCAGTTCTTGGTACTATTACAGTATAATTTAAAGTTCGTTTTTTTCCGGAGTGTGACTGCACGTGCTTTGAATAGACTTTATAGTTCACATTTAAAGCATGAACAATACTTATATTTGAACGTTTATTGTCATATATCATTATTTCAACACAAATATATTATTAACTTTCACTTTCATCCTTAATTTTGTTAATTGCCTCGACGCTCATGTCATCATTTGAAACTTTATCAAACTGAATTTTCTCATTATCACATATTCCATTTAATATTGTCACATGCGTTTAAAAAATAATTTGGTCAATATAAGTACAAAGTCTCACATGTCATGTTTCAATGTAGTTCTGACTTATTTCCAATAGAAACCATTTAAATGTACTAAACAAGAAGAACTATGTTCTGTTCTAATGATGTCCGAGATATATTTGTATAAAAATCACCAAACTCTGTATGGAGTAATGCTTGCATGCCGGTAGATTTCTCACAGTACAAATTCGAATATTTCTTACGTTGATGTCGGTTTTTAACACAGAACGGTTGAAATAGATTTATCGAAATTGTATTGGTATATTTGTACCAATGGTATGTAAATATATTATCACTGATTAGGGTTCAATTGCATTACCATATAGTAGCTAATGGTAATGACTAACAATATTTTGATAAAATGTAGCAGAGGTATTAATATAAAACGGCACTTGTATTCCCTTACCTTCAAACTAGCTTTTATGGCGACGTGGTAGAGTGTCCGCTTACGACTCGAGAGGTCGTGGGTTTGAATCTCAGTTCGGACCATGGATTTTTATCGGGTTACATTTGGCGCCCAACGTAAATAACCCACTAGGAATTGTGTGATTGCACCCTTATATAGATCCACAGACAATCGAGCTCCAAGAATTCGAGGACGAATTCTGTTAAGGAAGGGGTGTGTGTAGCAGAGGTATAATACGGCACTTGTACTCCCTTGCCTTCAAGCTAGCTTTTATGGCGACGTGGTAGAGTGTCCGCTTACGACTCGATAGGTCGTGAGTTCGAATCTCAGTACTGACCAACATGCACTATCATCTATATAAAATTTAGAAATTAAGATATTTGGCTACAATTTCCATTTTGTATTCAACCGCACTACGAAGAGCTTTCCCTCTTGAATGTCATTTTTGGTGTTATTTCTTAAAATCTTAAAACATTAATATATTTTGATTTCCTGTGACTTTATTAACTTCCAGTCTCACAGCCTGATTCAAACCTAATTTGATGACCCAAAGGTATATTGACACTTAAAATGTTCAAGTGGATACTTGAACAATTGATGTTTGTTGAAGTTTAAAAACTTTGAACACAGTTCAATAGGATAAATCTTGTACTTAGCATAAGGAAATAAATGTATAGAAAATAGAATGTATGTTATTATAGTTCTTGGAAATGCCAATGCTGCAAACAATCTGTAAAATTAATATATAATCCATAACAATACCCTGACTTTCGGCTGCTGAAGAAGAATTTTAGAAATGTCAAAGTTGATGAGTTACCTCTAAATATTGTTTATTTGTGCTCACATTTGGCCAAACTTGCTTCTACACAATAGAACAAAATTAGCAATTCATCCGTTTAAACACATGAGTCCTCCATTCGGAATTCCTTGGCCATTCGTTACAAATAACCTTGGACATATTTAGGCGCCATTTTGAAATTATCGGTGTTGAAGTGAATAAATACACGATCGTTTAGGCGATGAATGATGTTTCGTTTTAGTCCATAAATTTACAATAACACAGTTCAATGATATCGCTGAACAACATTTGGTTCAATATATAGTTCTATTATATTAACCTGTCACAACATGAATAATTACACGGTCACTGAATTTGTTATTTTTAATTTCTTTGGAACTTCTTATTTCCCCGATATTCAAAATCGCTGCATATATAGTAAGTTCATCAATAATTGATATGGATCAGTTGGTCAATGGTTAAAAAGAAGTTAAATAATAACACATTCAGTGACCGTGTAATTATTCAAGTTGTGACAGGTTAATATAATAGAACTATATAACAACTAAACATGTTTTGACAAGGATCTGCGTGTATACTACAAGAACTATTTTGCATATCCGTTACGTGATTCGTCTCGCGCAGGTAGTAAAATCACAAGCCGCCAGGGTAGATCCTCACGAATCCTTCTGAGATTATTCATTCATGAAAGGTCGAGGGGTTCCGAATGATGAGTCCTCACTATTGTGTAGCAAATTCATAGTGCACTATCATGCAAATGTATACACCGTGTCCACTTTTTTATGGTGGTACCGAGTCATTTCTCACGGAAACTCTGCACCGGGGCTAGATATCCCCACCGTTGCGTAGACGAAACCGAAAATAGGCATGTTTTGGCAAAACAATATTTATTAGAACCTTTACTACTTTCAGGCATGGTTTTATGCATATATACTATTTCACAATCATATTAATTACATGGTAAGTGCCGTTTTTCGAAAATCTACCCAATGTTTGACACTTCTTTCGGTTTAAATATGGCAGACAGTCATTCGTCAAGTTTAAGGGCATAAAGTTCACATTTATCCTTTGTGATTTATCAAGTTTGTATCTGCCTTATAGTTTGCATGTTAACAGATCAAATGCAACTATTAAAGCCGATGGGGACAAATATATTTAACAGGGTCATGCAAAAAACAACACGTAACTTTTGATAATTGTCTGTCCGCCATCTTGTTGTGACTGCACCATGACACGAAAAAAGCGGCACGTACAAGACAGTGTTGTTGGTGGTAAATCTGAATGTTCTAGTCTTTCTTTGCTTTTTAAAATCATAGATTATAAAGCTCACTACCTCGATCATTGCGTATGTTTTCTTCTTTCATCGGGGACATGTCATTGAGAATATTTTTCATATCAGTTAACTCCACGATAGCGATCTAGGTTTAACGCATTTCCGAAGTTTCCTAGACAGAATATAGCACATAGCAAATAATGAACTCAGCCATGTCCTGAGCTAGATTTACCATGCTTAACAGATCTATGTCTAGCTGTTCGACGATTGCTAATGACATGCACGTTGGTTGTTTTAAACATATGCCGTCTTGTTCTTTGAAGAGCATATGCCTCTTGATGATTTTATCACTACTTGATGTCATCTCTTGTAAATAGTCTACAATAGTAATTATCGATTCTGAATAAATGTTCTGTGGTCCAGCATAAGCGGCTGGATTCTTTTGTTAAAAAATTCTGCTGCTGCAAAAACGTTTCCTTTCTAAAGTCTTCGTCCGTACTTATGTTCCTGGTTGAAATTCTGATCGAAAGAGATGAAAGTCGATTGAGTAAATAAACTTTACGCATTTATAGGAGAGTGAATTACATTCAATAAAAAGTCTCTTTGATAACATGAACTCGGTTCTATTTCATTTTAAATCATGGTGATATCTGTCAAGGACTTATACGAATCCGTTTTCTACGAGTTCCTTCCCTTAGTGCATTTCTTGTCATTACGAAAATCCTCCCGCAGTTCTATTTCACTTTAATAAAGGGGGAGATCTGTTTTATACCAGTTCCTTTTCTTAGACCCAGTTTTATCATCACAAAAACACTCTCGTTCTATTTCATTTTTATCAAGAGGGAAAATTTGTCAGGGCATATAAAAATCTGTTTTATACAAATTCTCACCCTTAACCAAATTCGTAGTGGCTTTTTTCATCCGATATACATTTAGCTTAAACCTACTTTAAGTGGCTTTTTCACACGCAGTTAATTTATTGCTCTTATACGCAAAATGTTGATCCCCCTTGATAGTGTAGATAAAACAAATAGTCGTTCAATCGATACGATGAAATGTTATATAGAATATAGGGTTCTTTCTACAAATAAACAATATTGACCATAATCACTTACTCAATGGAATGTCCTGACAACAGGTTTCTTAATGCTATTGTATTCGACAGATTTGAGAAAATAATGTCACAGCAAGAAGAGTCTGAAAAGGAGTTCTCAAACTGGGTGAAGCTAGTACAAGGTTTTATGAATGCCAGAGATGGTTCAATTAATCATATTAAAAGTAAAGTGGAACCATTCGTTCAAAAGCTATTGCGAATGCATGGAGCCAATGACAAGGACCACTTTAAAGAATTGTTAAATAAAGTTGCGGTAAATGGAAAGGTAGCAAAACAACATTTACATAAAAAAGATCCAACCAAAATTCGATGGGACCTTGTAGATAACAGCTGTTATGTTTGCGAAAAAATATTTGAAGAACTACTTGATAATTTCAAAGACAGGTAAAAGTACAAAATTGTTTTAAATATGTTTTGCATATAATGGCATATAAAATGTAGTTCAATTGCTGTTTTCTGTATAAAGTTATGAAATTGATGTAAGTCTATAGAGAAACTAAATTGATAAATTTATCATGAATTATAGTCTATGGTTCTGTAATCCATGGAGTTTAAGGCCTCATATCAACATTTTGGCAGTCATACTGTTATAAATTGTCTTAATCATGGACCCTTGATACACCTAGATATCTGTACCAAACGATGTTTATCTATTACTAAGCATATAACCTTGGCTGAAGCTTCTCTACAGAGATAGGTGGGGGGAAATACTTCAAGACCAATATCTTCAAAGATATTTAGTCCTCTCACGAATCAAACTCACATCCCTTAACTTTTTATAAGATGTACTGCTTCAAACATAATTGAATTTAATGTCCAAATGCGAAGAGTATTGATTTCGTTTTAAATTGCTTAATTTGAATAGAACCTGTACAGTTTTAAAGATTTATCAAGCTATCATTTGAATCAAACTATTCTAAAAATAAGTTGTTTACATAATTAAACTACTTTGTTTAACGGTTGGCTATATTTGAATTATTTGTCTTCAATAATACTTACATTCGTGGTTTCTTTTCGATATGAAACATGAAAACGTATACAAAGGAGAGAGCAATAATACCACCCTTAGTATAAGACAACGATTTCTATCTATAACTATAACACATAGTTTTGTATTTACGTAGTATAATATAATCATTGTTATACAACATAGTAGAAAATTAATGCTTAATTTCTATATTTCTTTTAGTTGGTATCCTTGTAAGGAATGGATTTGTAACAGTACTAAAGAGCAAGTAAAATCATCATCTTATTGGTGGGTACTTGCTAAAATGTACATCGCTAAACCTGAAATTATTGATGCAGACAAACCAGAAGAAGTTGAACCATTGGAAATATTCAACCTAATGAAACATTGTAAATTATTTGACGGAAACTTAAACTTAAGTGTTCAAGTTAAAGAAGTAAGTATATCTATTACACACTTTTGTTTCAACTTAATGCTTTAGTTTAATTTAAAGCTTTAAATTAAAGAGTAAATCATATCCACACAATTTGAGCATTGTTCGGGGGCCACGGGACTAAATGATTGTTTCAGACCTTGTTTTACGTTGAGTAATAATGAAATTACTGATTGAGCGCGTTTACAAAATTGGCGTCATATATTCGTTACCAATGGGTGGCACATAAACTGCTATATCTTTTTTTTAAATAGAGCATTAAATATACAATCAAACCTGTCTATAGCGGTCAGCTAAGGGACTGGCTGAAAGTAGTCACTATAGACAGGTGACCAGTATATGCAGGGTCTCTTAAAACAAACAAACAAATAAATATATACAGGAAATGTCGTTTTTTATACTATTTCATCACAATAATTATACTGTACTCGTATATTAACATTACATTTCATTTTTATATATAGACAATCCCAGAAATTAAGTCCGACAAAGTTATCTCCCCTAACAACTCTTCAAATCCGCCATTAAGGTACTAAAGAAAAATCGATATGAAATGCAGACGTAAAAATATTTTGTTGATAATTATTATTAAGTGTCCCTTAATTGGACTCCTAGTGTTTTACTGATGTATTTAACAGATAAGATCATACAGACAGTGGATTAACTTATTACATAATAATACATAATTGACCATCACAGAATATGACAACATATACATTGTAGCTAATTATGTACAATAATGTTACTTTAACTAAGTAATAATTGTAAAAAGATTGTCTGCCAAATTAGTGATGTAGGACTTGTTTGTGACCTGTTTTCATATACATTCAAAACTAAATATTTGTATGACAATATTTTCCTAAATAATCTTAATACATCAGGTGTCTTATAAAAATGAAAATATATGACACTTTAACGTAAGTTTGACGATTTTTAATTTTTAGGATTTTATTATTATTAAAATAGCTTCTCAATTTTAACTCATGATTTCATAAAAATGTCGTTGTCTTGGTTTGATTAAGTATAAAATGAATACACAGCTTTTTGAGCTACATTTAGCTATTTATCATATTTGCTATTTTAGAGAAAAGACAAATACCACGGATATTTTTTTGTTTCAGCTAATATTAAACTCTTTTAAAAATGTAATTAAGTAAGTTTTTTGTTTATCTGATATTATTTCACTGAAATACATTAAGTTGTGTCGAATATTTAGATTAGTTTGGAAAATAGCAATTTTAAGCAGGAGGTCGGACATTACAAAATATTTCTCTTTTTTACTTTTTTCATTTCAATTTATTGATTTTTTTATGTATTGGTTTATTTACTATATTGTCACATAAATTCATTGATCAATATGCCTAGGTTTTGTATTTTCCGAATTAATAGTAATTTTAGGAGGCGGGGACGGACAAGACACTTTTTCGACTCACTTATTTTTTTTAAATTATGGAAAAAACAAATTTTATATTATTTCAATACCACAAGAAGGATCATGAAAACTCGTACTTGTGCCATAATTGAATGATATTAACATTCATTTACACAAAACTTATGTTTTTATCAGCAAAAAATTTAATAACTAAAGTACATGTTTTTTCTATAATTAATAAGACCGTTACGTACGCATCATTTTTATATCTTTCAAATAAAAACAAACCTTTTACTGCAAATTGTTATAAGCAATGTTTTAAAACATGACCTTTTTTTATAAAATGTTGATATAAGTTTTTAATTAAAGTTTAATTGCTCCCAAATACAGCATTTTCAAAAATATGTTAAAACTGATTCTTACGCATTACACACAACATATAGTCAATTTTTCGACACTAGAAATTAACATAACTCTTAAACTATTTAAATATAATAATTAACTTTTTTTTTGCTCACTCCTCTAACTTTAAGTCTTTTTAATACAAAAGTTTGTTTTCACCACTTCAGTTTTTATTTTTCAATTTATTCCGTAAAAATAGGACAAATACTGTGCAACAGACCTTATCGATTATAGCTGCAGAAGGAATCTTCAGTACATTGATAGCGGACGGATCACGTGACCACAATATGGCGGCGGTCTAATTTTCATTTCTGTGATTGTCTATAAATTAATGTAAAACATAATTTTCAATGGACTATGAATTGTATTTGGAAATGAAATTCTAAATTAAGTTATTTAGCTAAAAAAGTAACCCATTTCCTTCAGATTTGATATATTGTCAAGCCGCATATCCACAATTGCACTAATTGCAATGGAAAAATTCGATAACTTGTCATTTTTCACTTGAAAAGCATATTCATATACAGATATTGCTGTGCATGTCGGCGAAGTCATAACAACCTGCGAAGCAAATAATTTGATACGAAAATATCTCCGGTGTTCAGAAAAATAATCTAAATAAAATCGTGCATTAACAATAAAATTATCTAATTTATTACATAATTTTCACTCAACCTTGTTTGTGAGAACAAACAAACCTCTCTTTAACAGATTAATAACAATAATTGCCGTAATCGATCGCAGTAATTAGAGGTGACCGTTAATACAGGTTTCACTGTATATCTGAATATCATTCATGCACTCTTGGACTGAATATAAGCACTTTTCAAGCGTTTTTCAAGGTTGCAAATGAATATAACTATTTTTAAGCATTCAAAATCATTTTAAGCATTTTCAAGATAGATCTTAAAATTCAACACTTTTCAATGTCTTTACGAACCCTACAAGCGTTGCCATGCTAACTGAGATCGGGACTCCACTGGCATTTTGTATATTGTGTAGATGTTGTTCTTTTTTCTCGTATCCCAATGGATATTGTATAATCATGTACAGTAACCAAGTACATGTGTACAAACAGCACCATTTTGCAGGAAAATGTCATACAATGAGAGTTCTGCAGTCTATCTTTAAAGTGTTATTCTACCTACTTCAATTCTATTTTCTGACCACAACAAGTGACTACAGCTAGTTATGTTTTTTAAGTCGAACAACTTGTGATTTCAGCGCTTTGATTACAAATCATAGCCCCTTTGAATCAGCTGCGGGTTAGTTGTGCATAAATGATTATGCCTAACACTGTATAGATTTATTTCGTATCACACACTCTTATCTCTTATCATGTTTGTTGATGTTGTTGTAAGGCATTACTTGGAATTATTTGACCGTGCCAAATCGGGGTTCCGGACAGAAATACGCTTTATGAATAAAATCGAACTAGTAAGATTAAAAAAAAGACACTGCAATATTTAAGACTTAATTTGATCGTACAAATTGTATTTCAGCTAGTTCAATTGAGACACAAACTTATGCATAATGCAAATAATCGATTAACAGATAAGGAAATGGAAGACAATTTTCGTCTGATCAAAAAGTTTCTTAAACAGGTTGCAGAAAACCCAACTGAAACTATCAAAAAGGTTGAGAAGGTAAGATATCTTATGGTTTGAAAATGTTACAGGTAATTTGTGAATTAAGGCATTTTGAAAACGGCTAAAATATCTAGTCATTTTACGAAATGATTAAAACTTAAGAATCGTGCTTACAAATAAATTGCCAGAAAGCGTCAAGAAAAATAATTATATTCTTTAAAAAGTATGTATTTTTATTAATAATAATCGCCAAACATCATTTAAATTGAAATAACGAAACCTTATATGGGTGACAATGAAATTGCAACAAAAGGTTTTTGCGTAATTCTACTGCCAAACATAATATAGACAAAAAATGTAATGTGGAAACCACATTAAAGCCAGATTTAAAAACTTTAACGCCAAAATTACAAAGGGAAATAATCTATAATAAAGGCAGGTAGAATTTGGGTTTTTTAATTCTGTTTATCACATGGTATGTTGTCAATGTATGAAGTTTTATAAAGATCTGACTATAAATACAGAAATATGTAGAAAAGAAAATTTATTTCGCATGGATTTTTTGTCTGGTATCGTTAGCACAATATAACTTGTCTGTGTTGGTCTGACTTTAAATAGTACTACAATAAAACAAATGTCTAATTTGAATTTGTTCTGAAGGACATAATCAGATACAAACTTTAAACCTGTTCTTTATCATGATAATATACTTTGTTACTGCGAGTTTAACAGCTAACTAACTGATAGTTCTGATTTTATAACATGGAAGTTCATACAACACAACAACAACAACAATAATCTTTATTGCTCAAACCATAATACATGTATAAAACGCATTCGTACAAATGTATTGTCAATATCATGTTCAAGTAAATTCTGTATAACAGACCATTTTCTTCTTGTGTCCGTTATTTCACATTAGTATGAAAAAGCAAATCATACGAAACAGTTCACCTTCACGTATTTTCTCTGATTAATCAGTACTAGACCCCTATACTGAGCAAGTATTTGTCTACATTATCACATAAAATATCGTAAACGGATAATCACGAAACAGTATCGGTGTGAGTTTCAGTTACATGTTTTACTGGAAGTCTGTAATCTTAACAAGTAGACCACACAAGAATTAGGATGTACTTATAATGAAAACAGGCTTGCCCCTATTATAACCGATTTACCGGCTGCACCAGAGAAACTTATTATAAAATGCAATTATAGAAACTGTAGTTCTTGTTCAAAAACAAGGATAAGTTTGTTCATCAGCAAGAGGAGGCTGTAGAGGTTAGGCTGTTCAAATAGCACTCCTAATGATAATTCTGTGACGACTTAGATTTTTTAAACAACATGGTATTCACATTCAAAATTAGTACACAGCAATACTAATATAATGGCAATTAGCTTGTTCGAATTTCTAATTGATCATACTCAAAAGTCTTGAAAAAAGTGAAGTTGGTAGCATAAATTAATGGTATAGTAAATGGCCTTAAGTTTTCTGACGCAAATAATAATGTTGAAATATTTCAAACACTTATTTATATCCTTTTCTTGCCGATTAGTAATCAACCACATATATATATATTCAGTTGTTTTAACAAGTTAATTGTCAGTAGTTAATACTCATGTGCTTGTTAACCCTAAACTGGTCAATACCACATTTTTATGTGTCTGGATCCCCTTCAAAATCGCCGACATAGGCCTTGAAATTAGCATTCTTCGTGGCTTGAGTGAATACAATTTAGTTTTCTTAAGAAATTGAAACTTTTTTGTGTGTCTCCCTATCGTACCGAAATGGCAAATGCCCTTTTGTAACTGGGATTTCATCGCCATACACATTCAGGGTTATTGATTGCAGAAAAAGTGCGCAAAACGGTGGTAAGAAAACATATTTTAGTTTATGTAAACTACCGATATTTAGACCTCATTTCGGGGAAAATACAACTGATTGAAATGCAAGTATTGTGTCGAAAAGGAGCAAAAATAATGGTGGTATTTTCCTGGTCTGTCACATTTGCAACTGGTTGCTTTTTGACCTTCTTCTTCAAGCTTGTCTGTCCGTTCATTTCCGGGGATTCGACAATGGGCAGGTTTCCATCGAATATCGACTCTGTATTTGCTATTCATGGTCTGCAGAGATTTTGCTAAGTGAGGCAATTTCTCATTTATAAGGGCTTGAAGCACCGACAGAGCATCTGTGAGAAATACAACCATGGAACTCTTCTGTCTTGAGACATTCACAAAACATATACATTAAAACTCGGTTATAACATACTCGCTGGGCCAAAGAAAAAAGGTATGTTATAACCGAGGTATGTTATATCCATATAGCATACTAAGTATGTTACATACAAAATATGAAGAATGGGCCAGGAAAAATGGTATGTTGTAACCGAGTGTATGTTATAACCGAGTATGTTATAACCAAGTTTTACTGTATCTGTTATCATTGCCGCATACCCTGTTTTGTTGTTGCTGGAGTGTTTTCCTTTGGGAATACTGGCTGTTTCATTGTTTCATTCTGGTACTGTTTCGGTAGAATATGACAATACTAGCCCTACCATCCTGAAAGGCATTAGTTGCTGAGCCATCAATGTATACATTTGTCTAGGTGTCCAGTGTCCAGACCCTGTCTTACTCTCTTTGTAGTGAGGACAACTTTTTGTTCTTGAAAAGCGTCTTCTATTTCTTGTTAAAGTAGTCTGGATCGGAACTGTCTGAAGCCTGTTTGTGTTGTGTAGCGGGTAGGTTGTTGGTCTCCAGGTATCATTAATGCGTTGATTGGCCATTCTTGCCATGGTTTTTGCTATATAGCTGACAAGGCTAATGGGGCGATAACTAACAGTTTGTTTTGGATTTTTACCTTTTATCAGGATAGGTATCATAACCTCCCCCCATATTTAGGACAGAGTAGCTGATAACCAATCGTGGCTGAAAATTTCGGGAGTTTGATAATTGTCGTGTTGCCTAAATGGGTAAATATTTCATTTGTGATTCCTTTGTGTTTCATATGGTCCTTGAATGTCTTCGTTTCGAGCTGTCTGATAGTTGCTTGAAGTTCTGTAAGTGTCAGACGCTCTTTCATTGGAAGCAGTGTCACACTGTTTGCTTTTCGTTCTCTCTGCTCTCTTCGAGTTTCTCTCTGGAGTTCAGTGTTGACTAAGATGTTACTCACATCCTTGTAATTGTCAGCTAGTCTGTTTACTTCCTGTTTACCCGTCAGCACTTCACCATTCTCTTTTGAGACTCTCTGACTATCTTCATCATTCAGTTGTTTAACAAGTCTCCAGAGCTTTTGTCCATCCTTTTTAAGATTAAATGTGAATGTTTTAGTTCTCGAACTTTTCCTGGATGCAGCAAGCTTATACCTTGGCAGGCTGTTTTAACGTAATTAGGTTACAAATTGCCTAAATATACAAATTGACTGTTACATAAATCTAACGGCTTAAGCAAGTGTTTACACTCATTTTGTGCATTATCTACATAGGAATTGTTGAAATTCAAAACAAACAAATAATTGCATAAAACTTTAAAACGTAAACGTTTTGGTCGCAACAATGTTCATGTTTATGGTTATTCAATCAAAATAAAACAAGACGTTTTTATGATGAATTGAATGTACTGTCGCTGTCTTGATAAAGAAATATAATGCATGACTCTGAATCCGGGGGTACTGGGTTTGATGCCTGACCGAGGCAAGTCATACCCTATTATAAACATCGACATTCAATATCGAATTCCCTTCGTAGATGGCAAAGTTGTAGGCTCTTTGTGACAAAATGATCTACTACTGGTAACGGAAAGTATCTGAGAAAGCTGGTAAACGAAGATGATAACATAGTAAAAGTGTTGATAAACGATGTTAAATCAATTAAAATAAAACATTCCCAACATGGAGACCAAGAAAACTGCATAATATTGAATATTATCGATATTAGTTAAATAAGTAAAAGGAATTGCGATTCCTTTTTTATCCCAAACTTAATTTCAAGTATGTTACTAGTAATAAAATGTAAGTGATGCATTGGATTATAGAACAATTTTTACTTTTATTTTAGCTAGAAGCAAGCATTGTTATTCTCTTCAATGATGATGGTGAATATAGTGAACAAGTCCTGGAAGCTCTACGACTACAAAACATAAGTTTGAAAAATGATTTAAAAGCACCAGAGGGAATGCAAGGAGCTGCCATAACATCTGTGACAGCATCAAATATAGCATTAAAGGTTTGAAGTATACATATATGTTACAAGATCGCAATCTTACTCACTTTAACCAAACTTACTTGTCAACATATTGGTGCGTGTAACGTCTCGGCTGTCATAAAATATAATCATGTGTAACTTAAACGTGTAAATGACTTATTTTCGGACAAGTTTGAACATGTGTTTGATTTTATTAGTTTAATTGAGATTTTAATTGAAATTTTACAGCGCAATAAACACACAAACGAATTTGAATAAGTGTTACGTAAACGCTACAAATGTATACGTATTTACATATAAATATTATAATCTGGCAAGATATTGTAGGAATAAATTGAAAATAATTTGGCAACTAGATGATCAATGCAATACAAGTTTTGTTTGTTTGTTTGTTGGGCTTTACTCCATTGAAACACATTGTATAGTATAGGTCATACAATAACAAATAACCGCGCGGTTTACTTTTTTGAGAAAGTCACCAAATAACATCTCATGTCTGCTTAATTTATGTCAACATGTTAACATCGGATTAAACCTCAACATGTACTAAAATGATATAAGCTCGTATACATTGAACTTATCATGTACTTTGTTTTACTCTTATTAGCAACTAGAAATGAAATTGGAAGAAAGTAGAAAGAAGAATGAAGAATTGGTGAAACAGAATAAGGTTCGTGATAAATTGCTTTCAGACCATAATTTAATTTGATATTCATACATAGGTGCAAGACCCGTTGACTACGTTGAACAGAATTTCAAATTTGTCTTTAATTAAGTCTTAAAAGCTAGTAGAGCTGATGTTTTGTATTTATGCATAAATGATATTTTAATACTTTCTATAAATTATATGCACATTTGCTATACTAAACATAAAAAACAAGTGCATCATTAACACCGTTGCAACACATTGAATTGGTCACATAACGGCGGTCAGTCAACCTATTCACTCCTCCTGGAAAGGCTAAATCTCTGGATTTAGCTGTGAACCAACTACTAAGCGCATACTTTCGCCAGTGACTGACAACTGCCCTACATAATTAAAAATTATTGGAAGGAGGGATAATGGTCGTTGAAATAATTTCATGACCAAGATCCACGAAGAAATGCCCCGCCCGGGAATCAAACCATCGACCCCTCGATCAGTAGACTTGCGTGCTACCTATTGTGCTAGCCTGGTGACTATGGAATACTAGACTTACTCGTATTGAATTTCATGTATTTTAATGAAATTACTAAACCTATTCAATAACAAATAGCAAAAGCCTTGTTGTTTACTTTTTTTTGAGAAAGTCACCCAATAACATCTCATGTCTGATTAATTTATGTCAACATATCAATTAAATCTCAACCTGCACAAATATGATATAAGCTCGTATACATTGAACTTATCATGTACTTTGTTTTACTCTTTTACTCAGCAACAAGAAAAGGAATTGGAAGAAAGTAAAAAGAAGAATGACGAATTGGTGAAACAGAAAGAGGTTTGAAATAAATTGCTTTCGGACAATAATTTTATTTGATATTCATACATAGGATCAAGACCCGTTGACAACGTTAAACAGAATAAAAAATGTGTCTTAAGAGCCAGTGTGGAGCTGATATTTTTTTTACAATTCTGCATAATAAAAGAAAACAAAATGATATTTCATAGTCTTACGATTTCCAGCATTGTAATGGGTTTTAAAAACGAAAGAACTTAAGTTTAGACAGTGTCCGGTCAACATTACTCAACTGACCAGGAATATCCATTTGATTTTTATATAAATTACAATTGTTTTACGCTGAAATAAATATTTAACCCCTTCTGATAGTAAGTGAAAACATATTTTTTTTAAATATTATTTAAGTACGTTGCATTAAACTTACCAGAAAATCAAGGAAATAAAGCATTTAGCTCACATAAGCTAGCTCAGTGGGAGCTTTTAGAATCTATTGATGTTTGTCGTACGTCCACATTTGTTAGTGAACACTCTAGCGAGTTGATATTGAGACATCAGCCCGGCCACGTGAAAAGGAATAACCTGCCCTCGTGAAATTTTAATTTGTGTATTCAATGGAACGCATTCTTCGTATGAATTAGGAAATTTTGTTCTCTGTGTTACATAGTATAGCCGAGAACAGTTGTCTCAACACCTACGTGACCAAAAAGGTTGGTCAGTTTTTGTCCGGGTATATATAGAGGCGAGGTCGCCAAAGCGAATCATTCTACGGAGCGAACGCACTTGTACGGAAATTCAATTTTGACTAATAGTTGTACATTTATAATACGCTTGTTAATGATTTTTTGTTTTTCTAGTTTTATTTTGGAATAACCATTCTTTATTCTGCAGAAGACATTTTCGTTGTTAGATTATGAATGGTTTCGCTTTAAAATGCTTTAATACTTTAAAAATGTATCAGTAATATTTTGTTTTCAATGTAGTACATTTCATAAAAACCTTTATTAGAATAACAAATGTCAGGCAGTGGTAAGATACACTGTACTGTTTGTAGCCCTCGGTCAAGACTATATCCAGAATTCAAATATTTAGGTTTTCCTCCCCGGTACAAACAAACTTACGCCGTTACAATGAAAACACGTACACGTACGAAGAAAGATGAATTTTGTCTATAGTGCGAGCTATTCAGTAATAGTGTAAATAACTGTCTAGCCTGTGCACGGACTGGAAAGTCTGTATATTTGGATTCCGGATTAGGTCTTTTTACAGGAAACTTTACAAGGAATATTGTGAATGAAATTATTCTTGAGAAAATCCTGAGTTTTGGTTATCTTCTACCTCCACTTTCTTTTAAAAAGGTTTGTGTTGGGGCAGCCGGCTCGCAGTCTTTTCTGATATTTGACTTATTATGTGTACGCCATTCAACGTTATGTTAATTTGTATATTTTGAAATGAGTTTTAATTAAACCATTATGAAATACGTTTCTTATTGGATCACAGACGTATATATGTATACATATTTATTAATAATAATTGTCCATGTAATAAGCAGATAAGTATTGTGAATACATGTATATTTCTGTACAATAAACGCGTCTCGCTCACGCCACAGTAGTGTTTGTCGTAATGTTTTTGGTAAGGATAGGTGTTAGACTTTAAAATAAACACGAACGGTTGAATTTTGAAAATTTGTTTTTACTAAAAAATGTTATATATAAAACGTTTTTTACAAAACTTAATTAATTCCGAAAATATGTGCAGAACTTTGAATTTCTTCAAAAGAAATGAATATGTTGTATTTGTTCTGGTTATGATTCAGTAGTGACCTTAACCACCTAAAATACTTCAAATTATGGCTCATTGACTTGCAATATTACTACCAAACTAAATATTATCAATAATAAGTATGCAAGATAACACTGCTTATAACTATGTCCAACATATCAGGCGTAAATTGCGGAAATTACCGAAAATAAAAAGATGCCATTGAAAACGAACAAAATATCAGCTTGAATAAAAATTAAACCATACAATGAATCCAGGAACGTTTTCATACATAAATTGTTAAATAACACCTATTTACCGTCGCGGATCCAAAAACATATAATCAAATTAAGCTCGTATAGATCTAATCCTGAATTCAAATTTATGGGTTTTTCCGTCCATGCCCATGCGGTACAAACAAAGTTAGTTTCACATTATTGATAAATAGCACGAACTATGGAATAAATCCTATTGTTCTTTGTACACGTGTTTTCATTGTAACGGTGAAAGTTTGTAGAATTCCGGATATAGTCTATTAAACGTTTAAACTCTATTAAACGCTCGTGATAGAAAAAGATGCCCTCGAATCAAATTCATTTGTAAAAATGTGGTTCATGCTTAAACAATGTACCTGTTTCGTTGTGTAACCGGATATAAACTGCTACGGATTTTCTGTGTTAAAACAACATGGCCTTGGACTTCTCAAAATCCTCAAACAATTGTTTTTGTTTTGTTTTGGGTTTTTTTGTATTGAGGGTACAGTGAATTTATTTGTTTACCGATTCTTCAAACGCTTTCTTAGGGAATAATTTTAACTTAGGCGTGAGTAAAATTTTAACGTATAATATAAATATATACATTATGATTTAGGTTAAGCATAAAACTGACATCTTGAACATAAATAGCCTGTTCGGTGATACATAGATTAGCAGATACATGTAGTAAATTGCGTTGAGAGCGTTCTTAACGAATATTATTTGAAAATCTTAAGAATATCGTGGAGATAACTTTGACTTGTAATATTGAATTCTCATCTAATCCTCGAGTTGTGTCTAAAACATGTCCTAGGAATATATAAATTCAATAATTAAGCCCATTGAGTTTGTCTTATTAATTGGAAAATTGCTATGCCATTTATATCGTTTTATTATATCTTTCAGGACTGTCAAGTACCTCACACTTCCCTTCTTGAACAGACACATTCTAAAGAAACCCAGGATAGTAAAGAAACTGCAGGATGTTCCGACCAAGTCGAGCCACCGGTATTGTATTTAAATAAGTTATTAATATTAGTACATAACATCGCTTTCACATGACAGTCAAGTACTTTATTAATACGATCGTCACAAATATTAAAATATGTCATGACGTCGTTACCATATACCCTCTATTGATATTATTGAAAACTACTAAGCGCATACTTTCGCCAGTGACTGACAACTGCCCTACATAATTAAACATTATTGGTAGAAGGTATAATGGTCGTTGAAATAATTTCATGACCAAGATCCACGAAAAAATGCCCTACCCGGGAATCAAACCCTCGACCCCTCGATTAGTAGACTAGCGTGCTACCAATTGAGCTAGCCTGGTGACTATGGAATACTAGACTTACTCGTATACCCTCTGTTGATATTATTGAAAACGATTAAGGGTTAAACTAACGGTTTTTTTTATATTTTTCATACATATTAAAAATAAATAAAGAAGACAAAAATAGAAAAGAGTCGACAATTTATTATTTAAGTGTAAGGTCAATAATGAAAAACCTTACATATTATACGAGGGCTGTTCAATAAATACGCGGAAAAGTGCTGCCATATTTTTAATATTCATTGAAAATTGACGTTCTCTTTACATTTTGTAAATAAATATATAATAAACATATACACACAATTTCAATAAATTACAAATTTCAAGCATTTCTAAGGTAATCGCACTGAAACCGGCCCAACGTCGTAACGACGTCACGCTCAACGCATGTATGAGAGTCACCCAAAACATGCACCTAGTCCTTCTCGAAATACTCTCCATGAAAGGAAACACACTTTTTACAACGGTTGATCCATGACATGAAACTAATAAGTAGGAGCCATCATTTATCTCTGAAATTGCACCTTGCACCGCGTAGGACAACTCGTCCACATCATCGAAGTGTGTCTCCCCGCAGGACGTTCTCCAGTGTCGGGAACAGAAAGAAATCGCACGGTGCGAGGTCAGGGCTGTAAGCTGGGTGCTCGAGGACTTCAAAGCCGAGTTTCCTGATTGTGTACTGTGTTTCGACCGCACGATGGGACGGTGCATTGTCGTGATGAAATATCGTGTCGGCGATGTTCGTGGCACGCTTATTCCTCATCGCCCTCATAAAATCACGTCTCATAATCTGAAAGCATAAAGAAGTACAATGATAAGTAAATTGTCGTTATAATTAATTTTCATAATTACTAACACAAATACAAATAATTATTAGATAATGTATTAACATATTAATGAATATCTTATTATATATTTAATAAATTTATTCACCTTAGAATAATACTTCGCTGTCTCAGTCTGACCCAGGGGGACCGCGTGGCTCAGTATCACACCGTCGACGTCAAAGAAGACAATGAACATCTGTTTTCTTGCAGATCGGCCGATTTTAAACTTCTTAGGTGAAGGCGATCCTGGAGTTTTCCACATAGAAGACTGTGATTTCGTTTCAGGTTCGTATAGGATGATCCATGTCTCATCAACAGTCACTATCCGTCGCAAGAAACGTTCACATTCCCTATCAAAGCGTCTGAGAAATTGATTGCAACACCGCACCCTTTCCACTTTTTGTTCGTCCGTCAACATTTTAGGAATCCACCTGGCACACAGGCGTCTCATATTGAGTTCATCGTGAATAATGCGATGTACTGTGCCAATACTACAATCCGATCTTTTGTGTATTTCGAGAATTGTTATCCGACGATCATTGTCAAGCAGCTCTTTTATCACAGCGACGTGATTTGACGTTACAACCTTGGGACATCCACAGCGTTTGTTGTCATGGATGCTTTGTTGGCCGCCTAGATATCGGGCATACCACTTGTACATTGCCGTTTTCTTCATCGCCTGATCACCATATGCTTTTTGTAATCTTAACATTGTTTCTTTTTTTGAAAACCCGTTCAAAACACAAAATTTTATTGAAGATCGTTGTTCCAATGCCATTTAACACATATGCACTAAACAATATGGCCGCTTAACGCCTAAATAACGTAACACACTAACATGACGTCATGTGCGCAATGCCAACATATTGCGCGTAAATTATGCAAAGTTTGGTGAAAATCGCACGGTAAACGTTAAAATGCGACGTCATTATTAACCAGTGACTATTTGTAAAAATGAACAAAAGTGGGCCGGTAATCGCTACATGTGGTTACCATAACGACCGTTTGTTAACGTATGATTCATGCCAGAACGGCAATATTTGCTGTATACTTACAAAATATGTTTGTCTCTATTACTGTATAAGTTTTATTCAGCTAACTTGAAAAATAAGGAAATAGCGACACTTTTCCGCGTATTTATTGAACAGCCCTCAATAAATATATTTGCTATTTTACTTCTCTGATAAAGTTGTGGGATCCATTTGTGTTGCGTTCTTTAAGTGGTACCTGGTTCAAACCGTCTGTCACTCGGGGGGTTGTTAATTTCATTTTTCAAAGATAATCATGTGAGACCCTGCTTAAAATATGGTGCCATCAATATGATAATAGAATCAGCGACAATAAATTTTGAGTGACCCCATTAACCCCCGTGTACATACCCCTTGAAAGTCGGACACGCCAATTTTACACAAAAATAACATTTTTTTATATCCAGCTGTTATAAATCAATTATTATAGGCTTTCAATATATCAATATGTAGGTTTGTTAGGCTGCTGAAATCAAATATGAAGTAAAAATCTAAATTAAACAATTTAATTTGGCGGAAAATTAAAAATGGCTGCCAAAATAACCCAAATTTTGGACATATTTGGGTATTATATTTACTGGGCATTAAATATTGTATTATGCCTGCAATTTATCAATCTAAAGGTGTTTTATGGTGCTGAGTTCAAATATTAACTCCAAAACTAAATTAAACAAACAAATATGGCAGATTATTTAAAATGGCCGCCAAAATAAATCATATTTTAGTTATAAACGGCACACTTTAAACATGTTACGCAATTAACTCTAGTTAATGAAATCCTAATATAAGACCAAAGTTATGACACTTGAATATATGTGTGTAAATATATTTTATTCATTATATAGCTGAGGTAGAGCTCTAGAGGAATGATTAGAGGTTTAGGTCTGAGAGGTCATTTGTTCCAACATCTTCAGCGGCACATATGATGTCTTGTTTGAAAAATGTGTCATCGATTGCTTTACTTCATTAAGATGTTGATGAGTATTTACATAGAAAAATTCTTGGCACTTTGGTTGCAAGGTAGAGTTAAAATTCCCAGGAATTTTTTATAGATATCAATAACTAAATAATCATCATGGGTGATGTCTGTATGCTATCATGAAATCATCTGAGCTACAATATAGATTGCAACTTTTTTAACAAGACTGTGTAGTGTTGTTTAATTCAGAAAATATAATAAAGCAATGATTTCTTGGTAAAGAATGATTTTATAGCGTATCAGATTTCTAGATGCAGTTCATTTACTTTTTCTGTTTCTATTTCTAAGTTTGGCTTATGTATGTATCAAATTCTTCACAAAAAGTAAATGGCCCAACAATTGCTTTCAGAGATTCAAAGAATTCTATTCTCCAATTTTCCAATATCACAATAGCAATTGTGTCATTTCCTTTCATTCTTATTTGCAATGTTGGTTATATCTCTATTAATTTGTTTATACTTACTTGTATTTCTTTTAACTGGCCCTTAAAACTAATAATTGAGAATCGTGATGTTCAATTGTTTGGCAATCTGTGCACGGTTGAAACAAATGCAAGACATTCCATGATTAGAAACCGAGTAAAAGAAAAGTAAAGAAAAGAATAATTGAAATAGGCAGTTACTTTTTGAGGGGTTGTTGATACAATCAAAACCAAACCAAACAAAATGCAATGTGTTAATTGATTAAACCTTTAAATCTATCATGAATGCTAAAACAGACAGGGAAGCTTTTTAGCTCACATTTCCTACACTTTGTAACTAATGAGAATTTATATATAAAGCAATTAACTTATAAATACAAACAGGTGTAGAATGGTTTCTCAATAACTGAGGATGAGCAGAAAACATTTGGTACATTTTCTACAGAAACAATACTACAAGAACTTAAACACAAAACCTTTAAGATTGCATAATTTAACCAAATTTGCAGGTATTTCCCCTAGTGATTTGACTACTAGAATATATATTAAGCTGAAAGTTCTTGCAAAAGAGATTATTATACTGCAATATATGATTTTTGCTTTATTATTTTCAAAAAATCTAAACAATTGCATTAAGAGTGATAACAAACCATGATTCATCATATAGATATGTACCATTGATTACCAGTATACATTGAAAATGTGTTATTTTGGTGGCCATTTTCAATTTTTGGCCATATTGATTTGTTTAAATTAGTTTTGACTTCATATTTGAACTAATTACCTTAACAAACTTATGAATTGACATAGTGTTAGCATGATTCAACACTTTGAATGACCAGGAAAAATAATTACCCGAATACGCCCAATTAAACTGGGTTACATTTGGCAGCTATTGTAAATTTCTCGCCATAGTGGTTTCTTAAATTCAGTTTTTTTACTTCATATTTGAATTCAGCACCTTAAGAAACCTATAGCTAGACCTATTGCAGGCATGATTAAACATATTGAATGTCCAGGATAAATGAACTCCTGAATATGCTCGTACTATGGTTATTTTGGCGGCCATTTTGAATTTTCAGCCATACTGGTTTGATTAATTTTGTTTTTGACTTCATATTTGAACTCGGCACCTCAATAAACCCATAAATTGACATATTGCAGTCCAATACCATACAACTTATTGCAATTAAATGTAAAAAAACTTGTAATTTATGTGAAAAATGGGCGTGGCCAACCTTCAGAGGGTATGTACAGGGGGGTTAATGGGGTCAGAAATAAAAAATATATGATTTTCCTTATAGCCAGTACATGTGCCATGTTTAAAACAGGGTCTCATAAAAAGTCAAATTAACAACACCCCTACTGTCACTCTGGTGTCAACAGTTGTGATGTTAATAGTCCGAGAGCTCGCAGGGTTTTAGGTGCGGTATCGCGCCCAAAAAGTTTGATGAGTGATTCTAATGTAGTTTTGTCTGAGGAATTTGAAAATGCATTTCTTATAACTGGCGAGGTAGGCGTTTTCCCACAATCTGAGCTCAAAAATGTACGTTACCAAAAACACCAAAATGCACCCTAAACTTCGTGCATACTTTTTCAGCTGTTACTTACATCAACTCACATTTTTGATTTTTGACATTTTATTTCGAATGCATTTACAACATATCTGCACAAATCAAATGAAATTTCGTGCTTATACCCATGATATATCAGCTTTCATTTACGTTACAGTGTAAAATGTACTAAATTGGTGTTGATCCTTTTTTTATAAGTGCTTACTCTTATGACAAAGTTAACTACAAACAATGTTTTTGAATACATAGTATCTATGTGAACATTTTCCAATGATTTACGATCTATTTTTTAAGTTGTCTTAAAGTTATAGCATGTTAACTACCGTAACCGAAAATTGTCACTTTCATGTTATGCCACATAAGTTTTGCTCTGTTGAAAAAAATAATCTCAAACGATTTATTGTTACTACCAAAATCATAAATGCATGTAATAAGTGCAATTTTGTTTCAGTCTATAGAAAATGTACGCCGTAATGTACGTTACAGTATTTTTTGTTATCAAGTTCGTGTAAGAACAATTAAAAAGTGTTTTTATTATAATGCAAACAGATAGAAATCATCTGAGAGAATGTATCACGCACAAACAATTATTTTGCAATGCTTTCAGACGAAATGTAGGTATGTTTTAGAAGAAAATCAGGTTAAATACCGTAACCAAAGTTACAATGATGGCTCGTTCATAAAAACTATTCATATGATATTTGAGATTTATTAATAGAACATATAAGTTCCTAAAGTATAACTCTTACTTAATAGACATCATTTAGTATGTGAAATATACGTTACAGTAACATATTGTATTAATTATAGTACAATTTAAGTATTAATGAGAAATTGTCAGAAAAGTATTGATTGCCAAATCAAATGGCATATTTTGATGGTCATTGTTTTCAATTGTGGACATACAAGTGTGTATACTACTTATCAAGCACACGTTATATGAAAATTGTCGCATTTAAGACCGGTCAGGTAAAGGGATGTACAATTAAAATCTAAATGATAAACCTATAGGTTTTAAGTTTGTATTTTCAATCAAATTATATGTATACATCCACTAAATGTCTTTAATATATCGCACTCTTCTATCAGACATATTGTGCAGTCATTCCATTTCTGTTTTAGGCCTTAGTAATTTGTCTAGTTTTATTATTAATGTTTTGCAATATACGTAACAATATAAATGACATAAGAGAGCAAACAAACTTAAATTGAAAGCAAAAGCGACAACATTTCAAAATCACTCGTTTGGATATTATGTTACCACTTTAATCAAGTTTGTAATGATTATTCATTAGTTTTTTTAATCTTTTTAAAATATACATTTATAAAAGCCATCTCTAGAACACCAATGGATTTGTTATTTGACTTGATATTGATATTTGATTTTCACGGGGAGCAAATATTTTAAACATAAGCGATAACGTGTGGTACTCATTAATTTGTCTTTTTGGCAATTGAGATTGGAATGTTTTCTAATTCATTCGCATGATATCAATGCATTCTCTCTAAGTGCGTCACAATTACAACAATGAACACTTGCTTCAACAATTGTTATCCGAATGTTTAAGTATAAGACAGCTAGAAATTTAATAGCTTTGCATAAACCGATACAATTAACGTGTTTAAATAAAATATAGTGGGCTATTAGTACCTATGAACATAACTATTTTAACAAACTTACGAAGTGTTTAACTGCATTTTAAGCTTTAGAAATACGTCATTAAACGTCTTTGAAACAAGTCGTATGTCTTATTCTTTCCTGAATTTTTCCAGGTTAACTTCATATTCAACTTGAAAATGTACGTGCCAAATAAATAAACATATGATGATATTTAATAAGCTTGATTAAAAACAATTAAACTTAAATACGTTCACATGTCACACAAACAATGGTGTACAAATTAAAACCGGAAATACAGCACAACCCATTTACATTCTTGTTTTATTTTAATATTTTACCAATGTCAACTCATACCTCAATGAATATACGTCTTAGATAAATTGAGATAAAAATGAATCATAAGAGATAATATGATGACATATTAAAGTTTCTTAGACTATATCTTTTGTTGATGCATATCACTAAGTTTAACATAAACTCTATTTGTCCTTCGCATATTATGTAATCATTTGAATGATCGTTACAGTTATCTATTTAGTTCGAACACTTAATTGCATATTACAATCTCTAAGTTATGGTTACAGTTTAACCCATTGGTAATCTGGAGAAGGTTTTTATAAATGTATATTATAAAGATGTAATAAAGAATGAGACTAATGCAGAATCATAATGAACTTGATTAAAGTGGTAAAATAATATCCGACCGAGTGATTTCGGAATGTGGTCGCTTTGCTTTCAATTCTAAATTTTGCTCTCGAATGTCATTTGTATTGTTACGTATATTGCAAACCAATAATAACGCAACTAGCCTAATTACTAAGGCCTAAAACAGAAATGGTGTGACTGCACAGTATGTCTAATAGAAAAATATGATATATTTAGAGGAATATAATGCATGTATACATATAATTTGATTGAAAATACAAACTTAACACCTATACGTATATCATTTAGATTTTAATTGTACATCCCTTTACATGACCGGTCTTAAATGCGACAATTTTCATAGATAGATATAGTTTATTTCCAAAACATATAAATGCAGGTGGAGATTACAAAGCATGTTATGCGCATAATGATCATAGATAAATAAATAGCTTACACAAATCAATTGAAATGAAACCAACTATACTAACAGGTATATATTACTATAACAATGACTATATAATAAAGAAAGAAAGGAAGAAAGAACAAATGAAAGAAAGGAAGGGAAGAAAAGGAGAAGGTCATAATGACACATGTACATGTAGATTAAATTCAAATACATAGAAACAAAAACAAAGTGTAAGACATCCTTGACAATATTTGGACAAAACTTTTGAACAAAAATACTCTAGTGTCTAAACAAAAAATTATCTCTTTCATCAAAAGCTTTACTAATAAACACGCCAAGATTTCTAATAAGTTTTTTGTTATCTGAATTGATAAGATCCACAAATTTATACATGCTTGGTCTCGACCAGTAAAATTTAGGTATATATTGTTTTCTTAGATTGTTATATATAGAACATCCCAAAACAAAATGACATTCGTCTTCTAAAGTATCACAACTAAAACATTTTCTATTATTTAAAGGAATTTTATTGGGTTTCACCCATCTACCTGATTCAATAGCTAAATTATGAGAAGAGACTCTAAAACGACTTAATGATTGGCAAAATTTTTCAATTGAGAAATATTCTAAGTATGGTTGAAATTTGAATGAACTAATATTTCTATAAAATGTTGCTCTATCTGAAGTATTAAGTCTAGCACTCCAATTCTGTATAAATTGATCATTTAATCTTTGCCTAACCATGCTTAAAAACAAAATATCATTTCCCACCCCTTGGTTATACCATGCCTCCGAAAAACCTAAAGAAAATAGTAAATCTCTTAATAGGGAACACCAGTTAGACTTATTAGGGTATATATTTAAATCATGATAAAGTAACTTGTATATAATATTGACATACTTATTCGGGCTCTTTTGAAGTAACGAAGTCCAGTATTTAATAATTCTAAACAAATAAGTAGTTTTAAAAGAGAATCTACCGAGTTCACCGTATACAAAATCATTCTGTGTTGTTTTCTTGACACCAAGAACTCTTTTACAGTATTGCATATGTAATCTTTCTATAGATAAATTATTTGCAAATCCACATACCTCACAACAATAATTTAGTATTGGAGATATCAATCTATCAAAGAGTTCTAGCTTATGCTTTGGTGAGATGTATGTGAATTTGTACAAATATTTGTTTAAAGTAAAAATAGCTTTTTGAGCTTGTGATGATATGGTGCTTTGTGCTACCTGGAATGATCCCCCTGGAGTAAATACTACACCAAGATAAGTAAATTTAGATACAGTTTCAATAGGTACTCCATTATAGTAAAATATTAGATCATTTGCCACAGAGCCCCCCTTTCTAAAAACCATTATTTTTGTTTTTGTTACATTCACCTGTAATTTCCAAGTATTACAATAGTCACCTAACAAATCAAGACTTTTTTTGTAACTCTGATGGGGTATTAGTAAATAGCACGATATCATCTGCGTATAACAACATATATAGTTTAAATTATCGACGTCAATGCCGTCTAAACCTTTACTAACAAAAACATCTTCTAAGTCATTTATATACATAGTGAACAAAAAGGGAGACAAATATTCTCCTTGTCTAACACCAAATAAACATGAAAATTCATCACTCAACTAATTATCATATTTTACACGAGATTTTACAGAATCATAAATTGACTTAACTATATTCAAAATTTCCCCTCTCAGTCCTAATTTTATTAATTTGTACCATAAATTATCCCTTACAACATAGTCGAAAGCTTTTGTAAAATCAACGAATACCGTATAAAGTTTTTTACCCTGATTAAGAACGTGAGAAATTAAACCATTCAGCACAAAGACGTTATCGACAGTGCTCATATTTGGCCTAAAGCCAGCATGTGCTTCTACGTATACATTATATTTTTCCGCCCATGTAATTAACCTATTATTGATAATGCGAGTAAAAAGTTTAACTTAACAAGATAATAACGTAATCCCACGAAAATTTTCCACGTTATTAATACTTAATTTCTTATGTAAAGGAATTACGTAACCCTCAGACCATCTGTCAGGAAAATACCCCATTTTAAAAATCTTATTAAAGAGCGTATACAGTATAGGTACTAAAACATTTTTTCCAACAATAAAAAACTCGTTCAGTAATAAATCAGGTCCACTAGATCTATTATTTTTCAATTGGTTGATAGCAGAGATTATCTCATCACGTGAAATTAGTGTATTTAGCTCATCGAACATAATTTTATATTCTTTACGTTCATAATTTTCAACAAAGTGTAGAACGTCTTCGTCCAGTGAAAACCATCTATCAGCGGGATCATTAATAGATCTAAAATAATTTTGGAAAGTATCAATTGAAATATTTGATTGTTTTATACCTCACGTTTCTTTAAGCATTTTCCAATACAAGCGCGCATTTTTTTGCTTATTACGTATTAATTGATCAGTTCTATTTTTATCATATTCAAACCTAGACCGTCTTAAAACAGATTTATATTCAGACCGAGATTTAACCATTTGTATTCGATTGAAGTCATTTTTACAATCTCTATATTTATTTAAACAATGATAAAAAAAATCTTCGTTTCTCAAAACATAGATCAGTGAACCATGGCTGAGATGATTCGCCGTGCGATTTATCGTACGTTGTTTGCGAGCGTAATATTTTTATGAATGGGGAGGACACAGTATTAAAAAATCCCTCAAACTCGTGAATACAATTATTATTATCGGACTGGTTTACACTACTATGTATATTCTCATTAAGATCGTGTAATAAAAGTGAACTTTCATCATTACCTAGATTTTGTAAGTATTTGGCATTTTCGTCAGGATTCCAAACATATTTAAAAGGTATGCTATCATATTCAGCCGTAGACTGTTCAACATATTCTGGGTTTTGAGATACATTATCAAATAAAAATACAACATTCATTAAACAATGATCAGATACAATATTAGGATCACATATACTAAATTCTGAAATATTTTGAAACATGTCATATTTTCATAATACGTAGTCAACAACACTACTTCCCCTGCAGGTAACACATGTATATTTACCTAGCTTAGAATCATTTCCGTTCCTGCCATTACTAATTCTAAGACCAGTGTGCTTACACAAGTCAAGGTCAAGGTCGCCATTGATGGGTACACACCGTTTTAAATCTAACACAGGTTTAAAGAAGATTTTCATCGTTATAAAGTCTCGAAGGACACTATATTGCACATCGGAGAGTTGGTAAATATATCGTCAACCGAAGGACAACAACAGAACTTCGTCAGTGCAAAGTATGTTTAGATTTTCTGATGTGAAATTTTTGCTGACATTTACTGACACATGTATAATGGTGGCCATACTAATCCGTCCATCGGTCAATTTACTAAGTTAAAATCAGTGAAGTGAGACGTTGCCAACCACCCACGCCCTATTTTACTGTGAACAAGGGAGACTACTACGATAAAACTTTGAAACAGTCGTACAAGATTTGTCGCTCGTAATAAATTCATAATGGGAGTGTGCATTGCGGTCTGGAGATGTCGTATCGGACAATTTGTGATGCCTGGAGCTAAATATAAGTTCATCGTTCCCAAAATAAGAATAAATGCATCTAAGCTTATCCGACTAACTCTTGTACTCAGTATATTATTAATTATGAGTGGAATTGAGCCCAATCCAGGCCCTACAGGCAGAGGTTCAAGTAGATCAAACACCAACCGCCAAAATAAAAGATTATCCAGTCAGTCTAGTCAGTCACTACTTGATATCGATGAAAGTGGAGATATACATGTTGCACGATCTCAACCCAACAATGACCCTCCAACATTCAACGAACTCCTGATAGAAATGAGAAAGGATATGAATGCTAAATTATCAGACATACAATCTAACCTGAGCAACCTGAACAATAAAGTTGACCATATATCAAACTCATGTGAAGAGTTAAAAGCCGAAAATGAACATCTAAAACAACAAAACAAAGTACTTGTTGACAAAGTTAGTAATCTTGAATCTAAACTTGACAGTGTTGAAGGTCAGTCGCGTAGAAACAACTTAATTTTTCACGGCATCAAGGGTCCAGCTAATGAAAAGTGGGAGGACAGTGAAGCAAAGGTCAGAACTATTTTATCTGAAACATTATTGTTACCAGCAGACGACAGAGATATTTCAATAGAAAGAGCTCACCGTCTAAGAACAAGGGGCAATCGTCCGAATGGTCCAATAATTGTCAAATTCACTAATTATAAGCAACGTGAAAATGTGAGAAAGGCTGCTCGAGAACATCTGGATAAATCAAACCAAATCAGTGTTGCCGAAGATTTCACACATAGAGTGAGAGAAACTAGAAAAATTCTAGGTACACACCTAGTTGAAGCTCCCAAGGCAGGGCGTAGTGCGTCAATTAAATTTGATAAACTTATAATTGACGGTGAAGTGTTTAAAATGGACCCCAACTCAAAGAAACCTGTGAAAGTTGGCCATAATACAACACAGACTGATGTTAGTGATGATGAGTCATTTACATAGGATAACGGTCAAGGCCAGTTACCACATAATATACAAACAGTATTAAATATTGTAACGTGGAACATTGAAGGTTTGAAAAAATACACATGTAACTTTAATTTTATCAACTATTTGAAGCAATATGACATTATTTGTTTAGTGGAAACCTGGGCGAACACTAAATCTGAATTTGACGACTTTTTACCAGGTTTTAAATGTTTTGACCATGTTCGACACAGAACTGGTGGTATACGGAATAGTGGCGGTGTAGCTGTTTTTGTTAGACAATCTTTAGTAAGTTTACTACATATAACTCATATATCTAAACAATTTGATAACTGTGTTCTTTTATATTGTAAAACATCTATTTTTGATGCATGTAGAGATATTATACTTTGTTGTGCATATGTATCACCAGAAGGTTCGCCTATATATCTCCAAAGCGATGAAAAAAATGGAATTAAACTTCTTGAAAATCTTTTGCAAAGAGTAAAATCTGATTATCCTAACTGTGCGTTTTTTGTAGCAGGAGATCTGAATGCTCGATGTAAAGATTTTCTTGATTATATACCGTCTGACTCACTTGAATTAATTTTTGGAGATTCAGAATATAACGGAGATTATTTCGATATTCCAAGGAACTCTAAGGATAACACTAGATATAATTCATTTGGTGTATCATTAGTTGATATGTGTTGTTTATTAGATATACATATTGTAAACGGGCGAGTTGATGGCGACATTTCTGGTGAATACACATGTACAGCAAACAACGGAGCCAGTGTAGTTGATTATAATATTGTTTCGTCTGATATTTTTCACCATATATCTTATTTTAATATTCATGACAGAGATGAATCCGTTCATTTTCCATTAGTTTGTAGCCTACAGTTAAAGCGTTTTACTCGTACAAATACATGCACAAATAATAAAACTTGCTCTGATGACTTATTCTATAAATGGTCTGATGAAAAGTCGGATGAGTTTATTTATACATTTCACTCTCAATTGGAACATTTTCGTACTACTGTTACTCAGATTATTAGTGACAATGTAAACCAGGTAGTAAATTTATTCATTCAAATGTTTCAAACATCTGCTAAATGCATGCAGATTAAAACGAAAAATGTTGTAGGCTACAAACAATGGAATGCTGAATGGTGGGACGATGAATGTGAAAATTCAAGATCCCACAAATGCTCTATGTTACGTACATTTAGACTCACAGATAATACAAATGATCTCGCTATCTATATTGATGCCAGAAATAATTTTAAATCTTTATGTCTAGTTAAACGGCTAGCATATGAAACGAACTTGTTACTGCAAGACACAATCCATCTCAGTTCTGGCGATGTGTTAAAACTAGTAAAGTCTCACAAAAAGTGGTTTCAACTATTTCACCAAATGATTGGTTATCATATTTTAAAACCCTGTTTTCAAACCAAAACCAGTCAGACAATATATCGATGATAGAAGATGTAAACCACACATTCATTGACGCGGCGCACTGTTTAAACGATCCGTTCTCGGTAAACGAAATAAGGCATGCGATCAATAAGTTGAAAATGTCTTAATCTCCCGGTCCAGACGGTATTGGGGCTGAATTTTTTAAAGCTACAATCGATCACATTGATGTTATTTTAACAAACATATTTAATGCAATTTTTGACTCAGGAGAATTTCCTGACACGTGGTCTCAGAGTATAATATACCCTATTCATAAATCTGGGTCGCTAGATGATCCGAATCATTTCCGAGCAATTTCTCTAATAAACATCATAAGCAAAATTTTTACGTCAGTTTTGAACAATAGGCTCTCTAAATGGGCACATGAAAATAATATTATAGATGAATCACAGGCTGGATTCCGAACCGGCTATTCCACCGTTGACAATATTTTTACATTACAAAGTATTGCTCAGAAATATCTAAGTAAACCAAAGGGTAGGTTTTACTGCCTTTTTGTAGATTTTTCAAAGGCATTCGATCGTATTAGACATGATAAATTATGTGATAGCCTTGCACGAAAAGGAGTTAATGGAAAATTTCTTAAAATATTTCAAGTTATGTATGAAAAACTATCGGCATGTATTCGAACCCCTAATGGACTCACCGAGTATTTTAAATTTTCAATTGGCACAAGACAATGATGTGTTAGCAGCCCGTTATTATTTTCATTGTTCATAGATGACTTATCTTCTTTATGACGTAGAGAATGTGGTTCTGGAATCTTTATTAATAATGACATACCAGATATCCTCAATATTATGTTCGTTGACGATATTGCAAATTGTGCCGAAACAGCAATCAAACTTCAAAAACAAATCGATACCGTTGATTTATTCTGTCAACAAACCGGTATGGAAGTTAATGTAAATAAAACAAAAATTATCGTTTTCAGAAATGGGGGACCTCTGCGTAGCTATGAAAAATGGTTTTATAGGAATTCATTAATTGAAGTAGTATCATTTTATAGGTACATGGGTATACTCTTTACTCCTAAACTATCATGGACCCGCGCGAAGATCACGCTCGCATCACAAGCTAGAAAAGCTATTATGTCAATACATGCATTCCAACGAAAATTTGGATATTTTGAACATGAAGATATTTTTAAGCTCTTTGATACAATGGTTAAGCCTATTCTTTGCTACGGTAGCCAAATTTGGGGGTTCGAATACTGTCATCAAATTGAATCTATTCATGCCAATTTTTGTAAAAAATATCTTGGTTTATCTAGACATATAAATGATAGCATGGCTCTTGGAGAATGCGGTAGAATTGCTTTGTGTTCAACTTACTACGTGCGTTGTATTCAGTATTGGTGTCGTCTGTTAGAAATGGAATTGGATTGGAGCAATGATATACATGCATCTAATAGATGTACTTTATATCAAAACTTCAAATCTCTGCTTGATGTAGAACGCTATCTCACTTGTAATATGCCATTTTATCTTAGGAAAGCAGTATGTCGTTTTCGCTGTTCTAACCATAAACTATGTATAGAAACCGGACGTCACAATAATATAGACAGGCAACTGCGATTTTGTAATTTTTGTTTAATGCACGAGGGTATCGAGGTAATTGAAGATGAAATTCATGCATTCTTCTTTTGTAAATTATACTCAGACATTCGTTTACAATATATTCATAATTTATATCTTAGTAAGTGTCACAATGAATATTATAGAATCATGTCAACCCAAAATATTGAAACAATTAAAAGATGTTCTACATTCATATATCACCTCCTTAAAATTAGAAATGCATTCCAGCAATGGTGAAGTATTACATTCATAAGTACATTATCTTTATTACCTCCATAACTAGTGAATTGTATAATTTGTTATTATCATGGTGAACCTTTATAATACTACTATTTTGAAACGTATGTATGTAATGGGCCGGAGGCCTAAATCAATCAATAAAAGTTGTTGTTGTTGTTGTTGTTGTCTAACAGCAATCTACCATTACTGTTGACATGACCATCATCTTGAGAAAATCTAGGTAAAATCATATCAGGGGTATAATCATCAGGCAATATATCATAATTATTGCAGTCAAATTCAACATAGTCTGGTAGGGTGGATGTACGGGCATTAAAATCGCCAAATAATAAACAATAATAATCCTCAGATTTACTATCAATATGTACAATAGAGTCGATTAATCTATCAAATATGTTACTGGTGTTTAAAGACTGACGACTACTGTCGTCAGGTATTACATAACATAATCCAATATATAAATCTTTGTCAATCTGCAATGTATCAGCAGCTACTTTTAACAATAAAATATCATCTTCGGACTTAAAAAACATTGTATCGTCAGATATCAGGCTATTTTTAACATAAATAATAATTCCGTCTGAATTCCGTCTAGCAGACGATTTTATTTTTACTCTGTTCAAGGCATAATGCTCAAAACCATTAACATAAAGATTTGAGGAAGAGTCTGTCCATGTTTCACTAAACAATAAAATATTGTATTTTTAAACAATTGTTGAATGTAATCAGAATTTAGTTTATTAGTTCTTTTAGAACATAGAGCATTAACATTCAAATATACACAACGAACTTTGACCTTCTCCGGATTGTCCTAGTGTTGAGACTGGCCTTCATTGGTCAGTATACTTCCAGTTTTATTTTTACCTGTGGGGGACACTCACTTTACACACAGAATGGTTTCGACCATATGGACTAGCTGAATGTGTTCTACGTATGTTGCGGGTTCTAGACCTCGACACGTGTGGAGTGTTCTTACTTGTTTTATCACTACAACCGTTAACATTCACTGTATCACCATTACTGGATTTATTTGTGATTTTTAAAGCTTGAATTATTTGAACATGCATTATCACTCAAAGGATTTATATATGAGACTGGATTTGTACTGGCTTCGTGGTGTACCGATTCACTGTTCAACACAGATGAGGATTGACTGACAAGAGCAGGTAATTCACCAAAATGGATTCCACTTGTTTCACTTGCACAATTCAAGCTATTTTTTTCCAATTCACTGGTTGTATTGCGTAATGACACGGTATTCACATTAGAATTTGGTTGTAAAAACACTGACTGTTGACTATTATTTACGTTCAGAGGAGATCCTTCGTTGACTGTGTACTGGCTGTGACATGTAATATCATTGTTTAGTAGTTGTTGAGTGAAAGTTTCATGTGCGTAGCCTGTTTGCTTGGGGATTGTATCTTCCCGCTGTTCATCAATGACAATGGGGTTTGAATCTTGAGTACTAGGAATATGCAATCTTCATTGCGAGATTCATTTATCCCTCGAAATATCAAGTTATTTCTCCTGGACCGCTCCTCTAAATCGAATGACTTGTACGCCAGTGATTTCATGAACTGGGTTTGATTGTTTGTTATAGTTGTGACGTGGCTAAGTTTTTCACCCATTTTCTGCATAGATTTTTGCATGTTTACAATTGTTTTACTATTGTTAACTTGATCAGTTCTTATAAATTTCACTTCATCAAATATTTGAAGCAGTTTACCGTCAGTACTGCTTGATATAAAATCCTGTCTAGATATTTCTACATTTTGATCTTTCCTGTAAAAATCCCTCGTATCAAAAACGTCAAATCGGTTTTTAACTGACACATTAATATTCTCAAAGTTATCCATTTCACTACAGTGTACTTGTAACAAGTTTTCAAATATCACAAATTAACAAGACTTAATTTGAGAGTTGGAAAATCACAATTTTGCGCGGGTACTTGAGAAAATTTTCGGACAAAGTTGGTACAAAAGTTGGTCTAGTTTGTCCAAAATCCGTTAGGTTCTTCGTTTCCAAGTATTCCGTGATTTGTCCAATACACTTTATAACCACAGTAGTCCAAACATTTCACCTTTAATCCAATATTTATTACGATATTCTATTTTTTAATAAATTTTTTTATCAGCGGATTGAAATAACCGTCAGCCATGTTGCGCATGCGTAGTATAATATATTCATATAACCTGTGCTTAATAAGTACTATACACACTTGTATGTCCTCTATTGAAAATAATGACAATCAAAATAAGCCATTAGATTTGGCAATCAATACTTTTCTGACAATTTCTCATTAATACTTAAATTGTACTATAATTAATACAATATGTTATTGTAACGTATATTTCACATTCTAAATGATGTTTATCAAGTAAGAGTTATACTTTAGGAACTTATATGTTCTATTAATAAATCTCAAATATCATATGAATAGTTTTTGTGAACGAGCCATCATTGTAAAAGCCTTATAGAAAAATGGTAATTTGTTTGTACTTTGGTTACGGTATTTAACCTGATTTTGTTCTAAAACATACCTACATTTCGTCTGAAAGCATTGAAATAAGATCGTTTATACATGATACATTCTCTCAGATGATTTCTATCGGTTTGCATAACTAAAAACACTTTTTTAATTGTTCTTACACGAACTAATAACAAAAAATACTGTAACGTACATTACGGCGTACATTTTCTATAGACTGAAACAAAATTGCACTTATTACATGCATTTTTGATTTTGGTAGTAAAAACGATTCGGTTGAGATCAATTTTATCAAGAGAGCAAAACTTATGTGACATAAAATGAAAATGACAATATTCGGTTACGGTAGTTAACATGCTATAACTTTGAAACAACTTGAATAATAGATGCAAAAATCATTGGAAAATGTTCACATTGATATTATGTATTCATAAACATGGTTATAAATTAACTTTGTCATAAGAGTAAGCATGTATAAAAAAGGATCAACACCAATTTAGTACATTTTACACTGTAACGTAAATGAAAGCTGATATATCATGGGTATAAGCATCAAATTTCATATGATTTGTGCAGATATGTTGTAAATGCATTCGAAATAAAATATCGAAAATCAAAAATGTGATTTGATGTTAGAAATAGGTGAAAAAGTGTACACGAAGTTTATGGTGCATTTTGGTGTTTTTGGTAACGTACATCTTTGAGCTCAGATTGTGGGAAAACGCCTACCTCACCAGGTATAAAAATGCATTTTCAAATTCCTCAGACAAAACTACATTAGAATCACTCATCAAACCTTTTGAGCGCGATACCGCACCTAAAACCCTGCGAGCTCTCGGACTATAAGTACGGGTCAGTGTAAAATGTGCAAAGTTGTCCCCTTGATTTCAGTTCCTTAACTTAAATGACATACAAACACAATTATCCAATTATTTCTAAAATGCACAAAATTATAATTCAAACATTTCGAATAGTTCCGTACTAATAGTTCTTTAAATAATTAAATATCTTTGTATAAATAGTTAACAAAGATTTTAGTGACGACACAAAACTTCTTAATGTTACACAGAAGTTACTTGCTTTATTTATAATTTGTAATTTACTTTATAAAACACTACATAATTACAAAAATGTAGGTTTTCGTTGTACAATTAAAGAAGCATAATTAATAACAGATAAGGACATGGATAATCATTCTTGTTAAAAGTAATGAGTCTAGAACGGTTTAATACACATGTATATATGTAGCGTATGTGGAGTATTTATCAGAGCAACAACACGTATGTACAAGATAAATAATAATTATAAGAATTCCCAAGTTTACTTGTGAAAGTATGTAGTCATAGTAGTATCCAAAAACCAGTTGCACTCAAAAATCGAGAGAATAGTCCATTTTTGGCAAAAACGTTGAACATGAACAAAAATGTGGATTAGCTCCCTTTACAACTATCTATTATCATATACGAATGAAAACAATAGTAAAAATACAACTTATCATTCAAGTTATTCATAAATACAACATTTAAAATCGTCACTTTTGAATTTTTTTGGGGATAAATGTGTAAAAAATGACCCATAAATGAGTCATTTATCTGGAATCTGCTTTACATGCATCTTTTTTATATCTATAAACTTTAAAAGTCTACAAATATATCATAGTAGTTGCTTGTACTATAAATAGTATAGCATTCATAAATAGGAGACATACTTGTTCCGTTTTGGGATACAAGTACCAAAGTGATATCTAAAACTGCAAATTTTTGGAATGTGATCGTATACAATTTTAAAGAATCATGGTTGATAACAAATTTAAGTGTCTGAAAAAGGGTTGAAGTATCATTTATATGAATCTATTATTTGATGAACAAATGTCATGTTTTGTGATATAAGTACCAACATAATACCTGAAACAATAAATTTCTGAAATCAGCTTCTCGTGTGTCAATTTCTAAAACTAAGTTACAGATTTTAGAGTCAACACATGCTTCTAAACAAGTGTTTAGTTCATGTTACTACACGTATGTAATACTGATGAATTAGTCGTGTTACATAAATAAATATTTAATAAATATCAGTTGTTTCTTGTGTTACAGATCTTACACATGAAATTTTGTAACAGTTTATTTTGTTACAGAATGTATTTACTAACGTTCCGTTTTCTTATTACCTGAGGTGTTTCTTTTGATCATTGTCACTGTCGCTATCTTCACTATTAGAGGCTAAACTAAATCTTGACACTGTGAAAATGATTGAACACTCCAGTCCGTGCTATAACAGGAGCAGCAACTTTTATGCAGTTAAGTCGACTGCTACATCGAATAACTTTGAACATATCTTCAGGGACAGACTGTAACTAAGTCTTTACAGGCTGAACATTTCCATTAACAGACTGACATCCCTAGTCACATGGATTTAAGACGTTGTTGTCCTGCCATATTTGTATCTGTATGTATGTCTCTTCGTATGTGACATGATGTAGCGTCACATATTTGAGACAAGCCATCAAATTAACTGCATGATGTTGCACTGACTACTTTAGTAAAAAACTTGTTCAAAGGGAAATTGTTTAAGCTTAAAAATATAACGTGATGCTATTTCCATACTGCCAAAAAATGAAATATCAAGTGAAATAAGCTGAACTAGGTTATCATTTCACTTTAAAAAAAAAGAGATAACATGAACTAAGTGAGGATTGAAGTTTCGTACTCGGTGCTTCAAAAACAATATCGTGACACGAAATCAACGCACAATTAATACTAAACATGATCATTTTTGTCCTAACGCGCTTCCGGAGTAAAAGATAATTTTTTCCAAGGTCGTCACCAAAAATGAGATTTTCAATAAATTTACTGCCATATATGAAAATAATTAAGCGTAAATGAATATATTCACATCGGAAGGTCAACTCAAAATCAAAATACAAGTGGCAACCATTACTTTTTGTGACCGCACAGCTATATTCACAGCAGGACAAAAGTACGGAAGCGTTACAGCGCCTTTCAATATGAATAGAAAATGCATAATTTTTTTTCATCACATTCCCCTCATTGATTTGAATGCAACTTTTTGTGTGTATTATTGTATTGATGCTCTTTCACACAGTATAAAAATATTTTCTGTTGCAATTTTGTCTATGTCAAAAAGTGTATTGAATGGACTAATACTGTTCAAATAAAACTATCTGAACAAACAATCTTGCTAACATTACTTTAATGCTCGAACCTTTCAAACTTGATACTTATAAATTTGGAGTTATGAAACCTGAGACGTGCTAATCAGGTCTCGCAGATTTAATTAGGGCTGGACACGAGTAGTTTTAAGCACCGCTGCAAGTTAATTCGTCCCGAAATTACCAATACATGAGTAACGCGCTGTACATTAGGAGATAATTACAATATACTAGGTTATTGATTATTATTTACCACTCAATTTTTGTCACACATGAAAGAAATATTTGTCGCTCCTGGACCTGAATCAGACACACTAATCTCTAATATCTGACTATCATTGTTTAGGTAAACTTAAATGATAATTATGTACATTGAACTAATTTTGTTTTTAAGAAATGAATTAACAATTTAAACTAAAACATAAATTTCAAATAACTAATTCATCACATTGAAAATAAAAAATATTAGGCAAATAACACAGCTTAACATAACGATGTCTATGAATTTTGTAAATTCGTGCGACAGTCTTTATGAGTTGGTACGATCTCACGTAATGCTATCGTACTTATAAATCATAAACAGGTTACATATTTACTTGATTTTTAGCCTAACCTACATGTATTTTAACCCCTTGTGTACTTTCCTTTGCACCCTTCAAAAGTTTCACACGTTAACTTTCTCACTTTGCTGAATGTCTTTGAGCAATAAGATATTTCTAGACACACACTAGAGACACAAACACGTTTTAATTGCATGACTGTCACGTGGTTTTTAAAAATAGATTTGTGATCTACCATAAGAATGCAAGACTGCTCACGCCTATAATTCCAAAATGTCGACATGCAAAGATATTGGAAAGTTTTGCATAAGTAAAATAATGGAAAATCAACCAAAATGAAAGTAAACATTGATCTCTTTACACGTGCATCTCTGATCTTTTAACTACAAACATAGAGCATATTGGATCTAAATACGAAGTAAAGCCACGATATGAATGACATCATACGCGCAATTCCCTTTTTATAAATGTTTCTCTAAACAATTATCAGCTAGGTTAGTAAAAAAACAGTCTTTATCAAAATATTCAAGCCCCTTTCAGATGCTGAATAATGCCATATCAACTTCTCCTTAAAACTATTCAAATGAAGTCTAAAAACTTATAATTAAAACTTGGCAACCATGATAACGTCTCCGTGATTATATATGCACATTGAAGAGCCATAACGGCGAAACTAGTCTGTGTTTTAACTAGTCTGTGTTTAATTTTAAAAAGAATCACGAGACGTCCTTAATTATGTTTTATATATAACATACATATTACATTTATATATACAGGTACAGTTACCAACCAGTTATATCTATCAAGTCCAATCTGTCACTGATGTCAATATGAAAGTAGCTTCTGATACCAATAAATGCAACATATCAGATATGTGTCAGATGCCTGATGGTACCATTATATTAATTGACATGAGTAACAAGAAACTGAAAATACTAGACGAGGAATGTAACGTGAAAGATTTCTACCAGTTTGAGAAGAGACCCATGAGTGTAACGTCTGTGTCATCATCACAAGTGGTGGTTTTAGATGAGACTTTGAAGCTAAATTATATAAATACAACTTCACATATTACTTTTGATAGACAAGTCCCTTTAGAATTCAATCATTTTGAAATAGCAGGTTATATGATAATATATATGATATATTGTAATGATCAGTTTTGGATACATTTCCAGAAAGGCATATATATTTTTTCATCATCAGGATATTTGGTAAAATGTGTAGTTTGTCCTTCACTTAATCGGACAAGTTCAATTTCTTGTACTATATGTATTAATAGAGATAAAACAAGAGTCTATGTTGTAACATGTAATACAGTTAATGTGTTAGATACAGATGGTAAGGTATTGAGTACCTTTCCAATAAGAGATGCAGTCTGTTGTATTTCATGTACTATAGATGATGTTATCATGATATCATCTTATACAAAAAGAACTGTTGATATGTATGATAGGGATGGTAAGAAACTTGGTACACTTATTCCAGAATCACAAATGTTACGTATCCCAAAGTCATTGCTATATGATAGAAAGAAAGATTGTTTAATTATTGGCTCGAATAGGGTAAATGAAGTTCTGAAATTTCAATTAAAAAAATCAAAAGATAGTAGATACTGCCGCTAACCCATTATAAATGTATTATTTATTATGAGCCTTATAGAACGATTAGTTGAGGCCAATAGTAAGCTCTGAATAAGCGTGAAATAGCTCAGCCGTCATTTATCTAAAATTTAGATTACGTATTTGGAGACATCCATTTGTTAACGTTTAACATTTTGGATAGTAAGGATAGTATAAAATATACCCAGCGCTTGTTTTGGATACAAGTATTTATTATTTGAACAAAGGTCAATAAACAACTCCTGAACAAGGAATTTAAAATAATATTTGGTGCTATGCAGGGTTCATTGTGTTTGAAGTATAAATGTTTGCCATTGTAGCGAACATAGATAAACTGGGTCAGTCATAAAAAGTAGTAACCATATTGGGTATAAAAAAGATACATAAAGAGCAATTTGAACAAGAAATATCTATAAAATATATTCGGCACTTTGTGGCGTTTAATTTGTTTGAGAATAAATGTTAGCTAGCGAAAATGACTTCAAACCAACATAAAATCTCAACTCAAACTTTTTTGGTACGGCATATTAAAATTTTGGAATGTATATTAAATTTCATTTCGGGACCGTAAATTGAAAATTATGATTCGTATACTAAATCAATGGTTTCATATATCTTATTCATTTCTCAATACAAGAAGAGAATTTCATTGGACAAACAAGAATGGTAGACCTTATTGTATTGGTTTAAAGTGTAGGTCAAATATTGGCTTAGACAGCTGCACCAAACATTAATATCATATTCAGTAGTTTTGATTAACTTGCTGAAGATTATTACTTAGATTTATGTATTAATAAAGATTATCGTATCATAAATTAAAAAATTAAATTATGAAAATATTGGGTATACTGATTTTTCAACTTCACACCCAGTGACACTTAAATTGATATATGAAACTGTTATAATACCTAAATCCTTATAAGGTTTTGAGTTTTAGAATTGTTATTTTTAGAGTGATATGTATGCTTAAGAAAAAAGCACATAGATTTTGTTTAAAACTTTGTACAATCATTTGCATACAGTACTGACTCTGTTTTTACCCTTATGGTGTTAAACTGTGTACCAATTGAAACTATGGTTGATTATAGAAAGCTGCAATTCTTTGAACAGCTATGCAGACTACCTGTACATTATCAAGCTAAAGAGATTTTTGTGTATAGGTTAACACATTTTGTAAATCATGGTAAACAAACGATAGGTTTTATACCCGATGTACGTCGATTATATTATAAATATGGCCTTTAAAACTACTTTTGTATATTTATAGATTCAGGCATTTTTCCTTCAAAATTTCAAAAGAAAACCATTTTAAAAAATGAAGTGATGAATTATGAGAAATTGAGACTGAGACATAGGTTAGTCAATGTAATTGGTGATGACTTGATGGTTAATATATCAGATGGCAAGGGCTATAGTCCTTTATGGAAGATAGTCCGAGATCTAGATAGCCTCAGTCTAAAGAAATTCATTTGTCTTATAATTCATTGCTTGGCATTATTCATATCTCGCCAATATAAAAACACAGTGTGATAAATGTAACTTACTCACAGATAATATTATAGTTCATAAAATTTGTCACTGTCATGATCTACACTACAAAAGGTTAAGACTGTGGAGTACTGTCTTAGACAAAATGAGCTTTTCATGGTCCCTGTACTATATCAAGTTGATCTGTATTGATCAATGTAGACAATTATTTGTACTTGCTAATATGAACAATTCATGTGTTTTACTGAATTCACAGATAGTTTATACTTTGTATGATTTGTTAAATAATAGTTGAGTTTAAAGTTGCTTTACAACTACCATTTTATAATTTATTTAATTGTGCACTTGTAGTATGATGTTGTCAAATATTGTAACTTATACATGTAACATGCTGTTTGGTTGTATACATATTATTATGCATATTATTATATATATACATAATAATATGCATGATTATAGATATTAATATCATATGCTAGGTAATGTGTGATTATTCAATTGTATGTTTCTGTTTATATGTCTTGTAAATAGTTGTTATGTTCCTCAGTAATGGAGAAAATCAAGGAATTAACTATTCTTTAGGTTGAAATTATATTGCAAAATTGAATTTTAAATTAACTAAAAAATGATAATGTACAACAATTATCATATACATAGTCATATTTGTCATTTTTCTAAACTAATACCCCACTGATCTGTCTGTAATAATCCTGAACGAAATATATCCAATATGAACAAAAATTAGTGCATAAAATAATTACTACATTTCTGTCACAGAAATACTCCTCTTTATCCTTTGATCCTTTGTTTAGATCGTTAGCTCTAAAATCGTTGCAAACAATTGAATCAAGCGATATAAAATCATTTCTGCCGTCTTTGGTAAGTTCGCATGCTATTTTTTGCATTTTTGGACAAAAATGTATTAAATATTTAATGCACTGTTTGAATCTTTAATGTTTTTGTCTGCAAATTTTACGAAACCCAAATGTTTGTTTGCACTTTATGTTTATGTGATTTCCTCTTTTACTTTTTTATGAAGTACAATTTTCCGACCAAACTTATAATCACGTGATCATTTTCGGTACGTGTTTAGTCGCGAAAATATGTTACAATTGCACTGATGACAAGGGGGTACGAGTTCGAATCCCACTCGCGGAGGTTATATTATTCCATGAAAATTTGACAATAATGTCGATTTTCGTCCATTGCTTGGATTGTATTGAGATGTTTCCGGCCTTGTGGAAGGGTAGGTGAGTACTGATTATAGACAAGGGACCAGGAAAGCTAGGTTAGGTAAAATGGGCGCAGTAAAATGACCTTAATTGTGTTGACACGGCGTTAAATCCAGTAAAGAATATTACTAGCAGACATTGTTATTTCATTTATATTTTAGTAATTGTGTGAATTTCTTTACTTCTTACTATTCTTATTTATACCTAGTATTAAGATCATTGTTTACAGTGTTTAGTATTAAGATAATTGTTTACAGTGTTTAGTATTAAGATCATTGTTTACAGTGTTTGGTATTAAGATCATTGTTTACAGTGTTTAGTATTAAGATTCCATTTATTCGTTTATATAATTGAGACTATTGTTTACAGTGTTTTAGTATTTAGGTCATTGTTTACAATGTTTTATGATTAAGAGCAATGTTTCCTGTGTTTTAGTACCATTGTTAACAGTGTTTTAGGATAAAGACAATTGTTTACTGTGTGGTTATTTGAAATTGATGAATATTTATTATGTCAATTTATATAATTTTTGATAACTGTACTGTCAAAGCCATTTGAACTAAATACATATTATTCTATACATATTATTTCCAATAGTACTAAATATAATGATACATTTTATTTGGAATAATGTTGTTTATTGCGTTTTACATGGACATTTGTGTACACTCGTTTACAATATACATGTGCATACAGAACCGTTGTTTGTTCACTCATTGACATCTGTCAAGAAAACAAATTTTCCATCACAAAAAATTCCACCCTTGAGAACTTGTAAGTTTGATCACGGAGATTTTGGAATTTGGTAGCTTTATCCCAGAAACGATAGTTTGGTTATGTTTTAAACCAATTTAATGATAAATTTGTAGAATACAAAACCAAAAACAAAACAATAGAAAGTATTATGTTTGCCATAATACCAATAAACTTATCATGGCCAACTCATCAAACAAGCGTTTCTGGACACTTTCGTCTGCAATTGCACGAGATTTCCAAAGGAATTAGGAGACGTCACTATACGAAGGAAAGCCGATATTATTATAATTTTTCATTAAAGATTATAACCCGTCGAAATCAGAAATCATTCATTTGGTAAGTACCACGGATAAAAAGATATGATAATCAAATCTGTGGTTTATTTTTCATTATTGAATCCTTAAGAGAAGATATCAGTACAATACAGGAATTTATCAGATAATAAATACTATGTTCAAGAAAATTTAATTAATAAAAGATTTTCCACGGAACTGTATATGATACAAAGTATGAACAATTTAATGCCTGACAGGGACTCTAAACAAAGACCCCGGCTTAAATGGCAAGTACTCTGTCGACTATGATAATTGGTTGCTTACATGTCCTCCTTGCAATTTAAACAGTTAAGTCCAGAGAAATAAGTTGGGCTTTGTTGTCACATTTATAGATACATATGCTCTACCCATTGAACCACAAGGCTGCTCACATATTTAATATCTATAATGTGAACAGGTAAGTACCATGACATAAATTTTGTTTAACAAAATATGCATCAGAAAACCATAATCACTTACATTGATACGACAAGGCAAGTACAATCGAAAAAGGTAGTTCAGGAATTAAATAAAATGTATTGAGACTTATCTAAAATGGGTCGTAAACTAAAACATTTGATCGTTGATATTTGGCTGAACAATCGTTTCTTGATAGGGTTGTTATACTGAGAAACAAAGATACATCATAGGCATCGTATAATAAGACAGTATATTTACATGCTTATTTAGGTCATGTATACGACGGTCAGTTCTTCCAACAATAATTTTCCATGACACTTCTATCACCAGTATTAATTTATAGTCCACCTACGTTTTCGAAAAAAAACCCTCTAGAAAATGAAAGCGTTGGACATTTTTGTTAATGCAAATCTAATGATTGATTCATGGAGCTGGATAACTTCCTGATATCGTACGGGGGATATATAAAATATAAGTCGCGTTTAAGTCCGTAATCTAGGTCAAAGGTCAACTAGGTGCATTTATTTTATGCTCTTAATATTAAATTTTTTTTAAGAAATTAATCTGTAAAGTGGAAATTGTTTGTGAACTAATGTCATATAATTAAACATTTTTTCTATAAAAAAAATGAGTGTTCGATTACTTGATTACTTACCTTTTGAGCCTTTTTGTTGCGAAAATAGGTGACAATAAAAAAAATCAACAACATTAGTTCAAGTAGTAAAACGACAGTAAGTGTTTATCGTTTAAATCTACATGTATTGTGTTTTATTGATGCTTCGTGACATTTTTTTGGTACATTTAATACTCATTAAGGTTAAAATAATGTCACAGTGGTGTAAAACTGAGGACCAGTGGTAAAACTGTTTTTATGGAATTTTTTAACTTATGTAGAAATTTTTTGAAAATGCAGTTTATTTATTAGTTAGTTTATTAGTTAAATAATTAAAATGGCTGAATGACTTATTGGGCGACATAGAGAATGTTTAAAACTATTTTTGTGATAAAAAAGTCAAAGGTCAATAAAGTGCATTGTCCTATTATTAAAGCTATGTGATCATTGTACAGTGTATTTCTTGCAAAAACATAAAAAAAATTAATAAAAACTTTTTAAAAACTTTCAAAATGGTTTAAAGATTTTTAATGCGTTTGGTTACATGATTACGCCCCTTTATATAATGTTTGAAGCGTAAATAGGTACACAATACATCTCCTTAGCTAGCTCAGTAGGTAGTACGCTAGTCTACTGATCAAGAGTTTGTTACATTGTATCTCGATTCCAGAGAGAAGCATACTTTCGTGGAGTTCGTTCATGAAATGATTTCTATGGACATACTTCCTCCCTCCTACCACTAATTCTCAATTATATCAGTCACTGTCAGTGCCTAGTTACTGGCAGAGAGCTTAATGCAGAGCTTTAGCCATTCCAGGACGGCCGTGACATGACCTATGTGACGATGTGCTGCTGCGGCGTTAAACCCAATGAAAAAATGAAAATACACAATACATCCAATGAATCAATCCAAACATAACAAGCATTGAGTTAAGAACGTATTTCGATTTCTATGATTTTTGTTAAACGTATAAAATAATCTAAATTGAACAAATCCTATACATATAAGTATTTAAAAGACGAGATATGATTAGCACAATAGTGTACCTCACAACTACAACCAACCATGTATAATTGACCAGCCTTATAACATTTGCATTAAGTAGAATTTTATTTGGATCTACCGCCACAGGTTACTAGTTGCAAGCACACCGAAGGAATCGGCGAGTTTTGAATCCAAACAGGAGATAACGTATCATTTCCATGTGACCAAGATGCTGTAGTGACTTGATCGTAAGGTTAAACGTGAATATTTGCAGCATGTTTCTAGATTATTGCTTGATAACTGGCTCTTTAAATATGAAGCTGTTAAGCGTCCTTAATAAGCGGAGTCGAATCAAGGGACTTCTTTGCCTTGTAAAAAGTATGTAACGCCATAAATCTATGTCTGGACTAGGTAGGCTTTTATGGCTACAATTATAGAGTACACACAAGAATCTTTAAATATTTCCATTCTCCTTTTTATGAATAATTGACAACTCAGGTGCCTTTATGTATTAGAGACCATTCATATCTTTATCTCAAGATTTATCTCTATAAATTAAAGTAATACATCAGTATCTGTACTACTTACAAGTAATCGTTTATATCTATTTTCTACAGCATTCATGACGTGAATTATAATGCGAGTGTCAACTTCCTCGTGATTTGCTCGAGCAATGATATCACCAAAATTCTTTGAGCTACTCTTCTTCCTTATAAAATCACAAATATGGGAGATTGGACCATGCATGTAGTAACCTTTGCCTCTATGATGCATTGGATAGCAATTCATGACCTAACAAATTTTGCCAGATGGGGTCCATGTTATCTCTTTGACATGAAAACAATGAATGTAAAGCACCTGATATCCCTAATAGAATTTAAAGAAGCAATAGCTATTTTAGTGAAGTCCCAACTGATAAGGCTACAGAGTGGATAAACTGTTCAACTGTTGGTGGACTAATTTGTATAACATGTCAGGATGAGGCACGTGATAGATTCTGCATTGCATGGTCTCAACGATTTCAGATTACCAATACAATACAATGTGTCTTTAAGGTCTTCTGGATGATGAAGGAGAAACTGCAAGTAACAAAGCAGATTCCCAAAAATCTAAAATCACCTCGTATGAAAGATAATCAATATCCTGTGTAAAAGTTTGGCTCGTGAAATGTCTTCGGCATTTACTCTCGTAGATTTGACCTGTCTCTGTAGGTGAATAAGCTAATATTTAAAGCACCAATTGATGTAGCCACTGATAATATCTATAGAGATTAACTCACGTGTGAACAACGTGGTCAAATTATAATTGAGGAATTCACAAAAGCTCGCCTTGCAAAATGTACAATTGATTGTTTTGCTCCGATTAAAAAGCATAAATCAAGAAATGTTCGCATCAAAACCATGCCATTAGAAAAGATCCAAACGTCTAAACTAATAAAAGATGACCACAAATGCTACAAAGACTCTCTTATGCAGCTAATAAGGGAAGATGCGTACAAACTGCTTGTAGTGTTGAAGCACGAGTTATCACCTATGTCATTGTCCTTGTTACAGTGGTGGGTTTTCTGGTGTTATAATTGCTCTAGCAAATGAATTTAATGCAGAAAGTGTGTCCACAAAGCATGAGGAAACTGACCCTGACGTTATAAAATGGATTTATGGAAAATGATTATAAACGATTATTTGTCAGTTGTACGGAAACTGATGAATAACTTTTGCTTGTATGTTACATATTGCCTGAAATTTAGATATAGGTGGTCTCTGGTACATCAAGGCATCGACGTTATCATGTTCATTCTATCACATAAAAGTTAGGGGATGATATCCGAAGAACCATAATTGGATATCATGCCACGACTGGGTGTGCGTTACAACGTCTTCATTTCATGGATTCAGCATGAAGACATGTTGGAAGAAATTTGTTGAAAATCGTGGCTTGATTTTATCAATAGGTGACAATAAATAGACTATGAATATTAAAAAAATCATGTGGACACTGTATGGTTACAACTCTGAAAACTAAATAGTCTAGACAAAAATTTATGTCATAACGGACTTTTCATGAAAAACTGTCCTTTGATTTGCTTCCGCCTAAAAAGGACGCTTAACAGCTGCATATCTAAAGAGCCAGTTATTAAGCAGAGATCTGGATACATGCTGCAAATATTCACTTTGAACCTAAAGACCAAGTCACTACAGCATCTTGGTCGCATGTAAATGATACTTTATCTCCTGTTTGGATTCAAAAGCTGTCAATTCTTTCGGTATGCTTGCATCTAGTAACCTGTGGTGGTAGATTCAGATGCAATTCTGCTTGATGCAAATGTAATAAGGCTGGCCAATTATGCATGCTTGGGTGTAGTTGTGAGGTACAAGATTGATAAATATTTTTAAACAGTCTCTATGTCGCCCAATAAGTCATTCAGTCATGTGAATAATTCAATTAACTGCCTTTACAAAAGATTTCTACATAAGTCAGAAAATTCCATAAAAACAGTTTTACCACTGGTCCTCAGTTGTACACCGCTGTTACATTATTTTAACCTTAATGAGTATTAAATGTCTCCACAAAAAGTCATGAAGAATCAATAAACACAATACTTGTAGATTTAAACCATAAACACTTACTGTCGTTTTACTACTTGAACTAATGTTGTTGATTTTTTATTGTCACCTATTTTCGCGACAAAGGGCTCAAAAGGTAAGTAATCAAGTAATCAAACACTCAATTTCTTTATAGAAAAAAATGTAATCATAAGAAATTAGTTTCCAACAAAACAAATTCCACTTAACTGATTAATTTCTTTAAAAGTTCAATATTAAAAGCATAGGGTCTAATAAAAAAATAAACGCACCTAGTTGATCTTTGACCTAGATTACGGACTTAAACGCGACTTAGATTTTATACATCCCCCGTACGATATCAGGAAGTCATCCAGCTCCATGAATCAACCATTAGATTTGCATTAACAAAAATGTCCTACGGTAGTCATAATTTCACTAAAAGATAGGTAGACTATTACCCCTCCACGAGGTCGACAACTCATGTAAATGGTATGACCTAGCGCGACCGGGCTCGAACTGGTGATCTCCTGATTCGAAGTCAGACATTTTATAAAAGGTAAAAGTAAACTAATATTTCTTATCTACATTAAATAATTCTGATAAATATGCATATAAATATGCATCAAAATTATACAACGAATATGATAATTATCATTATATCAGCTCCTAGATCATCCCATCATGTGTTGTTGAGCGTCGTATCAACACATTGTATAGGTCGCTCCAAGTGATCGTATAAAGCGAACGATTTATAACCTTTATGTCATGTCTTATGTATCACAAAGCCGCAGCTCTGTGCATGAACCATAATACAGTGAACACAGAAAAGAAAATGATAAAATGCATACCTTTCTCCGAGTCGATTCAACGTGATCACTTACTTAATGCGCAAACTTTTTCTGTTAAAAAGTTTCTTGTACACAAGTCAGTGCTATCGTCATCAATGAGCGCCCATTGAAAGAAAAAAGAAATGCCTTTGTATACTGATAAATTTCATCTAGCCACATTCCCCGTCGACCATTTGGCTGCCGTTCTACCAAGAGTCCAATATTACTCATTTCGCCATATTTTACAGTTAATCCCCACTTGTATTGTTTTTGTTTTTAACTACTGTAAGCACTTAGTTGATCACAAATTATTAGTTTTACATTAGTCTTCATTTTAATATTTTATCATCTCTAAACCATTTTCATTTAATTTTTGAAAGGATTTTTTTTTCTAAAATCCTTGTTTGGCAGTGCTCTGCAAAATTTGAAAAGAACGAACAACACCTAATTGAATTCCGTTTCAACTCAACTGGAATCAATGAGTCAATGCGGCCTAGAAAGTAGTGCAGTAGAAAAATATGTGTACTATCAAACGTAGATGAGTTGAAAAAAACTGATTTAAACAAATACTTAAAATAATAATTTTATAGTTCCCGTGCGGGGCATACTTTCGCGGAACTTGGTCATGAAATTATTTCTACGATCATTCTCCCTCCTACCAATGATTTCTAATTATGTAGGTCAGTTGTCAGTCACTGACGAAAGTATGCGCTTAGTAGTTGGTTAACAGCTAATTCCAGAGACTTAGCCTTTCAAAGAGGAGTGAGTAGGTTAACTGACCGCCGTTATATGACCTATACGGCGTAAAACCAACCAAACAAACAAAGCAGGTTAAAGTATTTTTTTCACGTATTTAATAATTCTATGACTGGCCTTTTCAGATTCTGGATGGACAATGAAATATACTTCACATAAAAAGTTATTACATATTACAATATTTCAATGTGTCTTATTGGGTTTTGAAGAGAGTTGAGATTATTTGTACAAATTGTTAAAGAACACTTCTACACTGTTTCCACAAAAAAAACATGTCTCAAAAGGTTTTTACAGATTAGGTAACTTATTTTTGTGATATCCTTACCTAACAACAGAATCCAAAAACAGTCATATCGTAGGGATGAATAAAATTAATTAATTCTGATAACGTCTTACCCTAAAACTAATTATGTAACCATTTATTTTAAAACGAGACCATGAAAAACATGTTTCCAGGCATGACAGGTTTTAATTAATTGGATCTTAAAATAATCTATTTGAATTATAATCAGTGTGTAACTTTCCGTCGTTACTGTTATTCACATGTAATTTTCAATGAATCAATGTCAAGTGACATAAAATGTGAAAGTAAGCCTCTATGTCGATTGCACGGAGAAGAAGGATGCAATTAATGTTTTTTGTTTTTGTTTTTGTTTTGTTGGGTCAACGCCGTAGCAACACATCGTATAGGTCATAAAACGGCAGTCAGTCAATCTACGCACTCCTCCTGAAAAGGCTATATCTCTGTATTTAGCTGTTAACCAACTACTAAGCGCATACTTTCGTCAGTGATTGACAACTGCCCTACATAATTAAAAATCATTGGTAGGAGGAAGCATGGCCGTAGAAATAATTTCATGACCAAGCTCTACAAAAGTATGCCCCGCCCGGGAATCGAACACAATTTATGCGAGTGGATGGTCAAAGGAATTAATAAAACGTGTTTGTGCATTTGATTTTGGTAGCTTTATAATGATACTTCTGGTCGGTACTCGAACCAAGCGAGGGTCTCTCGAGATCCGATTTCTTCCATTTAGTATACTTATCTTTAAGGCACGAATCAAAATTACCCGACCACATTATAAAATTTTGTAATTTCTCATGCAGAATTTCCTTAATTCACTTTGATATACCATGCTTTTTTAATCATGCTTATACCAATTCTACGCTGTTTTTCTTTTTTAAGACATTTCTTGATAAGATTATTCTTTCATTTATTTGAAGATTTTTATAAAATCTAAACAATCCAATAATTTGATATCAGTTAACAATTGTTTTTCTTTATTCTTTATTATAGAGTTCACGTACATGTAGTTCGAAAATGATGTGGATCAAAAAGTTTAATATTATTGTCTTAATTTAAGTGACGTTTCCGTTAAAATTGATTACCATCGTTTTTAATTATTTCTTTATAACTTTGACTGGCTTCTTAAGTATCATTGGACAATCATTTTTTTCTTAACAAATGAATCAGTGTACATCAGAGAAAATATAAACAAAACTTCCACATAAAATCAGAATACAAAACAACAGAAAAGGGTTACTGGTTTTATCATAATCCATAACAAATGGTTTGTTACTTGTAAAATTAACTATTACTTTGTTGTCGAATGTTCAAACATTTATTTTAATTAAATCATTGACCCTAAATATTCGAGCGTCATTCTACCAAGGATAGTTATACTTGCATCTTTGTATCTGACGGAAGCATAAGCATAGTAACTGGTTACATTTTGCCTTTCCAGGAACGGTGCATAAGTAGGTTGACTGACAGTCGTTATATGACATATGCAATGTGATGCGCCTGTGTTAAATCCAACAAAAACAATGTTTCAACTTAATAGTATGTCAAATTAAGTCACATGGGGCCACTTTCTTGAATCAACTTAAGATCATTTTTAAACTTACGTTGTTGCTTAAGTCTAGTTTTTATCGTATCACTGTTTCACAAAAAAACTTAAGTCGATTTTGAAACATAAACTTAAGACAAAACTTAAGTCACCTAGGGAGGTGACTTAAGTCTAAAAAGGGTGACTTAAGCCATAAATTTCAATATGGCTGCGCCCAATGTTTTAATTCGAAGATGTCATTTCAGTAGGCCGCGAATAATTAGAATATATTTAACCCATTAGAAGTGTTTGACGACCAATACTTAATAAATATGTACAGGTTATCCAGTCCAGCAAGTTACTTCAAGACCACTTAGTGCGACCTACAAGCAGGTCACATAGTTTGTCAGTTTACATGAAAGCTTTTGTTGCATTAAAGTTCTATGCTACTGGCAGTTATAATAGAGTTCAAATTGCATTACTCATAGTTAGAATAAATGATATTTAAATGCATACGTATTACTATTTATATGAAGAGGCGAACAAAAAAATAAATGCATGTAAAAATGATTAAAGTTAATCCGAAAACAAAATTGAGGTTTGAATGCAAAATTAAAGCAAACAAATTAAAGCATGTATCAGTGAATTTTAAAAAAAGCAACGAAATGCAGAATTCAAATAAGACAATATTGATTTACCTTTACAGTGATAGCCTCGCAAATCCTGTCATTTGGCTGCTTACTAATGAGTCATGAAAGCTTCCTCTGCAGGGTGATTTTGTTCTGTTTTTAAGCTCTAACATTGCTAAAAGACTGTACACGTATTACATCATACTATTGATGATTTACAAGTTACCGATTTAAAATTGACGGATTCAACAGCGTAGCTATGAAACAATGATATAGTCAAAACTTATACCAGACTTTAGTCAGGAACAGATACGATTGTCTGAAGTTGTTTTTTTTCAAGAAAATGACTTAGTTAAAACGTTACTTTATCATAACTTTTCACTTATGTCCTAGCATAAGTCTTGACTAACGAAAGACTTCAGATTTTTGTGAAAGTGGCCCAAGGCCAGTAAACCCAGGTACGGTCATTCGATTGAAGAGACCATTTACTTTAAAAGACTACCATTTCAATTTATATTGATTAAATTACCACCACGTTATTCTTAATTCTTGTGTGAAGTTTGATCCTTATGGGCTCATATGTCATAATAAAGATATTGACAACATGTACTATTATGTCGATATTTTGACATGCATCTTTCCGACAAAACAGAAAATAGATATTGTTTTTCGAGTTACATTTTCACGATATAGCCCTATAAATATATATCTTAACATCGACATTATAACACAACTTGTCAATATCTTTAATACGATATTACAACATTCTCAAGCGTTGTCAGCAGTTTTTATTGCGACTAAACGTGGAATAAGTCGGTTTGTCGTAATAATTTTTCTCGTGATATACTACATAATCACAACAGTTCGAGTTGAAGCAACTCGCATAACTGCATTAACATCACATCACATCAAGCGGGTACATTTGCCATGCGGCTAATTTGAGACTTGTTTTTTAGGTTAAATCAATGTCGTAATCTCGTATGTTTAATAATATGTATATCGTGTGTTTAACATTATTTCTATCATGGCGGCAAAACTAGATACTTAGTTTATATTGTTTTAAGTTCTATTGTTTTAAATATTTTAAAGTTAAATTGATGTCGTATAGCTTAAAATATTATACATGTATTTTACAATACTTGCACTTTCATTGTTCGCGTAAAATGGCAAACTTCAAAGAGATTTTATCGTAGAAACAATAGTAATAATAGTATATACAACTGTCATTATTAGGTAAGAACGTATAATGAACAACCTTTCGGGAAACCTTAATTGCTATTACAGTGTCAAGTAAAATTTTGAATGCGCTTGGGGTCAACACATTATGTCACTTGCCAAAGTCGGTTTGATGTATATTTTTCAAACAAATCCGCCAACGTGTTTAAATTTGATTGGGTGGTCTATGTTAATTTTTACGGGAACACTTAGAAACTACTTTTTGATTGGTCAAACGTTCGAAAATGCATATGACAAAAGTCGGGTCCGTAAACTGGAAAATCAGTATTGAAAACTGATTGTAACAAAATAAAGTATTACGGAATTGACAACTTCTTATATCTGTTTTAGATAAAAATACTCTTAACCTGAAAGCACAACACATTTTTGCGTTAATCCGTTGAAAAACATCCGAAAAACTCACAATATAGAGCTGATTTTCAAATACAATAAATGACGCTTCTTTCCTATCAAAAACATATTTAAAATCGGCGACTTTCCAATGAAGAATCATCAAAATTTCTAATTTAATACGACTATTCTATGTTTTATCATGTACATATTTAATAACTTCTTGGCATTTTATGTGAAATAAAAATGTGCAAAGAAATATGGGTTTTGCCAAACCAGCTTACTAAATCTTAAAGGGATACACAAGCAAAAGTTCATATTTCCTGATTTTGAATTATATTTTTTTGATTGTGAATGCAACAGACACACTGCTATATTACTTGGCAAAATATTTTATTTTTTTCTCGTCATATTTATTTTAAAACTATATCCTAACCTCCTAAGAATGTTATAAAGACAAGAAGCGACCAAAGAAAATGTATAATTTCAGCAAGTACGACATATAACAAATCTATGAATAGCATGGTGATTCGCTCAGTATCCTACTTCCGTTTTCAACAATTTGTATGCTAGATGTTTTAATTCCTTCAGTTGAATGTAATAATTGACACAAGTTACAAGTAAGTAATTTCTTACGTTCTTAACACTGGTTTGAAGACTGAACTTGGTTCTATACTTTTGGCACAGTCATTTGCCTGTATATCCCCTTAAGGATTCAATAATGAAAAACAAACCATAAATTTGATCATCATACCTTCTTATCCGTGGAACATACTTATCAAATACTTACAAAGGATTACAATCTTCAATGAAATATTATAATGATGTCGGGTTTTTTCTTTAAACTTTACTTCGGGAAAACGAATAGTATTAAATATCTTATTCACTTCTCTCTACCGAGAAGAATTTCATTGGACAAACAGGAATATTAGAGCAAATTGCATCGGTTAAAAATATAGGTCAAAAGTTGGCTTAGACAGCTGCGCCGACTAATAAACATGGGTAACATAGTATACGTTCAGTGAACATTTTGCACATATATTACGCTATTGAAATTATATTAAAATGTCATAAATGCAATTGTAACATATTTTTGCGACTAAACACGTATCAATAATAATCACGTGATTATAAGTTTGGTAGGAAAATTGTACTTAATAAAAAAGTAAAAAAGGAAATCATGTGAACATAAATTGCAAACTAACATTTGGGTTTCGTTAAATTTTTGCAGTCAAAAACATTAAAGATTCAAAAAGTGCCTTAAATATTAATACATATTTGTCCGAAAAAGCCTATATTAGTCGTCACTGTCTATATTTGGCTGAAGCAGGCTGTACAAACTATTCCAGAGTTTAAAAAACTTGATTTATGTTTTTGTACATGTCTTCCGTGCAACTTTTGAATGTTTCTGAAGTTTTTGACAAAAAATTGTTGCAATTATGACCGAAACTATGACTTTAGGTGATGTAAAATGGGGCTAAAAATGGCAGATCGGCGTGAAAATGCATTATTTTGAGAAACAGTCTGTGAGCGTAATTTACCTCAAAATCATCTAGAAACACATTTTTCCTAACATTTATGTCAATTTGAATGGTACTGGTACAAAAGTTCATGTGAATATTTTTATTCAAACGTGTTATACTTGTTTCTCGTATTGGCCGAACTAATAACGACGACAGTTAAATTTGATAAAAATCTATTACATTTACATATCGTAACAAATCTCTGTTGTGTAAAATCCCTGGTTTATGATAATTACAGACAGTCCTATTTCCACAAATCGGCAAATATGTAATTTATGATAATTGATGTACATTATCATTTTAAGTATTATAGTGGATACATTATTTTTAGTCGTTCAGTTACATTTATTCTAAATAAATCATCCAAATTTATTTTGAGAGATAAACAATATCCGAATCGTGTCTGCTTTGAAGACACGCGTTTTGGTAAATCGTTCGCTAAATTTAATTGCTCAAATAAAATCGAATTCGAATGACCTATACAGTACTTAACTTCTACCAACTTGACCATCGTCCATATATATCCATGCAAAATAAAGATGTAACCAGAAGATGCCTTGGTAGACGCCATTATTTGCTTTGCCTGACTCATTACGAATAGTGGTAAGGAGCAGGTATTCCAGACTACGCTCCTTGCGGTATAATTAAACAGATAATATGACTCATATTCGCGAATATAGATTCAGTGTGCGAATATGATTGTTTTTCAAGTTACTCTTTTAGTATGAGATTTTCTTTTTTACATTAATTCTCAATAAAAAAAAATACGTATATATAAAATATATATCCCTAATTATGACTTTTGACCCTGTTAAAACATATACGCTGTACATGGGAAACATTTATACTTAAAACAGAATAAACCCTGCATATCACCCAATATCGTTTTTAAGTTTAGCGCTGCGTAGCGGCGGTAAACTTATTACGACCATCTCGACGGTCGTTTTAGATTTAGCCAACCGAAGTCTACGACAAAGTAATTCTGTTGAACTCTATTTTACCACAACCACACAGTTTTCTTTCATAGTATGTACAAAATGTCTCTCTTCTACGAAATAACAGACAAAAATGCATCATATGGAACATACAATCATTCAAAATAGGCTGTCCCAAAGTTTTCCTTTTATATTGGGAACGTTTACAAAGCGAGCGCTAATATGCTACAAAAATTGCTTTCAAAAAGCGCTAGCTAGCCTTGTGGAACGTGCCCGTTGATATGTATACGCGCAAGGATATCGATCGAACTATTTTTCTATGACGTCACTTAACCAACGAAGATGAACGAAGTTGCCGGAAAGAGTCGAACGCTATTAAAGATGCCTGCCACCTGAAGTGTTTACTCAACACATTGAAATTATCGAGGGATTCTTTGTAATTAGACGAATAAATCGATTTGCATTCGATCGCGATTGATTTGAATATCATCGTAGACTTGTAACAACGTTTTAAAGTGTTTGATCATGTCTGAATGGCTTTAAAAATGGCGGCTAGTCGAGTTTTTTTGCATTTTTACATTACATCAATTGACAATAGACTGCATAGCGAAGTCAAATTGAAAGTGAAAGTTGAATTGATGCTTACCATACACTGAAGCTTAAGTAATATCCATATTGTAATGTATCATGCAGGAATTGTATCAAGCTTTCACCTGATATACTAGTAAATCTTATTAAGTGTCACGGCACTTACCTGCGGGCTGTTCACAATATGGGAAGAAGGATATGTGAGCGGCCCGAAAGCTCAGTCGTAAGAGCACTTACCCTGTAAGCGAGAGGTCATGGATGCGAGTCCCGGTTGGCCTGCATATTTTTCTAACCCTGTGACATTTTGCGCCCAACATGGGACCGTGACAATTACGTGGTCAGTTGAGAAACGCTTGTAACAAAATAAATGCTTATTTTAAACGGCCTGGAATTCTGAAATTCTAGACGAATTTCCAGTTCGTAGGGGTTTATGTCACGGCACTTACCTATTCACATCATGGGAAGAAGGATATGTAAGTGGCCCGAAAGCTCAGTCGGAGAGCACTCACCCTGTAAACGAGGGGTTGTAGGTTCGAGGTCCCGGTCAGACTGTGTATTTTTTAACTATTAACCAATTCTTATCACACATTTTTACATGTGCACTACTTAATGCACTGATTAGAGAATGAATTTCCGTGTAAAGTAATCAGACAAAAATGTTATATAATCTACTTTGCAATTACACATCACTTCCATCAAAACTGTGTTAGATGGCCTCACCGCCGTCAAATAAACAAATTGTGATGTCACGGTGTCAAAATCCAGTACATAAAACACTGACTAACTGATTTTATTTTAAGTCAATTTGCAATTAGCTTGCTTAACTAAGCAACGTTGGGCGCCATTGTCGCCGACCATCCCAGTCATGGGTCGTGGTTTCAGCAAGAAAAACAACAAGTCTTGTTGGTAGTTACTTGTTTAACATGGTTGTATTGTAGACGTGGATAATGGTGATAATTTAGTTAAACCAATGAAGTATATAAATATATAGATAAATCAATCTGAAAATAAATACAACAGTGAATTAAAAGGTAGTCAAGGACACGTGGTCATGATATAAAATGAGTTACAATTTAACAGTCTTGGTAATAAAGATTCATAAACAATTTAAATTAAGCTGAAGACTGAATTAATGAAATAAAGTAATACATATTCAATAATTTACAAAAAGAGTGAAAAACAAATAAATATTCAATTATAATTCAAAAGAGTGAAAATCTATCTAAATACCTGGTTTGGTTTAATACAAAACCAGAACAACTGGTTCAAGTGAAGTATAGTGGCAGAGTGACCAAAAGTTTATCGTGCGCGGTTATCGGAAAAATGGTCACGTGATGGGTGGTACGATAATGAAATGAAATGAAGTGTTAAATATTCGATGTTTTAGTATAGTTATAGGTCGTTTGCGTTAAAGCTGGACCCCTAAAATCATGAAATATCTTAATAACTATCGGATGGAATTAACTCAAATTTTGTATGTGATCATAATTAGCATTTTCCTTCTCAAATCCAAAAATTCAGAATTTTTCTTTAATTACATAACATACTTCCCATTGACATGCAATGCAAATTTTGAAGCAAAAAAGCGACTTTTGTTAAATGGGTATGTGCCATAATCAGAACAGCCACATAACAGTAGATACAAAATAATAACTAAATATGAGGCCCGGTTAGAAATTTTATTTGATAACAAAGTATAACAGTATATACAAACTCAAATATCATCATCACTGTCGTCTGTATCGTCAAAATCTATACAAATTCTACACATACGATTTTAAAGACGGGCCTCTGCTTTACAATTCAGTAGACCGTCAAGTGTTTATTTAAGCGACAAATTTACAGTAAACGCACGGGACTTAGTATAAATACACTGGAAGTATGACAATGTTATAATCAGAACAGCTTATTTTACCTCCCGCCGGATTTTGATAAAGCCCTATACCGGAGCGGGTGATATTTTGTTCGATCACATGGTAATATTACCCGCTATCTAAGGGAGACCACTTATTAACGATTAGTAGCCGTAAATAGCCGCGACCGTGGCGTAGTGGTTAGCAAGTCTGACTTCCAATCCGGAGATCGCGGATCGAATCCCGGTCGCGGAGGGGTATATTAGTGATATAATTCAGTTTTTTTTTATTGTACTGATTGTTTTCTTTACTGTGTTGTTATTTGTTGTTCAATAAATATTTACATGTTACAGTTTTGTTCGGTATAATAAAACAAATAACACATGGCAGTGAGGGTGACAGCACCTAGCGCCTCGGTTGATATTATTTTCCTCGGGTTGATAATCTGTCACCCTCACTGCCATGTGTTATTTATATAATACCACCTCAAGTAGATCAAAATAGAAATGGCACATAGCAGGTGGCTCTACGACGTTTTAGGGTCAAATTTACGTTGAAGCGTAAATTCTTTCCTAAAGTAGAACCTAACTGCTGGTCACTAGATTAAAGAATAAAAGAAATTGATGCAACCGGTGTTGACGTACAAGCTCTGTCTACTGTCACTGTTATGTTTAGCTACTTGGTAAGTCATTTGTTATTGGTCGAGTGGTTACATGAAGTTGGTAATCATTGGACTGACAGATCCTCATTGGTCCAAATCATAGGCGGTCGGCACTTTATGCATATATAAATCTTGTGTTTTGACTCGGAACTGGGCCGTCCCGCCTAATGTTCACATCTCTTCAAAATTACTTCGTTGTTTCCTTGTAGACAAAACTTTACTGCTCTTGAAGCGAAATTAGGAGTGAATAATTTAAGTTGGTATAGCTAGTTTCAAGATCAAGTTGAAACATTATTTAAAGATAATTTTCTATCAATTTGAAGATTGTGTCCTCATTTGGGTTGTTAGGTTTAGTGGCTACGAACATACTACTTTTGACTTGTACTGATTTAACCGTCAACGTTGTTTCGATTTCAATCACAACCATATCTTGTCAATTCCTTGAAGGATCATATTTGTTAAAATATGATCCTCGTAAAAAATATAAACACTGCACGTAAATGTGTAGGTCTAAAGTAGGAGCGGGCAAGCTTGGTAATAAGCCTGGTAATACTTGGATAGCTAGCTAAAAGTTTGGTCGAATCACTTCCGAAGCACATTGCGGTGCCTTGTTTCTTGAGAAAGAACCTTCATCCTACTCGCTCAATACTGGGGTACCAGAAAACACACTAAGTTGTAAGGTCTTGTTTTACAATTGGGCTTACAGAAAACTGAATAAAATGTATCGTGTCCGTTGCTGGTTTCCAATTTAAAGCATATTTAGTATGTCTTCATTTTTGCAGGCCAAACCAGAAAAAACACTATATTTATGTGTAATTTTAAACAGTGATTTAGCCAACTCAGTAACTTAATATCCTACCAGATTTGTAGGACTTGGAACCTTACCAATGAAAGCACCGGAATTAAATGTAAAAGAACTGATCAGATGTAAAGAGGAGTTTGGTTTCTCTGGAGTGCAAATTGGTTCACACGTGAATGACTGGAATTAAGATGCCCAAGAATTGCGACCAATCTTCGCTGTACTTTTCAACAATTATAGGCTTTGAGCGTCGAATCCTCCGAACGCTACTTCTCTACAGAAGCCGTGCCTTTTTATTGTATATTTTAAACGTTCATACTCATTCATTGAAGTGGTTCATATTACCAAAATATAAAGTTGCCTTATTCTGTTGCGCGTCTTACTGCACAGTGGTTGTGGGTTCGATTCCATAGCGGGACTTACATGCCTTTCGTAGAGTTTGGTCATTAAATATTTTCTACGTTCATTCTCCCTCTGTGTCAAGTGAGACCGTTGTCGGCTACAGGTTTTCACTTTGTTAGACTACTACAAAGGTTTAATTAATTGATTACAATTTATTTTCTGAGTTTTGCTGAGATTTTTAGTTGTGGTGCCATTTAAAATTGAGACTACTTAAGTAGCATAAGCTCTATGTTATGGAAAGTAATTATATTAAATATGGTTTGGAGGCTTATGATATCAGATGCTGAATCTTATACATATGTTTCGTTCATGAATTTGTCTTCATTTTATCAAAAATTCATGCTTAAATATATTAAACATAGGGATTCTAAAAAAATAATCATCAAAACTCAAGAATTGTAGTAAATTTCTTTTGTCTCCAAACTTTTGATGGGTGCTGTATATTGTGAAAGCACGATGTTTCAAACCCGGCTAGCTCAAACTACCCGGATATTACAGATTATATTCTTTTGCAAACATGTAGTCCGACGCAAAAAGAATGGTATAAGTCAAAAACTTACACATGTATCGTACAATCGTGTGTATAAATAATTAGCAAGCAGAGCAAGAACGCTTGTGTTCTGTTCAAAGATTCTTTGTCGGAGACAAGAAAACAATAGGTTTGAATTGTTATTAAAACATAACGAATTATTGGATGAAAATCAAATTGATAGTTATGTTTTACTTTCGTTTCCAAATAACAGTATAATATGTGTTTCTTTCAGTAATGCCGGCGGAGACGAGCGGTGCAATATATTGTATGACTATGGGTGGAGTATTTAAACAATTTCCGAAACTGAAAGTTTGTTTTGCACACGGATGTTTGTTCTATAATTTTCAACAAAGTTTTAATTGTTTCAGCTTATGAACGGCTTACTTTAATCAACAATAACAACATAAAGTTCCAATGTTGTTTTAATGTGTATTGTCGTGGAACCACAGCTCCGTGTGTATTCCACTATTAGTATACTTAATTGTCACAGGTTTTAGCCTTGTTCAATCATGATTTACTTCCCTTAGTATTTGTGCGTCCCGCACAGCGAATTTATTTTATCAAGTTCATTATCTTATATAGCTCACGATGTAAGTAAACATTAGATTTTATTTAATATGATTCCTTTTATGTTAAAGTATTATATAAGCTATATATTTTCCACAGTAATTCTCCTCAGTTTATGTGTTAAGCATTTTTAGATTTTTTGTTTCGTGTTTAATAGTTTTCTTTAATAAGTGAACGATTTAAAGCAGGTTTTGTTCTTAATATTTTGTCGTGGTTTTTTTCAGACTTCTTTCTTTTCTATTTGTAGCTTTTTACCATACTCATCATACTTTGGTTTAATAACTTGTCAGTTTGGGCGCCCCGTCCAACAGAGGGCAAGAATGTAAAAAGATCGTCTGTTCCAAAGTAAGATTATCTGTTCCACAGCTATAAGATCGTCTGTTCCATAGTTATATGAATGTCAAATCCATGATTGATCCCATCTTTAGCTCCATCAACAATGGTTTAAACTAAAGATAATCCAGTTTTGAATACTTCACAGAAAAGAACTAGAGAACTAACCATTGCTGGTAAAGAAACATATGAAACTAGAAAATCTGTTTTACATTTAGAATCAAACAAGGCTTGGGACGATGGTGATACCTTAGTTATAACTATGAGAATGATAGCCTTGACTTAAAACAATTGAAAAGTCTCGAGAAGGACTTATCCAATAAGTTTGAAACTTTTGTGAAAAAGGGTGATATATTTCTTGATTTCTTAAAGTGTGCTAGAACAAAGGACTCTCTAGATGAATTTAATCGTAAGAATAAAACATACACACCTTGTAAAAAACTTTCTACATGCTGAAATTGATCATTTGAGACAATTAAGATTGGAAAGGGTTGGAAATGACAGTGTGTTCGGCTCCAGTTCAGAAAGAAAAAAGACTGCCTGTGTTCTTAAGACCAAGTTAGAACTCAAAAAGAAAGAAGCTCAAATTTTGACTGAAAAGGCAGCTATCAAAGAGGAATTAAAAATTTTGGCAGCAAAAAGCACAAGGAAGAAGCTAGAACTAGATATAGCTCTTGAAATTGCTAGGTGTGAGAAGGATACTATTGAAGCAGAAATCAGTGGTAGTTATTGTACTTATTCTGTTAGGAGTGAATGTCGTAGTGATGAAGACAGAACTGAATTCACAAAACAGTATGTTGAAAATGAAGGATTATTTGAAAGGTACCCTTCACCTGTCAAGAACAAAATGTCTTCAACACCAAATCATGATCAATTAAACCTATCATTTAAAAAGAATCAATCTCAAAATCAAATTGTTGACTCAAATAATAATGAATACTCTAAGCAAAGTTTACATTTGAATCCTCATGCTGACACTTTTATTCCCAATAATTTTAACTCAATGATACAAGGTTTTTCTCAATTCTTATTGAAAAAGGACCTTCAGTTAAGTCGCCTTGCATCCTTTGAAGACACTCCTGAAACGTATGCCTCATGGAAGGCTAGTTTTCTTAATGCTGCCCAACAGTTAAATTTAACAGCATCTGAAGAAATGGACTTATTGATTAAATATCTAGGTCCTGATTCAAGGAAATTTGCGAATGGTTTAAGAATTTCAAATGCCAATAATCCAAAACTATGTCTAACAAGAATCTGTATGCTATTATTGACGATAAGAACACTTGCGTCTGGAGAGTTATTCGATAAACTGTGTGTAACTGGAGATAGATATTCATATTAGAATCAAATCTGTTGATGGAAATACCAACATTTTGTTGCCTATGGTTACTGAATGCGAAGACATACCTAACGAAATTTCTGAAATACCTACCCCGGATGTGGCAAGGGCGTACAGTCATTTTAAACATTTGTCTAGTCAGATCCCGCCTCTAGATCCAGTGATAAAATTCGTTTACTAATTGGGAGAGATTTACCAGAAGATCATCATATTCAAGACCAAGTTATTGGACCTCTAGGTTTACCATTTGCTCAAAAAATGTCATTAGGATGGGTTATTGTCGGTGAAATATGTTTAGGACAAACACATTATCCTGATACTGTTACTGTGAACAAAACACATGTAATGCCTTATGGCTGGAAAACTATCCTGAATCCTTCTCATTTTAATCTGAATCTAAAGGAATGTCCTATATCTGATACTTCAGGAAATAAACATAACAATTTCATAGGGGATTCAGTGTTCCATCAAACAGCTGTTGATAATCAGGTTGGGTTATCTACAGAAGACAGACAAATTAATAGATTAATGGAAAATTGTGTTGAACGTGACTAATGTTTTATTACAGCTCCATTACCCTTTAAACAAAACAGACCTGTGTTACCGAACAATCGCCAATAGGTGTGGAAACGTGCCAGAATACTGGACCTTAGCTTGAAGACAAATCCAGTGAAAAGAGCTTATTTTGTGTCTTTTATGGCGGAGGTCTTGGACAACGGTGCAGTGGAGATTTCCCCTGCAACTGAAGAGAAAGAATGCTGGTACCTACCTTTGTTTGGGGTATACCATCCCAAAAAACCTGGAGAAATACGTGGAGGGTTCGATTCATCAGCTGACTACCAGGGAATTTCTTTTAATAGCGTGTTAATGTCTGGACCAGACACAGTCAATAGCCTACTTGGCGTGTTGTTATGATTCCGTAAAGATTTGGTAGGGTTCACTGCTGATATAGAGCAAATGTTCTATAGATTCCGTGTTGTAAAACATCACCGAGACTATCTACGCTTCTTTTGGTACAAAAATAATAATCCCCATGATATTTTAATCGAGTATATAATGTATATACAAGTTTTTGGCAACTGTGCTTCGCCAGCTGTCGCCTCGTACGGACGGAGACACGCTGTTAAATGTGCCGACCGTGAAGTCAACCTATTTGTAAACAGGGATTTTTATGTTGATGACCCCTTGGCTTCTAAACCTACGCATTAAGAAGCTATTGATATGATCAAACGCACACAATGTTCCTTAATGCAAAGTGGTAACATTAGACTTCACAAAATTGCGTCCAATAGTGTTGAAATAATGAGTGCTTTCCCTCGTTCAGAACTTGGGGGAAATCTGAAATCCTTGAGTCTAGCCACTGATGATTTGCCTGATCAAAGAAGTTTAGGAATTTCTTGGGACTTAAAACATGGCTGTTATATTTTTGATGTTGCAATAGAAGACAAACCCTTCACCAGGAGAAATGTGCTTTCGATGGTCAATAGTATATTTGATCCTTTAGGTTTTATAGCCCCAATAACTATTACTCGAAACATTCTACTACGTGATGTCATTCCACTAGGTACAGACTTGGATACTCCACTACCCAAAGCAGGGATCCCAAATATTGATTGTTAATTTTAATGTATTGATTATTCAGTAATCATGGTAAATGATGGATTAATTTTTTATATCCACTGCCTAAACCGGCCTTTTTTTTAATCTATAGCTGTAGCTGAATATAGGCCACATTTCCCAAGAAAATTGCGTTAGTTAAAATCATGCACTGATGCAGTTTCCCCCTCCCCCCAGTTTTAAACTTACTCCTGTTAATTTGATTTAGCTTTTTGCCTTAAAATTTGACCCCTTAACCGGCATATTTTCCATAATTTGAAGACCAGGGCTACATCCCCCAAGCTTAATAAAACCCTAACCCTTGAAACCCTTTAGTATATTTGAACATAGCTTGCTATCACTTGAATATGGATGCTGGAAAAATCTGATATTGATTATCATACATACTCATCTTCACATATGTTTTATTTATGCAGATACAAGAATGTCCGTAATCGATCTATCAAGGTGGACTTGCATTGTATAAGTGCTCAACTGTCAGCTTAGAAAGCCTTAAGTCACAAGAACTATCTGGGAAAACTAAATTGTTTGTGGGCGATGATTACAGGTAATCGAAAGAAAATATTGTTTTATTATATAAGTAACATTTGATGCATACTTCAGTTTTAGCATTTATATGACATACAATTGGAACAAGTTTCATCATTATAAGTTACATGTGCTAAGGCATACTCAGTATGATATTCAGACAAGGTATGGTGATAAAATATCACATGCCTTAGGAAGCTACAATTGTTTTAACCATTCACTCCTTTTTGCAGAATACTCCTGAGGTGTGACACCTGTCATGTAGTATTTCATGCAGATTGTGTTCGTTACGAACTAGAGCCTTTACTTACTGGTGAGGAAGTTGTTGTTTATTGTGATTATTGCGCTGATCACCAGTCATGATAGAGAGGTAAGAAAATTTATGAAATACATGTGTGGCAGATTTGCCTTTTAATATGTTCATGTTTATTAATTTATACTACCTTAAATGAACAATCTCAATGTGTGTCTTCCACCTTATGAACTATAGAGTAACTGTGTTAACTTTTTTTCACATTATTTTGTGAATATCAGGTAGTGAAACAGTGTCAAATGGACAATGAGGCACAGAGGATCATTCAAAGTTGTATATACCATTATAATAAATAGATGTTTTCATTGTATTAAAGTAAGCAAAGAATACATTTGTGCGTACTAATCACTTACAGTGATTTGCATGATTTTCTCATGCCTTGTGTCTAATGAATAGTATACAAGGGATAGAGTTGGCTCTCTCAAGTTGTTAGCTCAGTGACATTCACAAAGTAGATTTTATCTTTTGTCGAGTTAACCATTTCAAGGCTCTAAAATAAGGGTATTATTTTATTTAGGCAAGGGTTCTAAATTCAAAAAAAAAATTATTCTCTTCTTTCATTCTAAATTGTGGGCTTATTTTCAGTAACACTCTGTCCCTTATCATGTAATATTTTCATTATCTTATCTATGTAATGCAATAACATATTGACAAATATGTAGAAATTTAAATACATTAAAATCCATACTGTGAAACTTATTTACAGTTGTTGCTTATTTAGTAGTATAGTTTATTCAGATATATGAACTTGGGTTAACAGTAACATCAGTCCGAAAGAATCAGTACTGAATTGAACACATTGTAAAAAGGGCTGACAAAACTGTTACACATGTAATTTAAAGTATGAATCAAAATTGAAATTGTCTTAAAATGTTTACAAGTTTTGTGAAACCTATGTCAAGACGTTGATTTTCTCATGGATTTCCAACTTGACTGCTGATGAGATGCCAGATGATATATGTATAAGTTGAAAATAAATTTATATAACTGTTTCTTTTATAGAATATTGGGATATTTACACTTGCCTTTATCAGTTCAAAACTCCCAGGAATACATTTTTATTTTGTTTATGTTTTCTTTTGTCATGATAGAGCCCAGATTTTGTAAGACTAAACCATTGCCTATTTTTATGTAAATTTACATACATTGCAGGCACCTAATAAAAATGACAGATGCGAATGGGAACAGTTGTATGAAGTATGTCAGCAGTGAATTGCTTCAACAGCTTAGAACAAATTTGAGTGTTTGAGTCTGTATCAATAGAGGTTCTTTGAGTGTGATTAAAACTTAAACTCTGAAAGTAGCATATAAGTCATCTTAAGTTCATTTGAAATTTTTAACAAATGAATTTATTCATTAATTTTTGCATAGTCTATATCAAGTGCTTTGGTAAATGTAGATTGCCTATCTAAATGGCTGGTGGAACTCCCGATAAGATATCATTTGTGATAGTTTTATTGCCATTATGAAAGGAAAATCGCAACTACATGTATTCATTTAGTCATATTAGTGATATTTTATGAAAAGTAGAAGACTCATTAAATGGCTAAAGTAGGCAAGAATGCAAGTTTATTTTATTCTTACAGTAAAGTTTTTTCCAAGCAAAACTAGCCAGTTTTGATGGGCTTTTTTGGTAAAATATATGGGTAATTTTCCAGCCTCATCGGGTGTAAATAAAAACCATGAAGTTACATATTATTATCCTTGCAAAAATATATCTGATTTGTAAGGCTTTGTATGTTTATACTGTCTGTGATGGCAGTGCACATTATATTTTCACTATGCTACCTGGCTTTAGTCATTGAAATTAAGATTTTGAATTTACTGGCCAGAATTCCAGTTTTGAATTTATTCTAATATACACAACTCAAAAGTTCTAAACCGCCACTAGATAAATAGCTGTATTTTAGTGTTAAATAATTATGGAATGATTTGTTTTCCATTCTAACATACAAGTCAATAATAGTCTTGCGTTTATTTCAACAGTTTATTTATATCATATTAATACAACCCACAAAAATTAACGTTAACGTAACAAGCCCAAAAATCGGGAACTCACAGTTATAAATGGATGGTTTTGTAAGGGATGGTGCTTCTGTCATTGTTCAATCCTTGACTCATATTATTAATCTTTCTTTAATTCAGGGTGTTATACCCGATGATTTAAAATTTGCAAGAGTTGTGCCACTTTTTAAAACAAATGATGAAACCTGCGTTGGTAATTACCGTCCAGTTTCGATTTTAAATATAGTTTCCAAAATATTTGAACGAGTGGTTTATGACCAAGTTAAGTCTTATCTTAAAGACAAAACTTTATTGTTTGAATTTCAATCTGTATTTAGAAGTGGTTTCTCTACTGCATCATGTTTGACTCATTTAACTGATTTTATAAGATTTGAAATGGATAAAGGAAATGTAGTAGGCATGGTTTTATTACATCTACAAAAGGCTTTTGATACTGTTGACCACTCCATTCTTCTAATGAAACTTGTATCATGTGGCTTCAGTAATGACATACATTGTAGTGATGTGGTTCAACTCTTATCTTACTGGTAGACAACAGTTAGTTGATGTCTCTGGAACTTATTCTTCATCTTCTCCTATCACTTGTGGTGTGCCTCAGAGTTCAATTCTCGGTCCTCTCCTTTTTTTAATTTATGTTAATGACATGTCTATGGTAGTTAAGAATAGACTTTTATTATATGCTGACGATTCAGCAATTTTAGTGTCAGATAAAGATAAATCAAAAGTTGAAAAATTATTGTCTGAAGATCTTGCCAATGTAAATCAATGGCTTATTGACAACAAATTATCTTTACATTATGGAAAAACAGAATCCATTCTTTTTGGATCTAAATTTAAAATCAAGTCAAATCCTAACCTTATACCGTATACCTAACTTAATATTACTTGTACTGACTCTGAAATTAAAAGTACCTCTTTTGTTAAATATCTTGGAGCAACTTTAGACCAAAGTTGATCTTTTGATGCCATGACACATTCTATTTTGAAAAAAGCAAATTCACGTTTAATGTTTCTTTATAGGAAAAAAGATTATCTCACAGAACACACAGAAAAGCTTTTTGTTTCATCCTTAATTCAGGGTCATTTTGACTATGCATGCACTATTTGGTATCATAGCTTAACTAGTTCTTTACAAAAAAAAAAACATCAAATCACACAAAACAAACTAATAAGATAGGACTTGAATCCAGAGCACACATTGGCCCACATCAATTCAAATCTGTTGGTTGGTTGCCAGTATCTGTGAGAGTTGAACACATCATATTGTCTCAAGTTTTTAAAGTAAAACATGGGTTAGCTCCCCTCTACTTACAAAACAGTTTTTGCCACTAAGTAATGTTCATTCTTACAGTACAAGGCTCAGTCAAAAAGGTGCATATGCTTTACCTAAAGTTAAAAGTTATGGTAAAAAATCCTTTGTTTATTTGGGTGCCCAATTATGGAACAGTCTACCACCTTTTTTAATACAATTAAATAATTTTATTCTTTTAAATCTTCTGTCAAAGAATACCTTTTAAGTAATTTGAAATAATTTTAAGTTCATTTATCTTTTTTAAAAACCCATATTGTTATAACTGATGATGTTTCGGCTGTATATATCTTTCTTAATTTAAATCAGATTTTATTTGCACTGCCTTAATACTAATTGTTCCAATTGTCTGTGATAATATCTAGCTCTTTCAGGAATTAATGACTGTTATATATGTATTAATTTATTTCATTATATTATTTGCAAAGTTATCATTTATTCTGTGATATTAATGACATATCTATATTTTTATTTTTCATCATACTATTTTAATCATTTGCCTCTCTATGTCTTGCCTCCAACCCAAGGACCACAATGGAAATAAGAGTTTCTCTTTCTTGTATTATCCTTAGCGTTGGTGTGCATATCATGTACAAGAATTTTATGTTATGAAATTTTTAGATTTTATGTTAAAATGTCTTGTACCATTGTATGTATACTATGCCGAAATAAATCTATCTAATGCGACATGTGACAATCAGCAACTGCAATGACAGCCTGAAAGCGACGGCTCATGGACCTGACACAGTTTAACTGTTACTGCATGCTTTAGAACAGTGTCCAATATACAGGCAACCAGACGTGAAAGCTCTTGCAGATTACCTGGTTGTTGCTGGCGTCGCATCACCCTTTCTAACCTGTCCCACACATTGCTAACGGTATTGGGTCGGGAATTCCATTCCGTTGGTATTTATCAATAAGTTGATGGATGGAAGAATGGTACCCATAGGCGGATCTAGCAGGTGGTCAGGGGGTCCGGACCCCCCTCCAGAAATTTCCAAAATGCACCCGCCCTTGAGTGTATTTTTAACTGTAAGCCATTTTTAAGTAGCATGAGGCAATATTTCTGGGACTCACTTCGCTCTTTTTTGTGCTTAACATAGATAAAATGATGAAGTTATATTTATTATGAATATGTTGCGTTATTCTGCAAACAGTGTTTAATGGGGTAGCGGATCGAAAGTTTCAGACCCCTTCCCTAGAAAAAGTTAAGACCTCCCCCAGAAACAAAATCATAGATCCGCCCTTGATGCCTATGGTATTTCCTCGCAATCTCAATCAAACACAGAAGGACATTACATACATTAAATAAAACTCAAGTTGACTACTTTTTAATGATGACAATACGACCGCACGATTGATAATTGACATACCTGCCTAACAGAGGTACTAGGTTTGGTCATTACAACTGCAAAAGCGCGTTCTTTAAGCTACATTCTCGCCATGTTTTGTGTTTTTCGTATGTCCTAACATAAAGACTTGAAGAAACGAAGACAAAAACATTATCGCACGGGAATTTTGTGCTCATTTAATTAGAATAGCAACTTCCGTTCCGGTTAACCAGTCGTTGCCGAAACCGATGTCGGTATGTGCAAAATCCGATTCTGAAACTTGTAATTGACTACCATACAAAATTTCATAAATGAAAATAAAACGATGTTCAAGTTATCCGAGTTTTATTAGTGGCGGTTTAGAACTTTTGAGTAGTGTATATTTAACTAAACTCTCTTAAAATTTACACTGGCCGGAACTAAATTTCACTGGCCATGGCCCAATGGGCCAGTGCTAAATTCCATGACTGTGGCTTGTTTGTCAGCACAAAACAGATATAGATAATATAATATTCTAGACCCTGATTTCTTTATTCTATTCCCTTGTTCCACTTCCAGACAAAGACCTATTGAAGAAGTTCCTACAGATTGACCATAAACCACAAACAACAGCGAGTGGTTATGAATGTAGTAAACGTGCATCATCACTTACTCCAGAAACTCCAACAGATTAGCCAGTGCTTGAAAGCTGAAATAAGTAAATCAGGTTATAAATCTTAAAGCTTTAATCTTATGCTGCATCTAAACCTCATTTTGACATTATAGAAATGACCCTGTTCTACTGACCAAAGAAATATGGGAGAATATAACAAAGCAACAAGTCGTGTAAAATATGTCTGACCTGTAACTTGTCTCTGTGGTTCTGGCCACAGACTTGTGGACCACTCTTAAATTGTATTATTGAAAAAAAAATATTGACAATGAATTTTCTAACAAGGAGTTAACATGAACTTGCATAGAGCCAAGAAATGTTTCAGGCAACTTGCTATTGCCATATGACTGAAAGAGTGTTAAAAGCAGTGTTAAATACCAAACAAAACAAAACAGTTATTATACATGATTTTAATGTTAATATTGTTAAATACGAGGGGTGATCCAGAAGTAATGAGACAAACGCCATAAATCCCAAACCGATCGTGGAATAAACTTGAAAATTACAACAGTTGTGTAAAAAGTAGTTTTCTGTACGTGTGTGAAAAATCATGCATATGCGTTTTCTAAATCTCGAGCTATACTTTCCTGATTTATGTAGGGTAACGTACCCCGCCGCAGGCCACAGATATTTGACGTCAACGACGTCTTAATAAAGTTTAATAGCCTTTACTTACATAGTGTCACTCTTTCTCAAAGGAGTTGCATTGGCTGGGATACACCGTTCATGCCTATGTATCAACTGGCTGAGCATATCATTGAACCAGTCTGAGTCCAGTGATGACATAAAAATACACAAGTTCTTCGTACACAGTCAAATTGAGAGACAATATTGCTGCTCTAAATGTTTCGAAAGCAAGGAAGCGGGCACCTGCTTTAATTTAGAACTTATGCTAGCGCTAATAACATCCAAAAAGGCGGACGTACTTGTAAAATTCAATCTACGAAATTCGTTTTCTAATAAAAAAATCATGTTGGCTTACATTATGTTATTTATTCTAAACTTGTCTCATTTGAATACTTGAATTGAATCAGAACTTGAAATTTACTGCATAACTTTTTGGTACTGCACGGGAGAGTAGGGCACTTTGCATATCAAAAACACAATGAACATGTGCATACCAACTGCTCTAGATACCCAGATCTTTATCGACAGAGGTGACTATGGGTGTTTCAACTGAATGGACTGCATTTTCTTTTCTAGTTCGTCTGCTAATTCGCAAATAGTCATCAGCCTATTATCGTTAATGACGTCGGATGCGCGCTTTACATTACAAATTTGTCTACTCTCTGACGTTCTTTCTGGTTTATTTTTATCATCTAGAACTTCCTCACCATCTTCAAACCTCCTAAACCGGCGGTTGACAATTACCCTGCTTACAGGCATTTTCACCGATGTTAGATTCAACATTTCCACAGTTTTTTTTTGGCGTTTCGCCTATTTTGTAAAATATTGAATAACTGTGGGTTGCGCCATTTTGTCTGAGTTTGCCATATTTTCTTCTTACGTAGGTTAAGTTTTTATAGTGTGAAACGCAAACGTTTGCACCGATGTCAATCAAATTTTAACCGTCAACAATATACACTTTTGACGTCACGTCGTATGTGTTTCATTCGTTTTGGCGTACTATTTGATAAAAACTGTTACTGAAAGAGACCGTAGGGATAATTGAGAAATGACGCTATAATGGTGTGCGGCGATATACCGAACCATGACCAATATAAAGCTATATATTTTTTTCAATATCAGAAGAAACAGTATAATATTTGGTGAGTTAATAGATAATTAAAAATTGTGACGCATAGTTATAATGTTATAATTTTATAATTTTATTACACAAACTTTGAAAGTTATAGACGTTGTCTCATTACTTCTGGATCAACCCTCGTAATTTCAATTTAATTTAAAACCATATGGATGATTTTCTTCGATGTGTCATTCCTCATTTACTGATCTTTTGAATTCAATATTTGCTGTTTTATTGCATATGCATTGTGTTAAAAGACTGTGTTGGGTGGTATCATCGTGATAGCTCTAGTTACCTTTGTTTCAGGAGAAGCAAGTGCCAAGCCCTGGAAGAAAGAGGAAACATTGCCTCTGTTCTCTAAATACAAGGATTACCAAGATAATATTGATTAAAGGAAAATTAAAAAGAAGGTAGTGTGGAATGAGATTGCAAATGAACCCAGTTAAAAGGCTACACATTTACCGGGGAGTAAGTTTGCTCAAGGTGGAAGACTATTATGAGTGGCTACAAAGCAGCGTGAGACAATAACAAAACATGTGGTTCTGCTCAAAAGACCTATGAATATGAGTCTTACTTGGATGTTATCTTCTGTGACAACCCAGTAACTAATCCAATAACGGTAAGAAGTAGCATTCCATCTACCAGTAGCAGCACATCAGTTGAGCTGACAGAAAAGCATCCAGTGCCAGAGGAAGGGTCGAAGAAAAAACGTGCTAAACATTCATCAGCAGCATCACAAGTAGTAGGCATCATGAAGGATTACATCGATATGCAGGAAAGAAGACCAATGGAAGAAGCAGAGAGGATAGAAAAATGCATCAGGACAAAATGAGTATTTTAAAAGCATTAATTGATGCTCAAAACAAATGAAAAAATATTAGAGTTGATTATTTCTACATGAAAATATAAAAAAGAAGAAATAAAAAGACAGAAAGTACTTGAAAGACTGAGAGTATATTTTTCATACACGTTCATGTTATTTGATACTATCTGATCTTTTTTATACGCTTCATATTTCACAAAGCGACTGGTCATAACTAGTAGATGACCCCTATTGATTTGGGTCATTAGTTCAAAGGTCAAAGGGGCCTTAAATGTCAGAATAGTGTCCACTCATTATCTTGAAAACTATTTATCACAAAGTCTTCATTATTTTTCTTTTTTCCATAACTGAACACTTCCATGTACCCATTTATTGCAAGTTTCTAATAATCAATAATGTGAGTCTAGGGCTAGAAAGGGGGGCATATGTGTCGTTCGACATTTCTTGTTTTTTTGTTGTTATTTTTTTGTTTCATTTAAATATTTGTTTTCTAAAATAGTATCTATTAATATATTTTGAATTTAATACATATCATTTGGCTCTCTTAAAATTGTATCAGGAATTTTTTTAGGAAGTCCTAAATTATCACTTAAAGCTGCTAATTCTATATTTTTATATGAAATTAAAGGATTTTTGTTTGTTATTGTTCTGGTTTATTTTATTTCAGTATATAAAGTCAAATTTTTATTAGTAAGTAGCAATAATCCAGGAATTCAGTTTAAACCTATAGAAATGTTCAAATTTATCACAGAGATCAATTTTTTGTTACAATTTGAAGTTCTCTTTATGGAAAGGAATTCCATATCGTTCAAGTGCCTTTATAAGTGATTTGTAACTACATAGTGATACATAAATCAAGTCATTAAAAATGGTTTTATTTTATTGTTAATCACTGAAAGACTTTTGTTTATATGCGATTTTTTGTTACAATTTGTAACTATGAAAAGAAATTCCATATTATACAAGTGCTTTTCTAATTGATTTATTCTACATAGTGGTACTTATATCTAGTCAACGAAAGTAGTTTTATTTTATTGTAATTACTTTTTAAAGACTTTTGTTTATATGCAGTTCTTTTTCTTGATAAGCTACTGTTCTTGTTAAAAGTTGAATTAAATTCTAAACCTGTAGGGATTTATTATTTTTGTTCTCAACCTTTTTAATAACTATTTAAGATGTATGATATGTAATACCAGTCTAAGATTGCAAACTAGTAAATTTGTATTTGTATATGAACCCGGGTCGATAGCGCAGTTGGTAACGCGCCGGGATTTGGATACTCGTGCCCGAGGGGTGCGGGTTCGAATCCCACCCGGGGAGGTTATACTTTTCCATAAAAATTTGACGATAATGTCGATTTTCCTCCATTGATTAGATAATATGGAGATGTCTCCGGCCTTGTGGAAGGGTAAGTGAGTACTTGTTACAGACAATGGACCAGGAAAGCTAGGAAAGGTGCGCTGGACGCCGTAAACTGACCTAAAATTGTGTTGACACGGGTTAACTCAAATAAATAGTATTTGTATATGTTGTACCCTAAAGACGTGAGTTTGATAAGGTAGACAGAAGTCGGCTTAATTACATATGCATACAGATTTTCGCATGCAGTTAACATTTTAATTAGCTCTAAGAAAGCTCCATGCAAGGATCATAACTCAGTTTTATCAAATTTTGCCTGCTGTATATGGGAAAAGTGGTTTGATTGAAACAGTTAACACTAGCACGTGCACATAATGGATAACATGTTGGTCTCAATTACATCATAAGCATTTTTATACCCCCACCACAAACTTTGTGGGGGCAATATAGTTTCTTATTTAAAAACAAAAAAGGAGATAATCCATTTTCGTTTAAACAATGAAAGGGGAGATAATCCATTATTAACAAGGGATTTGCAAGGGTATCCAACTTATGTTCACGGTTCTAGTTGTGACTTGGTGAGCTAAAAACTGGCATAATATGTTTCAGCATGAATTGCAAATATCAACTCTTGTACAAGCAAGTTATTCTGTAATTTATTTATGCAAACATAATAAAGTGGATTTACATCAACAGATATTACATAAATAAAAACGCCTAATTTATGTTAAACTGTTGCTATACATTCATGTGTAATCGGGTAAAAGTTCACTACACAAGATTTGCAGCAATTCTGTTTCGTTTAAGAATGGCTTCTCCATCATTATCAAATATTTGCAATGGGGGATTCATGTTAATGTCATTGTCACCAGTGTCTTGTTCTAGAAAGTCTGACACATCCTCATGATTCATTAAACAAATATTGTGCAAAATACAACACGATAAGATGATATCAACACCATTTTCAATCTCTTTATCTAAGTATTTTAAACGCCGAAATCTACCTTTGAGAAGCCCGAAAGCTCGTTCAATTACTACCCTGTTTGCTGATAGATAATGATTAAAACGCTTCTGTTCTTGTGTAAGATGTCCATTATCTCTGATAGGTGTCATCAACCAGTTTTTCAATGGGTATGCTGCATTAGCAATTACATAATTAACCATTCCACACATTTGGGGACCGTTGTTCCATAAGTCAGAATTTCGACATACCCTTGCATCATGGCAGCTTCCGGGGTAACCCGTAAATACATGGGTAAATTTTATTTCACTAGGGCTGCAACGATTCGATTCGATACATCAAAACTCGATTGCGAGGGTGCCGAATCGATTTCGATTCGGGCCCTTCGAGTTTCGATTCGATACTGACTATTAAACATGTCTGCATAAGTTATTATGATAAAAGCAAAGGCACACCTAAAAGACAAAGTACTTTGACAGTGAAACTGGGTTTAACTTTGTTACATTTCTCTAAAGTTTCAATTACGATTTAAGTAGCATGGAAACTCTGTTCAAAATATTTATTCATGCCCCCAATGCTACGCAAACTGGGTCGGTGAGATTGAATTTTACCTGTAAAGTTTTGATGTTAGTTAATTCAAATTAAGATATATTTCCCAACAAAGCGTAGGTTTATGTTAAATGTGCAGTAGTGTATCAAGAACTGCATCTTTCTTCAATTTATGCCCCATGCTGTCTATACGTTTTTACGTACCCAATCCATTTCGTACTTGAAAAAAGCAAATATTAATTTAGTAGATTTTCGAGTTTCGTGTTATCAAATTTCAGTAATACTTTAAGTTAATCCATATTATTTAGTTTTAAGCTCACATAAATGTATAAATGCATATTTGAAATAAATCGTATTAATAAATGAATCGAATCGAAAAAAATCGAATCGAAAGAAAATATACCGAATCGCATCGAATCGACTTTCTGGTGAATCGTTGCAGTACTAAATTTCACAGTCACAAACAGCCTGTAACTGTAAGGAATAAAATTGCTTTCTGTTGATGTAAGATGCTGCATGATTCTCTGGTTTTCGTATTTCTTTGTGTGTTCCATCCAATGCTCCAAATATGCATGGAAAGCCGTTTCTCTGATTAAAACGGTTAACAAGCAACTGAAGCTCTTCATTTCTTGGCCATGAGATAAAATGTAGTAAATCAATATTTATTGACTTTAAAACCCTATTTCGACATCTAATTACTGATGACAAAGACATCCCAAATCGGTCTGCAACTCTGTTCACGTTTCCTGACAACCTAACTACCACAAAGTCATTAACAGTTGTTTCTCCACTGAAATTGCTTGCTTCCCTCCAGGTCTTTGGTTAAATCCTGGTAATCTCTGTAGGTAAGAACAAACTTCCATGAAGGTTGGTCTTGACATTCGAAACATTGTTCGAAAGTTATCAGCATCATATAGTGGTACACTATTCTCTACATATCCATCAATTTTAGTCTTCTCTTCTGGCCTGAAAAAGTAAAGAATACTTGCACAAATTTTATTGAAATAATTATGACGAGTAGATCTTATAATATTGATTTACAAAAATATTTGATATAATGGTTGGGCTCATATCCGATTTTTGCGAATGTAATTAAACAAGAGCAGTCCACGGACAGCGCGCTCGACTATTCGGGGTATTCGTGTAAACGACAAAAACAACTAATCAAAACTCATGCTAGAGTTATGCAACTTAGTATTTGACCTTCATTCCTAACCTTGTTGACATGTGTGAAATTTCAAGTAAATCCCTTCAGTAGATTCAAAAATATAAAGTTGTACCAAAAAACTTAACCAAAAAATTCTAAGTATTAGCAGACTGAAATAAGAATAAAAATATTATGTTAACTTAATAATAAAATAGATGACAAGTTTAAAGCTCATAACTAAATTATGTGTTGATCAGCGTGAACGGCTTTTTTACATGTATAAATGAGAAAAAAACTCATGCCCAAAGTAACATTTAAATCCTTTTTTTTTCTAAAAAGAAACGAAGGAAAATGATCTTAATGTCCTAACTTAAGAAGTTTTAACTTGTTGTTAAAAATTGGCATATTTTGACACCCATCTACAAATTGCAACTTTTGTTTGCACTTAATATGCGTTGGTAAAGTTTTAAGACACCTATATTTTCTGTTGGGTTTGAAGCAATAGCAAAACAAGCCATAGGTCATACTACAGTGACCAGTCAACCTACTCACAATTCATTGTAAAGCTATATATCTAAATTAAGCTGTTGGCCTCCCGGCTAGCTTAGTTGGTAGCACACAACCCTACTGATCGAGGGTCGTGGGTTCGATTCCCGGATGGGGCATACTTTCGTGGAGCTTTTCATGAAATTATTTCTACGGCCATTCTCCCTCCTACCAATGATTCTTAATTATGTAGGTCAGTTGTCTGTCACTGACGAAAGTATGCGATTAGTATTTGGTTAACATTTTAATCCAAAGATTTAGCCCTCCCAGGAGCAGTGAGTAGGTTGACTGAGCGCCGATATATGAACTAAAATGTATACAATGTGTTGCTACGGCGTTAAATCCAACAAAAATCAAAACAATCAATTGAGAACAAAATCGTATTGTCTAAAACACGACATAGAGTTTCAATATTTAGCATGTGGCATCACCTTTAGATCCTCTACAACATTTTTTATCAATTATACCTACGAGGTCAATTTTGACACCAACCAAAGCGTCAACAGTTAACAATAAAGAACTCTTTCAAACTGATGTCCCTTATATACTCTTGGGTCACAATTTGATCCCTATCCATGGGTAGAGTTCTGTAAAGAATGTTAATTGTGCATATTTGACAACCAATTACAAAATGAAACTTTTACTTGCAGTTTTTATTTGTTAATATACAAATTGCACCCATCATAAATTGTGCACTCAGTACCTTTCGTGGAAATTGTTGAGAATTTTCTGGAATATATTAATACAAATTGTACATCTATTGTCATAAAGAGCCCATGCATTCTTGCTTTTGTTCGTTTTTGTCTTTTTAACTTCACCATTTACTGCAACTTTAATCAATAATTCTTCAAAGTGACTCTTTCATTCGCTCCATGCATTTGAACCTGCTCATCAACGAATGGTTTCATCTTATGTTTAATGAACCCAATTGAACTATCTCGGGTATTCTGAAGACAATGTACAGTATTGGCCCAGTTGGAAAACTCCTCCTCAAATTTGTCCTCATCCTGCAACATTTTACTTTCAAACCTGTGAAATACAATATCACTGAGTTAGTATACAGTTTGTTTTATATACCGATTTAAGCACCGTGTCAAATTAAATTAGTTTATTGTACGGAGCCAGTGCACTCACATACCCTTCAAAAAGGCTGGCAACTAACTTGTATTTATGTAAGAAAAATCTACGAAAGTCTAAAACTCATGCAAAATAATAATAACTGTCGGATTATGCCACATACATTTCAAATAGTGTACAACATTTTATTATAACTTAATGATCATAGCATGAAGTAATTAATAAAACATGTTTTTTTCACAGTTCTCCCATAGTTATATAACTCATAGGATTGACCGTTAACCTGGAATGATACTCAGGGGGTTTTCGTGCCAGAAATATCAGTTGAATTTTAACAGAACATTCTGATCCCCAATTTTGTAATAGCCTTCAACAAGATTGAATCTAATAGAACTGTTTCCTTTATTCAAAGTTTGTTGAATTCTACGACCATAGAGATATGTATTCCATTCATTATATCGTCTTAACAGACGGGTTAAGATTTGCCGTATTAGCGTGGTGGAGGAATAATACAGTGGTATTATGGTTGAGAATGTTAGTTACAAATATTACTGGCTGACGATAGCGTATGGAAATTTTAAAAGGATCTTACACCATTGCATGCATAAAGTTTATTCTTAACAACATATGCAAACGTTTCAATATTTCGATGCACGACAATAGCAAGGTAGTTTCTCTGCATGATTTTCTGATTAAAACCATTGGATGCATAGCAATGCATGTCGGGTATTTCAAAACAAGATAATCATTTTCTTCCGACTTAACGAAAAGTCAAACAAAAACGATAGTTTTGTCAAGGTCTTAGACAGTAGGTTTATACAATACATGTAGATAATTTTATTCTTCAATGCACACACGATTTTTGTTTAACATATTATTTTAGAAGAGAGAATCCTTATCGTGTCTGTACAGATACTGTAATATAGGACAAACTATATCGAATGAACGAAAAATGTAAATGATTGACCCAATAAATCCAACATCAAGTAACAATGATGTACGCCGTATCAACACAGAAATATAGAACGCACTCTAATAATCATTTTATCATTCCGATGTACATGTAAGATAACTTGCCATGTATAAAAGATAGGGCATAAAGTGACTGGCTCAATTCTTTATCAAAATTAATAAACAGTAATATGAACAATACACTTTGACTACAGTTTTATTACAATTAAAACGAATTCCTATTCCGCTGAACATAATTAAAAATATGCGCGTTGCTTAGTATAGCGACAGAACATATAAGTATTAATCGTTTGTTCATTTTCATAATTACTGACGAAGGCTGTTTTAAGCCTGTTGTAATAAAAAAGTTTTGTAATTGATATGTACAGTATCTTAGCTTCAAGAAAACGCCAAAAAATAATTTCTACATCATTCCGTTTACGGTCGATTTTCGTAGTTTACATACAAGACTAATATGTTTATATGGGCATATTTTTATCTCTGATTTCGTTGAACTGAGATAATCGTCGTAGCATATACATGTACGTATTATTGGTTGTAATAATTATGCATGATAATGAATACTGTATTGTGTACGTAAATCTGAACTTACGTGTCATAATTTAGTCTTTGTCCATGAAAATTATGTTTATTATTATTGTCTGTAAGGTCGAGACAGTCAATCTAACGAATGCGAGTTTATGAAATTGAACTCCCGTCGCGAGATTTTCACACGTTTGACCTGCATGTACCTTTACGAAGTAAAATTTAATCTAAATTTTTATCTAAAACTAAAATATCAACGTTTGTTTTAAAAGCTCATTATCTAAGATATATTAAGGTTATTGTGATAAATTATGAATATATTAACGTTATTGTGATAAATTATGAATATACTTGTGATATGACAACAAAAACAAACAAAGTATGTGATATCATCAAGTATAATAATTATAACTTGAATTTCGATAAGTTTTAAGTCATGTGGTTTAATTTTGCATAAAGTTATTTAATACAATGTTAAAACAGTAGTATGATTATTTAATGAACGTGGTTCGAGTTCATTCATAATAACGGAAAATGTAAGTATATTTCTATTATTACGCACTCCGACCAGTTTTGTACACTTTCTAAAGATGCGATCAATGTTTTGCCGGCACAATTTTTTAATAGGTAGATTTTGATTTGAAGAGCGAAATAGATTAATATTTTTGCTTTGTGTACTTGATGGAAATATTTATAATTTTGACATTTAGAAACTCGTTTAATCAAATATGTACGCTGATATTGTATGCACATCTTCCAGACACGATCACGCACGGCACTTACTCGTAAAGAGAGCCGTGGACAATCGTACGGAGATCTTAAGGGCCATTTGCGGGGTACGCACGATACCTTAGCGCAACAACGGCACATTAATTTCGTAGGTTTCATAATTGTAAAATATTTATTTTTTACTAGTTGAGTTAAAAATGACACGAACACGTACACTACGCTTGTTTGTTTTGTTGAATGTTCAAATGGGAAAAGTTGAGAAAAGCAATAGAACAGTTCTATCTTGTCTGATTAGTTAGAGATTCCTTTATTACTGGTGTTTAAGGTTCTGTCTCCCCATCTTGCACGTTCTAATAAGCAGAAGACTCAGTAATGATAGTTTTTGCCTCTCGCCTTCCCTTTCTTTGGCCGCATATGTAACTTTAAACGACTCTACAACTTTAACCTTTCTAAAAGCAATAATAGAAACGTTAACGATTTTTTCATGTATGTCAGCGAATGGCATAGATCCGGCTATACGCTACTTTTCATGCATGGTAAAACAGAAATGCATCATAACCAAGATAAGTGATCAAAGCTCATTCCTGCCATAAATAAAACGTGAAATCCCTTCATCTAACTGCAATTTACTGTCATAAAGTATTTCTTGTGGCAATCCTTTGGTATTTAAATAGGTGATGCCTTCTTGTTTGACTCACAGATGACAGACCATATTTTTCCTTATTATATAGTATATGTAGAGAAATTTGGGTCTACCACCTGTGGTTTGACATCCTTGAGGATGATCCCTTAAGTGGACAACACAACCTTTTTACCAACATGGAACTTCTCACCAATTTGAAAATTATGTTGTTAATTTCTTGAACCAGAAATTTGCTGCAAGATGGGATGGCCGAAGAGGTTCAGTGGAGTTGCCACCAAGATTTTAAGATCTACCCTCTTGAAACGTTTAAACTTTTTACTAAATTGATGGATCATTGTTGATAAAATAACATCCTAAACGGCACCACCGTAGCCACCAAGAGAGTGGGGGGAAGCAAATTTAAGCCTTCAATATTATGATATGCAGTACATGTGTTCTGAATTTACACATTGAGAGTACACGACTTTTGGCATACCCTGTTCATTTGTGTAATAGTGAGAATAGTGACTACATGTACTTCGTTTTTCATTCAATTGAGAAATTAAAAAAAAAACATATTCCAATTCACTAATTGTAGAGATATAAGTTATAAGTACATGTATACAAAACAATACATTATACTTAATTTTGACCATTAGCTTCGGTCCCATAGAAGAGACAGATATAAATCGTTAAGAATAGGACTGTACGTAATAAATGTATCATATGCATGTCGGGCGATTAATTATTCTTTTACTTGTTGCGACATTGGCAAGAATAGGACATTTTTACATTAACGCGCCAGGGCCTTTTCAAGTTGCACTTATTTCGCTACTAATTGACAGATAGATGTGCAGGTTGGTAAAGATTTTTCTCTTTTTCAGTCCAAAATGTGCATTTCATACATGCATTTTTCCCAAAATGATGTGCAAAGTGCCAGTACTTAACAAAAGCTGAAAACTCATCACCATTTTTGCCATTCTTCTGCACTCAATCGCCCCGATTTTTTTTCTAGCGATGAATGGCACTGTGCATTTTCAAACCCCAGTGGAGAAGTCTAACAGATGCATGTATAGTGTCTGTAATCTTGACGCAATTGTAAATATTGTCTTTTTAATTCAAATGCAGTAGTTTTTCATATGAGACATTTATCAGTAGCACTTTTATACAATCACACATTTATTCATGCATGCGACGATAAACGTTCATTTTATTCAAAATCAGCTATTGCAAGCGTGTATCCTACACACCACACGAAATGTGATTTATATACGAACCCATGTCGCACGCGATCATTAAGGTGACCGTACAAGCATGGCTTAAAGCAACACACCCGTACGGAGCCGTAGCTGGAAGATATGCAATTTTATTCCATGCTTGGCCACGATTTTGTTCACCATTTGACCTTAAAATTGATACGTGTATCCACGGCTCATCGCACGAACCCTGGTAAAAACGTAACAGTCTGTACGGGTACGCAAGAGTTCGTACGGGGCCTTACGATGCTTGCTCACACGGCGCACGTACGGTGCCCTTACGGCTATTTTCATGTTTATGGGACTGGAGCTTTACAGTAAATGTGCTGATCTTAATTGATAAACCATTTACTGATACTACAATAAATCAAATATCGTGTAAAAAATTTACAATCTTATTTATTCAATGGAGAATGAATGAATTAACACCAAACTCAATTTTTCAAATGTCACATTTAAGTAATTATGCTTCCATAACGAATGTAGCGCTGTTGTTCGTAAAGATATAGGTGTTTTAACATAAAAGTGTTATTTGCCACAGTCCTTTTGTGTAATAAAGTGAAAGTCATGCGTATATTTTTACGTATATGTATTTATTGAAAGAAAATCTAACGAAACTTCGATGCTCCGTAACGACAATGTTCCGTAACAAGTATTTGACATGCTATATGATATACTTTATGTGAGATACAAACAATTAGTGTTTTCGATATTCTTCTGTTGATCGTTTGTGCAATAAGTAGAGGCTATTAAACAAGGCAAGTGTGCCTACAGGAAGATATCGCACACTTGCTTAGGTATTGGTCCGAGGGTTTCAGCCCGATGGCTAAAGCCAAGAAAAGTGTGCCGATATCGACTTAAGGCACACTTGTCCTGTTTTGTAACCTTTTATTAGATATATTGACTCTTGCATGTAATGTCTAATTATTATTTTTTTAAACAAACATACAATTTTTTTCTCGACGTAACGCGCTATTTTGCACGTTGACGTTACGTCACATGAAATGCTTTATTTTTACAATGCCGAAACGTTGGAAACTGATGAATGCTCATTATAAAATGCTAGTCTTGTTGTTGATAATCTTATTTCACTATGAAAAAAACACGCGTCGTAAAATTGGATAGCTTCTTGTTGCTAATTACGTAGCGATTTTCACGTGCGGAAAGGCTGCCGTTGTTGAACTGCCGGTGCGTAATGATCGGAAGTTACCTCAGTATCGAATTATTTCGGGCACACTAGGAAGTGGGCCAAATATCGATATTTTTGCACACTTGCCCAATACTGGAATATATTGCCCACATTGAGTCTATATTTGCACACTTCCACATCAATTGTGTTGCTGTTTATAGTAACATATGCAATATTAAGATATATAAAGAAGTTCCCAGCCGTGTTGAAGGATTGGTGAGTACTGATTATAGACAAGGGTCCAGGAAAGCTAGGTTAGGCACGCTGGAGACCGTAAAGTGACCTAGATTGTATTGGCAATGCGTTAAACAAAGACAAACAATACGAAATACTAATAATCTGTGATGTTAATGAATTTATACTCTTGTGTTATTTAATTGAAACTAAAATGCAATTTTGTTCCAGTAGGCAAGGCTCTTATTTTTACTATGTTCCGTTACTCCATGACATATCAAGAATGTCATGATATATGAGCATACGGTGTACTTTTTCAAACTAATTGACATTTTATTTTGTACCTTATATGTTAAATTTTTCATCAATTTGGAAAACAATGTCCAACATGTCTGTATTTGACCTATACACAACATAAATGTGATACGTTATCTTACCCTATACTTTGAATGGTAGATTAGCTGTTAACAAACATTTTGCAATAGGTAAATATCTGAGGGAAGAACGAATAGATTTTGCTGTTTTGACAGAAACTTGGTTTTCAGTTGATAAAAACCATTTAATCGAAACCTCTGATCTAAATCAAAATGGATACAATTTAGCAGTAGCCAACAGACAAATAAAGGTGGAGGGGGTTGGAATAGCTAGTCGCATTGCAATAAACATCAATAAAATTAAGAGTTGGAATACGAGAAGCTTTGAATTTGGTATAAAGAAATTGAGTTTCAAAAATATTGCCCTTCATTGTATTGGAATTTACAGACCCCCAGCATTAGCCACTGTCACTAAGTTTGTAGAAGACTTCAATCAATTTTTGAAGATTTAATTCCTAACTACTCTAATCTGTTAATAATGGGAGACTTTAATCTAAATCTAGAAGATAGATCCTCTGCTGTTTCTGAATGTCTTAATTGTCTTCATTCCGTTGGTTTAGAACAGCTTGTAAATTTAAAACGCATGTTGGTGGTAACATGTTAGATCTTGTACTTACTGAAGCAGTAAATGGTATAGAGGTAAAGAATTGTAAACAGGGACCCTTTTCATCAGATCAATGTGTAGTTAAGGTACTGATAAATGTAGAAAAAGAGAATATTGTGAGCAAATCTGTAAAAGTCCGCAAACTCAGAATAACCAATCATGAAAATTTTGCTCCTGATCTAAAAGACATTTCTATTGATTGTGAAGATGTTGATTCTTACGTGAATATTTTGGATTCCAAACTTAAAATCACTCTTGACAAACATGCTCCAATAGTAGAAAAAAGCAAAGATTCATAGGGATCCAAAACTATGATTTACAGGTAATCTAGTCTTACTTAAATGTTCAATGACAAAACAAGAAAGATTATGGAGAAAATATGGAAAGCCTGAACAATTAGAAGCTTTTAAGGTTATGCGCAACCGTTATCATTATGAATTAAATGAAGAAAAGGTTAAATCACTAAGTCAAAGGGTTCTTGATACTAAAGATGATACTAAACAATTATATAAATTTGTTGCTGAAATGACAGGAGTAAGATCTGAGAATCCAATGCCGAAAGTCGATTCTGATCATTCTATAGCAGAAAAGTTTGCTGATAACTTCTTATTTTTTTTTTCAAAAATAAGAGAATCCTTGTTTCAGTTTCCAACTTACTCACCCCAGCAGAGGGATGTACCTAGTCTTTAACATTTTAAGGATTTTACAATAGAAGAGGTCAGAAATCTTGTATGTGATTAAAATACTAAGTCATCTGAGCTAGACATATTGCCAACAAAATTGCTTAAATGTTATCTACAAGAATTATTACCTCTAATTATTCATTTAATAAATATCTCATTGAAACATGGTGTATTTCCTTCCAAATGGAAAGAGGCAAGTGTCAAGTCTCTTCTAAAGAAGGTTGGTCTAGATCTGGAATATGCTATATAACTATAGGCCGGTTAGCAATCTGTCCGTCTAATCTAAAGTAGTTGAAAAGGCCGCTTTGAATAGATTAAATTCTCATGTTGATAAAAATAATCTTCTATCAAAAATCAGTCTGCATATATACGTTTTCACTCATGTGAGTCAGCCCTTCTCAGATTGGCTAATGACCTACTGTGTTGTATGGAGAAACAAGAAGTGACGGCGTTAATAGTTATTGATCAGAGTGCTGCATTAGACACTGTTGATCATGACATTTTATTGGAAGTACTTAATAAACAATATTGCCTACACAATAGAACACCTCACTGGATTGATTCATATCTTCGTCTACGTGCATGTCGAGTCAACGTCAATACTACTTTATCAACTTTACGTCCATTAGATTGCAGTGTTCCACAAGGTAGTTGTTTGGGTCCGTGGCTTTATCTTACCTATGCAGGGACCTTATTTGATGGTTTTGCAGATGACCACACTATCAATAAAAGATTATGTCCTAACAATTGAATGAAGAAGCAAATGCCATTTCTGATCTTGAGGAATGTGCCGTGACAATAAATTCATGGATGAATAAAATAAGTTAAAATTGAACTCAAAGACTGAGTTTATCATGTTTGGAAGCAAAGCACAGTTGAAAAAAATGTTTGACCCAGTCAATCAATATTGCTGGTGAAACTATAAATCTGTGAAGACTATTCGCTATTTAGGGACCTTTCTTGATGAAACTTTAAGCTTTAAAGATCACATCAAAACAAAAAGTAGAACTGCCATGTTCAATTATTTGCATATCAAAAGTATAAGAAGGTATCTGGATAAAGATGCAACAGAAACACTAGTCCTATCTTTGGTTATGTTCCACATTGATAACTGTAATCTGATCTTGTATGGAATCTCAAAATGTGATCTATGCAAATTTCAGCGCTTTCAAACATGTGTGCCAAACTAGTACTTAGGTTTAAAAATCAGCAGTTCAAAAGATGCTTTGTAGTCACTGCACTGGCTACCAGCCAAAGCAAGAATCGACTATAAAATATGTACTTTCATGTACATCTGTTTTACTGGAAATGCACCAGCACATCCGAAAGAAATTCTCCTCAAGCCTGCAAAAAGCAGATCTGGTCTTAGATCTACATGTGTATATTGATCTGTGCAGTTCGTGTGTCGTTAAAAAAAGCAGTTCGTGTGTCGGTAAAATAAAAAAAGGCGTAATTTGTGATTGCAATACCAACAATGTCGTTACAATGACTGTACTACTTTTTGTCACATTTAAAAAGTGAAGCTTATTTAAAAAAACTTTTTTGGTCCTTACCCTTCAATTTTGTTCCATTGCGTTAAAGCAGGTTTAGCAAAATATGAACACATGTAACATTTAAAGATATTGAGCTACGTCTAAATATATATGTTGTTTATTCAAACTGTCTACAAAGTGTTCTGTCATTTAATGGAACAAATATGTAGGTGACGCTTTAAAGTATCTAATTTTTTAAAAAATCTATGTTTTAAGCCCTACCTTAATACTGCGGTTTGGTAGAGGTCATTCCTGTAAGCTAGAACTAGTTCTTTAAAACATTGACGGACAATGATTATACACATGTACTTAGATAAAAGGTTAAAGTAGTTTCACATTGTATATAGTATACACGCGGGTCGTACTTGAATAACATTCCGCTGGTTAAACTGCTTAGGCTTTTTTGTCGATATTTTTTTTCGATATAACTTAAAACTTTCGTGCGAACTCGCTTGAAAGGCTAATACGGTTTATTCTCATTTGTTATTTAGACTACTCCAGAAACAAATTAGTTTATTTTATTAACAGCAGACAAAGACAATTCTCATAAATCTCCGTTAAAAATAGTGTGTGGGTACACTTCTTAATCTCAATAGTTTGTTGAAGAAAATCGGTACGAACTTTTTTCAATTTGAGATATATCTCCAAAACCATTGATTTCACATACATATAGGGTATTATTGAAAATTTTCAGATGTCAAAAAAAAAAAAGTCAAAATATTTTATTGGCATAAACAATATGTTCATCGCCAAGAAAAACTTTGGCAGTATTTTTTACAAATAACATATATACAATATTAAATGTAAAAGAAAAGCATGCACAATTAATATACAATGTATGACAAAACACTTACTGATTACATGTAAAAAGAGAAAAAAGGAACAGATGTATATAAAAAGGTATTAAACAGGATGTAAGATAGGCAATGTATGTTTGATGAAATATACCAAGATTAATTCATGTATGTATAGATATAATAAACTAAATTTTTTCGATAGTAATACACAGAACAAAAAAAACTATATGAATTAAGATGGAAATTAGTTGTAACGAAGTTGTTGTTTCTTCAATAACAACAAAGATAGTTTGCTATACTAGAGTAGTTCTTAGTTTAGTTGCAAAATGTATAAATGATACTAATTTTATAATTTTTGTTCGACTTGTAGTATTTAATAAAATGCGGAATTTTGTCAAGTTAGGCCAAGTATAGAAATATTTATGTATGTATTTTTTTCTAAGTTCATTGTAAATAGGGCATATTAATAAAAAATGATATTCAGATTCAATTTGATTATTATTACATAATTTACACAAACGCAGATTTTTACTAATATTACGACACCTCCCTTCCTCTATTGCCAGTTTGTGTGAAGAACAACGAAATCTAGCTAAAACAGATATGTACTTGTCATTGTCAATAAAATCCAAATATATCTCAAATTCAAAACTGGTTTTAAAAATTTTGTACGTTTCTAAACGCGAAAATGAATTCAAACAGCCATACCAAGATTGTAAGTAATTGTCAATTATTCTTTGAATAACACTGTTAATTTGTAAGTTTGATACATTAGAGCTTGTCCATAGGAATGAAAAACCAAGGTTAGATAATAGTGATTTTACATTAATTGCCCAAGTGTTAACTAATTCACCGTTGTTATCAGTCATGTACAGTAATTTATACATCAAAGATGTATCTAATTTATTTATTCTGTGCCAATATTTAATTATTCTTATTTGTCTTTTGATATACAGTGGGAAGCGACCAAATTCCAATTTGGGGTAATTCAGCAATTTCTAAATTCGGTTCTGATGCCAAGTTTAGACACTCATATCTTCTCAAATATGCTTACTGTATTTCTCAAAATGTTTTAAAGTATGAACCTTTACTAGTGGAGTGCGCATGCGCGAAGAAAATGTCACGGTTAAAGTGAATTTTTTTTATCTTATTAGCATAAAGTTAGTGAAGCACATTTTGCTCTCAGAGTGCATTATAAATTTAGTTTGAAAGTTAGTATAGACCTATCAATGTCCGCTTAGTGTTCCTCCCTGCTATGTACGTTGGCTGGGAGCTACCTTGTACCCCACCAACCTAGACAATTCAGCGAAACTACCGGCACAATTTCACCTTGTCACTGATTTACACTTATTGTAATATGCTACACACATACCAAGGATTACCTCACCCTTCAATCATGTGCCTACATTCCTTACAGGATTCTCCGTCCACACTTTCAGGCACAGACACGTGACGTTTTGGAAACCTGCAGAACCACACAAGGAAGCAACCCTACTACTTAGTATCATCCTCTTATGTCGTGACATTGAGTCTAATCCTGGTCCAGTAAAGAACGCCGAAGTATATCCACGTGTATTATCTGTAGATATGATAGTGCAAATATATCAAGCTTCACCCATAGAAGTTTTGAATTCAGTTTTAACATCTATGAACCTATAGATCACATTGACTCATCAATAGACTCTTTCTCATCATGCACTACATTCAGCCCCATGCATGAAAACAGTCCAGCAGACCGACCAATTAGATCAAGACAACAACGCTTATCATTCTTAACCCAGTCTATACCCAATAGCTCATCCCTGCTCCTTGTCTTCCAAAAACTAAACCTACGAATAATGAACATTAACTGCCGCAGCCTAAGTGGAGGTAAGAGTTCCGAACTCCAAGAAGCGCTTCAATACATCAAACCAGATATTGTAAGCGACACAGAGCCGTGGCTGAAAGAAGTAAAACCAGGTTAACCAGCTACACATGATGCCATCCAGTCAGTGAATTCTTCCCTAGCTACTACAAAACATAAAGGAATGACAAAGGCATTTTGAGAGGTGGAGTTTTTATCCTTGTACACGAAGACCTGGTTACCGAGGAAAAAGCCGAACTTGTCACAGAATGTGAATTGAAGGGGAATGGGTACAAATCAAGCAGAAAGACAACAAGAAGTTACTTGTATCATCATTTTACATGCCGCATCGAAATATGTCAGACATAAAAGAACTGAAGAAATCACTTGAATTTGCAATGAACGACAAGGAAAGGTTAACCATTATCGCTGGAGACTCCAACTGCCCAGACATAGACTAGGGGAACCTTTAGGTGCGCAAAAAAGCCTACGACAGAGACATCCATCAGGCACTACTTGACCTACCTACAGATTTAACCTTACACAAGAACACGACAAGCCTTCTCGGGAAAACAATTTCCTAGACCTCGTTTTCACATCAAATCCATCATTAATTAAATCTACTGCAAATGCACCAGGCATATTAGACCATGACATTGTTGTTGCTGACTTAGACACTAAACCATTCTACAGAAACAGAAACCTAGACGATGCTACTATTTTTCAAAGGCTTACTGGGATCAAGTTAAATTAGATGTGATAGATATTTCCTCCCTAATATTAGATCACTTCAGAAGTAATGCTACCGCTCAGCAACTTTGGATTACATTCAAACTCAAGCTCCTCTCCACCATTCAGTCAAACATACCGTACAAGATGAAATCTTCAAAAACATCTGCTCCATGGATCACCAATAGCACCAAACGCCAACTTAAACTTAAGGCAAGACTCTACAAAAAAGCTAGACGCTTCAATAACTGGGTCAACTACGGTAAATGCTAAAAAGAAACAAAGAAAACCTTGCGTTAAGCTGAATGGGTGTTCATCAGTAACATCATTGATGATAGTCTCCAAAACAACAACCCTAAACCATTCTGGAGCTATGTTGAAGCTAGGAAGGAGGACAACATTGTTATAGCGCCACTGCGTGAACATGGCCACCTAGTCAGTGATAACAAAGGAAAGGCTGCAATCCTTGTTATCCAGCTTCAGTCAGTCTTCACTACAGATAATACAAGCCAGCTAACCCAACAACTATCTCACCATGTAGGAAACGACATATCCCCGCTAATTATCGGAGAGAAAGGTGTAAGAATGCTTCTTTATAACATTAACATCAGGAAAGCAGCTGGCCCAGATATTACCGAATAGAGTATTACAGGCGTGTGCTACAGAAGTTACCCCAGCCATTACAGACATATTCCAAAAGTCAGTGGACTCTTGAGAGCTTCCAAAAGATAGGAGAGACGCAAATATTGCCCCAGTCGTTAAGAAAGAAGACCGCCACTCTCCGGATAATTATCGTCCAGTGTCACTTACTTGTGTTCTCTAAAGCTACTCGAACATATTATCTGCCATCACATCCCTAACCATCATAGAAAAACATTTTCTCACTAACCTCAACCATGGCTTCTGTCCAGGATACTCTTGTGAGACCCAACTTATTGTTTCAGCCCTTGATTTGCTAGCATACAATGATAACAACAAACAGGTCGACACTATGATACTAGATTTCAGCAAGGCGTTCGAAACTGTAACCCACCAACGACTGTCATTTAAGCTAGAAAACTACGGTATATGTGACCCGATACTCCAAATAGATAACCAACTTCCTAAACAAGCGAGAGATGTGTGTGATAGTTGAAGGTGAGACGTCCTGATATGCTGAAGTAAGCTCAGGTGTTCCACAGGGTACAGTGCTCGGACCATAGCTGTTCTTATGCTACACCAATGACCTGTTAGAACTAGTTAAGTATCTCATTCGACTCTTCGTAGATGACTGTCTCCTATGTAGAGCCATAAACCTAAACGAAGACCATGTTATTCGCCAAGAAGATCTTGACAACCTAAAAAATGGGCCAATGATTGGTAAATGAATTTCAACGCCAAGAAATGCTATTTTCTCAGCCTCAAAATCCAAATCAACATTCTTCTATATCATCAACAATGTCATTCTCAAAAACGTACAAGAAAACCCATATTTAGGCATCACCTTCTCAAAAGATCTAAAGTGGAAAACTCATATCATTAATATCACAAAACGGGCCAACTCTACACTAGGTTTCTTAGACGCAACCTTAGATACTGCCCTCAAAGCTGTCGGAAATCAGCATACTAAGCCTTGATTCGATCCAAGCTTGAGTATGGTAGTTTTTTATTGAACCCTTATCTACAAGGTGACAGTGACCACCTAGAGCGCATCCAGCGATCTGCAGCACGCTTCATCACCAGGGGTTACAAGTCTAGACAAGACGGGTGTGTAGCAGCCATGCTAGAGGACCTGAACCTCCCCACGCTAGAAGAAAGACGACGCCACCAGAGGCTCACATTTCTGTACAAGGTAGTGGAAGGGAACGTACCAGCAATCAATATAGAACACTTTTTCAAACGCTACGTCTGGAACGCATTATTAGGGCTAACCAATTCGAGAACTAAATTCATAAGAGTTTGTTAACAATAATTCTAAGTGCTACAAACCTATACATACAAAAACTGATAACTTTAAAATAACTTTTTCCTAGAACTGTTTAAGATTAGAATTTACTTAGTGACGACATTGTTAAATCACCATCAACAGAGTGTTTTAAATCAGCTTTATTAAGGGCAAAAGTGGGTCATTTGCCAAACTAAAACTTTAAAAAATTTAATGCGCACTCATCGTTGAATAAAAGCCAAGACTGGTTATTTCAACGTACTCCTTCAAATTCTAATTAAGTACAAAACTAGTACTCAATCAAGTGTAAAAATATTACTTTTTTGTCTATAGAAGTCTAAAAACCTTCAATGTGTAATGAAATCTGCGAAGTTTGAACATTTTTTTTATTATTCTTTCATATTTAGATCTCAAATTTATCTAACATTCATTCACTATCTATACAAACATTTTCAAGCAAATTAACATTGAAATTCTCCATTCTAGAAGTCAAAATATTTGTTGAAATTGAGTATTATGTTAAACCTTGCGGTAATTGCCTGTGTTTGAACACCGTCATTTTTAAATTTTGTACATGAATTCTATCACATGCAAAGGTGATTGAATGATCAATGTTTTGTTAATAAGCTACTCTGTGGCGTTTGTTAAAATTTAAGAAGTAGGGAATTTTCAGTTCTTGGTACTATTACAGTATAATTTAAAGTTCGTTTTTTCCGGAGTGTGACTGCACGTGCTTTGAATAGACTTTCTAGTTCACATGAACAATACTTATATTTGAACGTTTATTGGAATATATCATTATTTCAACACAAATATATTATTAACTTTCACTTTCATCCTTAATTTTGTTAATTGCCTCGACGCTCATGTCATCATTGGAAACTTTATCAAACTGAATTTTCTCATTATCACATATTCCATTTAATATTGTCATATGCGTTTAAAAAATAATTTGGTCAATATAAGTACAAAGTCTCACATGTCATGTTTCAATGTAGTTCTGACTTATTTCCAATAGAAACCATTTAAATGTACTAAACAAGAAGAACTATGTTCTGTTCTAATGATGTCCTAGATATATTTGTATAAAAATCACCAAACTCTGTATGGAGTAATGCTTGCATGCCGGTAGATTTCTCACAGTACAAATTCGAATATTTCTTACGTTGATGTCGGTTTTTAACACAGAACGGTTGAAATAGATTTATCGAAATTGTATTGGTATATTTGTACCAATGGTATGTAAATATATTATCACTGATTAGGGTTCAATTGCATTACCATATAGTAGCTAATGGTAGTGACTAACAATATTTTGATAAAATGTAGCAGAGGTATTTTTATAAAACGGCACTTGTATTCCCTTACCTTCAAACTAGCTTTTATGGCGACGTGGTAGAGTGTCCGCTTACGACTCGATAGGTCGTGGGTTTGAATCTCAGTTCGGACCATGGATTTTTATCGGGTTACATTTGGCGCCCAACGTAAATAACCCACTAGGAATTGTGTGATTGCACCCTTATATAGATCCACAGACAATCGAGCTCCAAGAATTCGAGGACGAATTCTGTTAAGGAAGGGGTGTGTGTAGCAGAGGTATAATACGGCACTTGTACTCCCTTGCCTTCAAGCTAGCTTTTATGGCGACTTGGTAGAGTGTCCGCTTACGACTCGAGAGGTCGTGAGTTCGAATCTCAGTAACAGTACTGACCAACATGCACTATCATCTATATAAAATTTGGAAATTAAGATATTTGGCTACAATTTCCATTTTGTATTCAACCGCACTACGAAGAGCTTTCCCTCTTGAATGTCATTTTTGGTGTTATTTCTTAAAATCTTAAAACATTAATAAATTTTGATTTCCTGTGACTTTATTAACTTCCAGTCTCACAGCCTGATTCAAACTTAATTTAATGACCCAAAGGTATTATTGACACTTAAAATGTTCAAGTGGATACTTGAACAATTGATGTTTGTTGAAGTTTAAAAACTTTGAACACAGTTCAATAGGATAAATTTTGTCCTTAGCATAAGGAAATAAAATGTGTAGAAAAGAGAATGTATGTTATTATATTTCTTGGAAATGCCAATGCTGCAAACAATCTGTAAAATTAATATATTATCAATAAACAATACCCTGACTTTCGGCTGCTGAAGAAGAATTTCTGAAATGTCAAAGTCGATGAGTTACCTCTTAATATTGTTTATTTGTGCTCACATTTGGCCAAACTTGCTTCTACACAATAGAACATAATTAGCAATTCATCCGTTTAAACACATGAGTCCTCCATTCGGAATTCCTTGGCCATTCGTTACAAATAACCTTGGACACATTTAGGCGCCATTTTGAAATTATCGGTGTTGAAGTAAATAAATACACGATCGTTTAGGCGATGAATGATGTTTCGTTTTAGTCCATAAATTTACAATAACACAGTTCAATGATATCGCTGAACAACATTTGGTTCAATATATAGTTCTATTATATTGACCTGTCACAACTTGAATAATTACACGGTCACTGAATTTGTTAATTTTAATTTCCTTGAAACTTCTTATTTCCCCGATATCCAAAATCGCTGCATATATAGTAAGTTCATCAATAATTGATATGGATCAGTTGGTCAATGGTTAAAAAGAAGTTGAATAATAACACATTCAGTGACCGTGTAATTATTCAAGTTGTGACAGGTTAATATAATAGAACTATATAACAACTAAACATGTTTTGACAAGGATCTGTATACTACAAGAATTATGTTGCATATCCGTTACGTGATTCGTCTCGCGAAGGTAGTAAAATCACAAGCCACCAGGGTAGACCCTCACGAATCCTTCTGAGATTATTTATTCATGAAAGGTCGAAGTGTTCCGAATGATGAGTCCTCACCATTATGTAGCAAATTCATAGTGCACTATCATGCAAATGTATACACCGTGTCCACTTTTTTATGGTGGTACCGAGTCATTTCTCACGGAAACTCTGCACCGGGGCTAGATATCCCCACCGTTGCTTAGACGAAACCGAAAATAGGCATGTTTTGGCAAAACAATATTTATTAGAACCTTTACTACTTTCAGGCATGGTTTTATGCATATATACTATTTCACAATCATATTAATTACATGGTAAGTGCCGTTTTTCGAAAATCTACCCAATGTTTGACACTTCTCTCGGTTCAAATTTGTCAGACAATCATTCGTCAAGTTTAAGGGCATAAAGTTCACATTTATCCTTTGTGATTTATCAAGTTTGTTTCTGCCTTATAGTTTGCATGTTAACAGATCAAATGCAACTATTAAAGCCGATGGGGACAAATATATTTAACAGGGTCATGCAAAAAACAACACGTCACTTTTGATAATTGTCTGTCCGCCATCTTGTTGTGACTGCACCATGACACGAAAAAGCGGCACGTACAAGACAGTGTTGTTGGTGGTAAATCTGAATGTTCTAGTCTTTCTTTGCTTTTTAAAATCATAGATTATAAAGCTCACTACCTCGATCATTGCGTATGTTTTCTTCTTTCATCAGGGACATGTCATTGAGAATGTCTTTCATATCAGTTAACTCCACGATAGCCATCTAGGTTTAACGCATTTCCGAAGTTTCCTAGACAGAATGTTAATAGCAAATAATGAACTCAGCCATGTCCTGAGCTAGATTTACCATGCTAAACAGATCTATGACTAGCTGTTCACCGATTGCTTATGACATGCACGTTGGTTGTTTTAAACATATGCCGTCTTGTTCTTTGAAGAGCATATGCCTCTTGATGATTTTATCACTACTTGATGTCATCTCATGTAAATAGTCCACAATAGTTATTATCGATTCTGAATAAATGTTCTGTGGTCCAGCATAAGCGGCTGGATTCTTTTGTTAAAAAAATCTGCTGATGCAAAAACGTTTCCTTTCTAATGTCTTCGTCCGTATTTATGTTCCTGGTTGAAATTCTTTTCGAAAGAGATGAAAGTCGATTGAGTAAATAAACTTTACGCATTTATAGGAGAGTGAATTACATTCAATAAAAAGTCTCTTTGATAACATGAACTCGGTTCTATTTCATTTTAAATCATGGTGATATCTGTCAAGGACTTATACGAATCCGTTTTCTACGAGTTCCTTCCCTTAGTGCATTTTTAAGTGGCTTTTTCACACGCAGTTAATTTATTGCTCTTATACGCAAAATGTTGATCCCCTTGATAGTGTAGATAAAACAAATAGTCGTTCAATCGATACGATGAAATGTTATATAGAATATAGGGTTCTTTCTACAAATAAACAATATTGACCATAATCACTTACTCAATGGAATGTCCTGACAACAAGCTTCTTAATGCTATTGTATTCGACAGATTTGAGAAAATAATGTCACAGCAAGAAGAGTCTGACAAGGAGTTCTCAAACTGGGTGAAGCTAGTACAAGGTCTTATGAATGCCAGAGATGGTACAACTAATCATATTAAAAGTAAAGTGGAACCATTCGTTCAAAAGATATTGCGAATGCATGGAGCCAATGACAAGGACCACTTCAAAGAATTGTTAAAAAAAGTTGCGGTAAATGGAAAGGTAGCAAAAAAACATTTACATAAAAAAGATCCAACCAAAATTCGATGGTACCTTGTAGATAACAGCTGTAATGTTTGCGAAAAAATATTTGAAGAACTATTTGATAATTTCAAAGACAGGTAAAAGTACAAAATTGTTTTAAATATGTTTTGCATATAATGGCATATAAAGTGTAGTTCAATTGCTGTTTTCTGTATAAAGTTGATGTAAGTCTATAGAGAAAACTAAATTGATAAATTTATCATGAATTATAGTCTATGGTTTTGTAATCCATGGAGTTTAAGGCCTCATTTCAACATTTTGGCAGTCATACTGTTATAAGTTGTATAAATCATGGACCCTTGATACACCTAGATATCTGTACCAAACGATGTTTATCTATTACTAAGCATATAACCTTGGCTAAAGCTTCTCTACAGAGATAGGTGGGGGGAATTACTTCAAGACCAATATCTTCAAAGATATTTAGTCCTCTCACGAATCAAACTCACATCCCTTAACTTTTTATAAGATGTACTGCTTCAAAAATATTTGTATTTAATGTCCGAATGCAAAGAGTATTGATTTCGTTTTCAATTGCTTAATTTGAATAGAACCTGTACAGTTTTAAAGATTTATCAAGCTATCATTTGAATCAAACTATTCTAAAAATAAGTTGTTTACAGTATTAAACTACGTTGTTTAACGGTTGGCTATATTTGAATTATTTGTCTTAAATAATACTTTCATTCGTGGATTTTTTTTCGATATGAAACATGAAAACATATATAAAGGAGAGAGCAATAATACCACCCTTAGTATAAGACAACAATTTCTATCTATAACTATAACACATAGTTTTGTAGTTTATAATCATTGTTATACAACTTATTAGAAAATAAATGCTTAATTTCTATATTTCTTTTAGTTGGTGTTCTTGTAAGCAATGGATTTGTAACAGTAAAATAGAGCAAGTAGAACCATCATCATATTGGTGGATACTTGCTAAAATGTACATCGCTAAATATGAAATTATTGATGCAGTCAAGCCAGAAGAAGTTGAACCATTGGAAATATTCAACCTAATGAAACATTGTAAATTATTTGACGGAAACTTAAGTGATCAAGTTAAAGAAGTAACTATATCTTTTACACACTTTTGTTTCAACTTAATGCTTTAGTTTAATTTAAAGCTTTAAATTAAAGAGTAAATCATATCCACACAATTTCAGCAATGTTCGGGCCACGGGACTAAATGATTGTTTCAGGCCTTATTTTACGTTGAGTAATAATGCAATGCAATTACTGATTGAGCGCGTTTACAAAATTGTCGTCATATATTCGTTACCAATGGGATGCACATAAACTGCTATATCTTTTTTTAAATAGAGCATTAAATATACAATCAAACCTGTCTATAGCGGTCAGCTAAGGGACTGGCTAAAAGTGATCACTATAGACAGGTGACCAGTATATGCAGGGTCTCTTACAACAAACAAACAAATAAATATATACAAGAAATGTCGTTAATTTACGCTGTTTCATCACAATAATTATACTGTACTCGTATATTAACATTACATTTTATTTTTATATATAGACAATCCCAGAAATTTAGTCCGACAAAGTTATCTCCCCTGACTACTCTTCAAATCCGCAGTTAAGGTACTGAAGAAAAATCGATATGAAATGCAGACGTGAAAACATTTTGTTGGTAATTAATATTAAGTGTCCCTTAATTGAACTCCTAGTGTTGTACTGATGTATTTAACAGATAAGATCATACAGACAGTTGATTAACTTATTACATAATATTACATATTTGACCATCACAGAATATGACACCATATACATTGCAGCTAATTATGTACAATAATGTTACTTTAACTAAGTAATAATTGTAAAAAGATTGTCTGCCAAATTAGTGATGTAGGACTTGTTTGTGACCTGTTTCCATATACATTCAAAACTGAATATTTGTATGACAATATTTTCCTAAATATTCTAAATACATCAGGTGTCTTATTAAAATGAAAATGTATGACACTTTAACGTAAGTTTTTAATTTCTAAGGATTTGTTATTATTAAACTATCTTCTCAATTTGAACTTATGATTTCATAAAAAATGTCGATGTCCTGGTTTGATTCAGTATAAAATGAATACATAGCTTTTTGAGCTACATTTAGCTATTTATCATATTTGCTATTTGAGAGAAAAGACAAATACCACGGATATTTTTTTGTTTCAGCTAATATTAAACTCTTTTAAAAATGTAATTAAGTAAGTTTTTTGTTCATCTGATGTTATTTCATTGAAATACATTAAGTTGTGTCGAATATTTAGATTAGTTTGGAAAATGAAACCCCATCCAAGCATTTTGTGATGGATGGGGATCATTATTGGAGAATGGCCGGAGGCCGAAATATACAAGCATTTCACTCCAGTGACCCATTAAATATTCGCTATTTAAAGGTCAAAAAATTTGACCAATCACGTGACCATCTGTTACACATATAAACCTGAGCGCAGCATGTGCGCACTCATATTTTTAAAGTAAAAGTTTATGTTGTCTGCTAAGATGCTAAGCCGGAAAACCTCAAGTAGAAAATAAATAATCTTTTAAAAAAAGACATTATCACGTAAAGGGTGGGTAAATAAGGAAACTGATTTAGTAGAAAACCTGAAAAAACCAAAACAGATGGGTGGGTGCTTGTATATTTCGGCCTCCGGCCATTCTCCAATAATGATCCCAATCCATCACAAAATGCTTGGATGGGGTTTCATTATTTTCGATGGCCTACGGCTCTCCATATACAAGCATTTTTAAAGTACAGACAACATAAAGTGATACAAATAAAACACCCATATATTCCAGAAAAAAACCATGTTGCAACTATTATGACTGACTAATGAATAAATCATTATTTGATAATTGATAATTGTTTGTTATTTTTATCGAATAAACACTAAAAACATTAATCAGATGATAGTCATCATCCAAGTAAAAATGTAAGAACACCATGTGTATTCAAATCCATTTATTTTTTGGACAACAAAAAGTTTTACACCCAATACATAATAATATGTTGCAATAACAAATTGTAAATTGAACAAAAGACTCAAAATACTACTAGGTATTTAATACACAATCTTGAAAAACACATTTATCCTGTATTTCTCTTAAATAGAATTTTGCAAAAATTCTTTGAACTAGACCAATCAGCAGTTCTTAAAATATCTGAGAGCTTACAGCCAGCTTTTGCTGCAGCTGAGGATGATGCACCTCTGTAAGAATGTGCCTTGAATTTACTTATATCAATTCCGGCTAGGTTCAATACATCTTTCAACCAGCGGGCTATGGTACTTGTCGAAACTGCTTTGTATGTTTTAAAAGAAACAAGTAATTGTTTATCTTTACGTACAGATTTTGTACAATCTATATAATACAATAATGTCTTAATTGGACAAAATTCAGCTTTGTCAAAAGCTTTTAATTCTAACAAAATATTTTGACCAGGCTTTGAACTTTTAAGTTTATCCCCACAATCAAAAACAATAATATCTTCTTTGATACACAAATGTTCAACATTCATTGATTTTAAAGTCTGAGCTCTTGCAGCTGTACATAAAGCTACCAATGACACAAGTTTACATGTTACTTGTTTTAATGATAATGATTGCAAAGGCATCCAAGTTGAAATTAAATCTAATACAGTTTTTACATTCCATGTGAATGAATAACGAGGTTTAGACGGTAATTCATTGTGAAGTCCTTTCATAAATCTAGACAAAACACAAAAGTTAATACAAAATTCACTATTATGTAAAAGTTTAATAGTCTCTAGAATAACTGACTTGTGTAGATTAATAACACTATAAGACTTCTTGAGTTGTTTTAGGTAGACAAGAAAAGAAATTATGTCACGTTAATTGGTTTAGTGGGATCACACATCCTGAGATTACACCAAATATACCACTTCCACCAAGCACTAGCATATTGTCTTTGTGTTCCTGGTCGCCAACTCTTGAAGATTGGATCAACAGCCTGTTGTGGAAAGCCTCTATCTTGGAATGATTTCCTGATACTAATACGCCAACAAGTTGAAGAGTTCTGCTCATGGGATGTACTTTCTTGTTGTGTGGTAAACTCACAAGATCCTTGTGTCTTGGTAGCCTGAAAGGTATAGAAATCAAAGATTCTAATAATAGAGGATACCAAGTTTGATTTTTCCACATAGGGCATACAAGAATTGCTTCCTCAACTTTATCTTCCTTTATTTTATTTAAAACACTCCCAACAAGTCTAAAGGGTGGAAAAATGTACGGTTTCCACTGAGACCAATCGAATGCAAAAGCATTCGTACAAAAGGCATCAGGATCTTGAGACCATGAAACATAAGTGTCTAATTGTTTGTTTAGTCTAGATGCAAAAAGATCTATGTTTGGTTGCATTGTACATGAAAAAAGTCTATGAGCAATGCAAGGTTTTAGCATCTGTGGTGTCTGAAAAATTCTTGGAGACATAATCCGCATATATGTTATCGACTCCTGGCAAATGGAAAGCAGTGAGGTAAATATCTCGTGATATACACCACATCCAAATTTGTTTTGCTAAAACATCCATTTCTAGAGATTGCATACCTCCCATATTATTGATATATGATATAGCAGTGGTATTATCACATTGAACAGAAACATGTATTCCTTGAGATTCTTTAAACCAACAATTTAGTGCAAAGAAAATGGCAAGGAGTTCAAGATAATTAATATGGAACATTTTCTCAGTTTCTGACCATCTGCCACCTGTCATTCTTTCCTTATGAACTAAAAAGGAGCCATAACCGTCTAAGGAAGCATCTGTTTGGATTGTGACTGAAATTGGATTTGTCTAATTTTCTTCCCATTTTTATATTCTATGTTTTTGATCCACCAATCGATTTGTTCCAAATCATGAACATCAAGTGTCATAAAAAGTTCATAATCATATTTTTCATGCAATACCCTAGTTTTATGTCTTTCTAAAGTTCTGTAATTTAAAGGACCTTCCAGAATTGCATGAAAGGAGCTTACAACTAATCCAATAAAAGAAGCTTATTCTCTTACTTTAATAATCTTTTTTGTCATTAAAAATTTGCCATAATTTTTTATTTTCTCAATTTTGGATTCTGGTAAATAAACTTTAAATTGGACAGAATCAATGATATAACAAAAGTAAGTAATTCTCTGTGTAGGTATTTGGACAGATTTTTCCATATTGATATTAAAACCCAATGACTTAAATTTTGAAGTCATTAATTGACAATTTTCTGAACACTTTTCTTTAACTCGATGCATATTTATGCTGCCATCAATATAATAAGAACATCTCATGCCTAAATTTCTAAAATAGGCATAAATTGGCTTACATAGTTTAGTGAACACTTGGGGCGCAGAGGATAAACCAAAACATAAACAACTATGCACATAAATTTGATCTCTCCACTTAAATTTTAGATATTTTTGATGATCACAATGAATAGGTACTGACCAGTATGCCTTTTTTAAATCAAGACAAGTGAAAAAATCATTAGGTTGCACTAATTCAAGAACAAAGGGAAAAGTTTCTTGCTTGAATTTTTCATAATGAACAAATTTATTGAGACTTTTCAGATTAATAATAGGACGGAACTCTCCATTTGGTTTATTTACAAGAAAAATGTTGGATAAAAATTCGCCAGGCTCATGTTCTGAAATTTTTATTGCACCCTCTTTCAACATAGTTTCAACTTCTTGATCAATCAAAGATTTTTGTTCATCAGTAAAATTTATAGCACCTGGTAATTTTCTCTGAGTGGGATTATAATCAAATACAATTTTGTACCCTTGTACAGTTTGTAAGATCCAATTATCATTAGTAAGATTTTTCCATTCACAGAGACAAGATTTTAATTGATCTGAATAGCTTCTTACCTTATTATTTGGTAATCTGTCTAATTGGATGTGGCTGTCACAGTAGCTGGCGCCTTTTTTGCTTTCTTTGAAGGATTATCATGTTTATAACCATACTGGCCGTAACCAGATTGGCCTCTTGAAGATGTACCATAACTTCTTCCATAGGGGGTTGAACCATAATTACGTCCCCTCCATTTATAACCTCCACGTTTATTCCTGTTAGAAACAAAAGTAGGTTTTGAGAATGGTAATTTACCCACTCTTATACTTGTGTCACATTTCTTTAGTTCCTTTGAAACATCGTCACCGAACAAAAAACAAGAAATTGGAGTGTTAATGTTACATATTGGTTGATACTTTTGTTTCAAATAAGGTCGAAGAAGGTACCTTCTACGGACACTTAAATTAAACTGAACCTGACCTAGTATGGTCAAAGAATCAGATATTAACCCTTTCAGCTCAGGTAGTTTTGTTAAATGAGTTTTGAGAGTTTTTGCCAGCTGTATAATAGGAATCATTCCAGCCGTGACCAATTTTTGTGTCTCTTTAATAAGTCTATCAGTAGTTTGAACACTTTTTTGCTATCTCGCTCCGAATTTCTTCATTAACCTGGGGAGCTGGCATAAGATTACAGATCGAAGGAACTTTATATTTAGACACAATTTCATTCACACAACACATTTTTGTACACGAGTCATTAATCATTTTTGCTAATGAGTCATGGATAGGTTCGCCCAGTTCAGGGGCTTTCAGTTTGGCCTGAGGCCAAGATTCATCATCCGATTTCTCATCCAGGACACTTTCTTCAAAAAGCCAATCGCCAAATCTTTCAGAAAAATTTGAGCCTCGTCCTCGATTTTCAACATTTTTACATTCACCAGATGAATTATCATCATAAGAAAAGTCATTCTCGTGACTATCGTTCTTATCCGAATAACAGGTATTTTCATTGTTTAATGACGTACCTCTATCGTCTGGAATCCCTAACAGGGTTCTCAATTTTGCAATGTCTGCAGTTTTAAGTTTTGAGATGTCAACATTTTCCAGGCTACCGCCATGTTGATTATTGTTCTCGTCTTTTCTCGTATTTGAACTACTTCTGCCTTTATCGTCCACTCTTTGTACAACTGACCTCATTTTTGGAGCACGTTTAGTGTGCGGACTATGTGGAGAAAAACTCGGTGAAGACGAGACACTGGAAATACTGTCGTCAGAGTCAGTGTAAATAGACAAGACATCGTCTTGTTTTCCTTTTCCTTCCTTTCTCTTGGCCTTAGGCATCAGAAAAATAAGGTTGATGCTCAAATTCGATATAACGAATCTCGTGGTCAAAACCAACGAAGTTGACATAAAGTACAATATCCAAAACGAACGTCGGGTCGCTAAAATGAATATGAGTGCGCACATGCTGCGCTAAGGTTTATATGTGTAACAGATGGTCACGTGGTTGGTCAAATTTTTTGACCTTTAAATAGCGAATATTTAATGGGTCACTGGAGTGAAATGCTTGTATATGGAGAGCCGTAGGCCATCGAAAATAATAGCAATTTTAAGCAGGAGGTCGGACATTACAAAATATTTCTCTTTTTCACTTTTTTTTCATTTCAATTTATTTATTTTTCATGTATTGGTTTATTTACTATATTGTCACATAAATTCATTGATCAATATGCCTAGGTTTTGTATTTTCCGAATTAACAGTAATTTAAGGAGGCGGAGACGGACAAGACACTTTTCCGACTCACTTATTTTTTTAAATTTAGGAAATAACACATTTTACATTATTTCAATGCCACAAGAAGGATCATAAAAACTTGTACTTGTGCCATAATTGAATGATATTAACATTCACTTATACAAATCTTATGCTTTTATCAGCAAAATTTTTATAAATAAAGTACATGTTTTTTCTATAATTAATAAGACGTACGCAATATTTCTATATCCTTCAAATAAATAAAATCAAACATGTACAGCAAATTGTTATAAGCAATGTTTTAAAACATGACCCTTTTTTATAAAATGTTAATATGAAAATATAAATCAAGTTTTTTAGCTAAAAAAGTAAGCCATTTTCTTCAGATTTGATATATTGTCAAGCCGCATATCCACAGTTGCACTAATTATTAAATAATTTAATTATTACTTGTCATTTTTCACTTGAAAAGCATATTCATATATGGATATTGCTGTGCATGTCGACGAAAAGTCATAACAATCTGCGAAGCAAATAATATTGATACGAAAATATCTCCGGTATTCAGAAAAAAAATCTAAATAAAATCATGCATTATCATTAAAATTATCTAATTTATTACATATTTTTCACTCAACCTTGTTTGTGAGAACAAACAAACCTCTCTTCAACAGATTAAATAACAATAATTGCCGTAATCTATTGCAGTAATTAGAGGTGACCGTTAATACAGGTTTCACTGTATATCTGAATATCATTCATGCACTCTTGGACTGAATATAAGCACTTTTCAAGCGTTTTTCAAGGTTGCAAATGAATATAACTATTTTCAAGCATTCAAAATCATTTTAAGCATTTTCAAGATAGATCTTAAATTCAAGCGCTTTTCAATGTATGTACGAACCCAACAAGCGTTGCCATGCTAACTGAGATCGGGACTTCACTGGCATTTTGTGCATTGTGTAGAGGTTGTTCTTTTTTTCTGGTATCCCAATGAATATTGTATTATCATGTACAGTAACCAAGTACATGTGTACAAACAGCACCATTTTGCAGGAAAATGTCATACAATGAGAGTTTTGCAGTCTATCTTTAAAGTGTTATTTTACCTACTTTAATTCTATTTTCTGACCACAACAAGTGACTACAGCTAGTTATGTTTTTTAAGTCGAACAACTTTAGTGATTTCAGCGCTTTGATTACAAATCATAGCCCCTTTGAATCAGCTGCGGGTTAGTTGTGCATAAATGATTATGCCTAACACTGTATAGATTTATTTCGTATCACACACTTTTATCTCTTATCATGTTTGTTGATGATGTTGTAAGGCATTACTTGATATTATTATTTGACCGTGCCAAATCGGGATTCCGGACAGAAATACGCTTTATGAATAAAATCGAACCAGTATGATTAAAAAAAGACACTGCAATATTTAAGATTTAATTTGATCGTACGAATTGTATTTCAGCTAGTTAAATTGAGACACAAACTTATGCATAGTGCAAATAATCGATTAACAGATAAGGAAATGGAAGACAATTTTCATCTGATCAAAGAGTTTCTTAAACAGGTTGCAGAAAACCCAACTGAAACTATCAAAAAGGTTGAGAAGGTAAGATATCTTATGGTTTGAAAATGTTACAGGTAATTTGTGAGTGAAGGCATTTTGAAAAACGGCTAAAATATCTAGTCATTTTACGAAATGATTAAAACTTAAGAATCGTGCTTACAAATTAATTGCCTTAAAGTGTCAAGAAAAATAATTATATTCTTCAAAAAGTGTACATGTACTTTATATATAATAATTGCCAGACATCATTTAAATTGAAATAATGAGACCTTATATGGGTGATAATGAAATCTTCCTCTTTTCGTTCACGACTACACAGTCAGACCTGTCTTATGGATGAATTTGTTGTCCAATCATAATAAATATTGACGTAAACCAATTTGCAACAAAAGTTTTTTGCGTAATGTTACTGCCAAACATAATATAGACAAAAAATGTAATGTGGAAACGACATTAAAGCCAGATCTAAAACTTTAACGCCAAAATTACGAAGGGAAATAATCCATAATATAGGCAGGTAGATGTTGGGTGTTTTAATTTTCTTTATCACATGGTATGTTGTCAATGTATGAAGTTTCATAAAGATCTGACTATAAATACAGACATATATGGAAAAGAAAATTTATTTCGCATAGATTTTTGTCTAGTATCGTTAGCACAATATAACTTGTCTGTGTTGGTCTGACTTTAAATAGTACCACAATAAAACAAATGTCTAATTTGAAATTGTTCTGAAGGATATAATCAGATACAAACTTTAAACCTGTACTTTATCATGATAATATACTTTGTTACTGCGAGTTTAACAGCTAACTAACTGAGAGTTCTGATTTTATAGAATGGAAGGTCATACAACACAACAACATCAACAATAATCTTTATTGCTCAAACTTTAATACATGTATAAAACGCATTCGTACAAATGTAGTGTCAATATCATGTTCAAGTTAATTCTGTATAACAGATCATTTTCTTCTTGTGTTCGTTATTTCGCATAACTTGAAAAAAGCAAGTCATACGAAACAGTTCACCTTCACGTATTTTCTCTGATTAATCAGTACTAGACCCCTACACTGATCAAGTATTTGTCTACATTATCACATAAAATATCGTAAACGGATACTCACGAAACAGTATCGGTGTGAGTTTCAGTTACATGTTTTACTGGAAGTCTGTAATCTTAACAAGTAGACCACATAAGAATTAGGATGTATTTTTAATGAAAACAGGCTTGTTCCTATTATAACCGATTTATCGGCTGTACCAGAGAAACTTATTATAAAATGCAATGATAGAAAATGTAGTTCTTGTTAAAAAAAGGATTAGTTTGTTCATCAGCCAGAGGAGACTTTAGAGGATTAGGCTTTTCAAATAGCACTCCTAATGATAATTCTGTGACGACACAGATTGTTTAAACAACATGATATTCACATTCAAAATAAGTACACAGCAATGCTTATATAATGGCAATTAGCTTGTTTGAATTTCTGATTGATCATACTCAAAAGTCTTGAAAAAAGTAAAGTTGGTAGCATAAATTAATGGTATAGTAAATGGCCTTAAGTTTTCTGATGCAATAAATAATGTTGAAATATTTCGAAAACTTTTTTATATCTTTTTCATGCCGATTAGTAATCAACCACACACATATATCTATTAAGTTGTTTTAACAAGTTAATTGTCAGTAGTTAATACTCATGTGCTAGTGAATCCCAAAACTGGTTAATACCACATTTTTATGTGTCTGGGCCCCTTTCAAAATCGCCGACATAGGCCTTGAAATTAGCATTATTCGTGGCTTGAGTGAATTTCTTAAGAAATTGAAATTTTTTGCGTGTCTCCCAATCGGACCGAAATGGGAAATGCCCTTATGTAACTAGGATTTCATCGCCATACACATTCAGGGTAATTGATTGCAGAAAAATTGCGCAAAATGGTGGTAAGAAAACATATTTTAGTTTATGTAAACTACCGATATTTAGACCTTATTTCGGGAAAATACAACTGATTGAAATGCAAGTATTGTGTCGAAAAAGAGCAAAAACTGTCCCCCCTTTTGATCCGCCAAGCATTTCCTTGGTAACTGCAATCCAGGTTATTCCCTGGGTAATTTTCTTTTGGAGGAGGGAATAAATTGGCCAAGTTCATCTGCTAGTTAATTTGTAATAAAATAAGAGCATCTTGAGATCGCGTTAATGGACAAATGTCCATGTCTCAACCAGTAAAGGGTTAAGTAACAGAAAGAAGGAATTATAACAAAATATAACCAAATAGACTATAATTGTATATTCCAACATTAATTTTACTAGTATAGGAAACATTTTGGCATAAAAAACTTCTGTTTATGACTAATTAAGAGAATTGAATAATATCATTGTCAAATATTGTATGCGAAAATTTCTCTAAAAATAGTTACTCTTAAACTTAAGTCCAGTTTCCGGTTGATTTTTTCAGGGTTTACGCTGAACTCGATACACATATACAGAGGACAAAAATAATAAAACCTGTTGTTGCAATTTGTTTGACGTCAAGGTGCATATTGTGCTAACTTGAGGGGCTTATGTAGGGTCCATCTGAGTTCAACTACAGTATCATACAGTTTCTCTTGAAGAGTTTTCTTATTCGGTCACATTGCTAATCTCTCCTGGTTGTGTCTTTGTCAGGATTGAAGGGTGTACTCCGTTGGTCTCTACGTATCAATAAGGCGTTGATTGACAATTCTTTCCATTCAAGTTTTTGCTACATAGCTGGCAAGGATAATGGGGCGATAACTAACAGTTTGCTTTGGATTTTTACCTTTTATAACAACCTCCCTCCATATTTAGGACAGAGTACCTGATAACCAGCCGTGGCTGAAAATTTTCGGGAGTTTGATAATAATCGTGTTGCCTAAATGGGTCAACTTTTCATTTGTGATTCCTCTGTGTTTCATATGGTCCTGGAACGTCTTGGTTTCGAGATGTCTGATAGTTGCTTGACGTTCTGTAAGTGTCATACTCTTTTCCATTTGAAGCAGTGTCACCCTGTTTGCTTTTCGTTCTCTCTGCTCTCTTCACATTTCTCTCTGGAGTTCAGTGTGGACTAAGATGTTACTCACATCCTTGTAATTGTCAGCTACCATTCTCTCTTGAGACTCTCTGACTTTCTTAATCATTCAGTTGTTTAACAAGTCTCCAGAGCCTTTGTCCATCCTTTTTTAAGATTAAATGTGGATGTTTTAGTTCTCGAACTTTTCCTGGATGCAGCAAGCTTATACCATGGCATGCTGTTTTAACGTAAATAGGTTACAAATTGCCTAAATATACGAATTAACTGTTACATAAATATTAAGAAAGTGTTTACACTCATTTTGTGCATTATCTACATAGTAATTGTTAAAATTCAAAACAAACAAATAATTGCATAAAACTTTAAATTGTAAACGTTTGATCGCAGCAACAATGTTCTTGTTTTTGGTTATTCAATCAAAATCAAACAGGACGTTTTTATAATAAATTGAATGTACTGTCGCTGTCTTGATAAAGATATAGAATGCATGATCTAAATCCGGGGCAACTGGGTTTGATGCCTGACCGAGGCAAGTCATACCCTAATATAAACATCGACATTCAATATCGAATTCCCTTCGTAGATGGCAAAATTGTAGGCTCTTTGTGACAAAATAATCTATTACTGGTAACGGAAAGTGTCTGAGAAAGCTGGTAAACGAAGATGATAACATAGTAAAGTGTTGATAAACGATGTTAAATCAAGTGAAATAAAACATTCCCAAAAATGAGACCAAGAAACTGCATTATATTGAATATTATCGATATTAATTAAATAAGTAAATGAATTGCAATTCCATGTTTTATCTCAAACTTAATTTCAATTATGTTACTAGTAATAAAATGAAAGTGATGCATTGAATTTTAGAACAATTTTTACTTTTATTTTAGCTAGAATCAAGCACTGTTATTCTCTTCAATGATGATGGTGAATATAGTGAACAAGTAAAGGAAGCTCTACGACTACAAAACATGAGTTTGAAAAATGATTTAAAAGCACCCGAGGGAATGCAAGGAGCTGACATAACATCTGTGACAGCATCAAATATAGCATTAAAGGTTTGAAGTATACATATATGTTACAAGACCGCAATCTTACTCACTTTAACCAAACTTACTTGTCAACATATTGGTGCGTGTTACGTCTCGGCTGTCATAAAATATAATCATGTGTAACTTTAACGTGTAAATGACTTATTTTTGGACAAGTTTGAACATGTGTTTGATTTTATTAGTTTAATTGAGATTTTAATTGAGATTTTACAGCGCAATAAACACACAAACAAATTTGAATAAGTGTTACGTAAACGCTACAAATGTATACGTATTTACATATAAATATTATAATCTGGCAAGATATTGTAGGAATAAATTGAAAATAATTTGGTAACTAGATGATCAATGCAATACAAGTTTTGTTTGTTTGTTTGTTGGGCTTTACTCCATTGAAACACATTGTATAGTGGGGTCGATAACTGCAACAATCTTTCACTTAGTGATACAGGCACCAAATTTGGCACAGAGGGCCTGTATGGTCTACCATTCACAAAAAGCACGATTTCCACTTCGAAATTCAAGATGGCCGCCGTTCCTAAGCATGCGCCTGGGAGTCAGCTTCCCAAAGCAACTTCTTTTTACCGCTTTAGATGTGTTATAGGATGATACATTATACTGTTTTTGCATACTAAAAATTTAAACCATGTTAAGACATTGATTTACATCATGTGATATACTTCCAAAATCAAGGTCAAGGTCATGGTAAAGGTAACATACATGAGAAAGTTGTTTCAAACTTCTTGAATCATTTGAATGATCATGCGGAATTCGAGATGCAATTATAACAAGTTATTATTCAAATTAACTTGATGTAATCATTGACAAATATGTGGGCGTAATTGACATTTGCCGTGACCTTGACCTTGATCCAAGGAGGATGTTAATAGGCCTACCACGTAAATACTAATTAAATAATCAAACAATTAGTTTATCTGAGACGTTTATTTGACAATGAAATATGAAAATATATATTTTATTGCTTTCATCAATAGTTTACTATGTTTTTGCTTAATATTGTCAACATGTTGAGTAGGTCAAACGTCAATGTCAAATGAGAAGTGCATAAAGTGATGTTATCAGAAATCTAACACCACTTTAAGAAAATGAAGCAATGATTCTCATAATCCTTGATAAAACCAAAGGTTTCAGCAATAATGCGTGATGCACACATGTCTAGAAGTCAACAATTTATGTTCCATGTCGTATAGATAGTTCAAATAGTGTTGTGATAATTATATGAATGCAAACATTAGATGGTTTAGTATGTGTGATGATTTCATTATTCATGCAAGCACACAATCAAGTTCATTTAAAACTGTCTCGATAGCATTTGCATCGCTCATGACATTCCCTCTTGTCACCACAGTTGGTTAACTGTTGACAACTTTTGGCAATCGTTGAAAGGTTGGCCAATAGCTCGTGCCATTTGCTACTGTTTTACCAGAGCCAGTCGACTGGATTTTGATCTTGATAACCATCAATTGACCCAAAATACACACTGCGTCGAAGACAGAACTTTTTACAGGTTCACAGAAAGACGCCCTTGTATGTGGAATTGCAACATAATATATTTGCTCATGGACAGAAAAGTCAAGCCTAGCGTCGCAACATTGTCTGTAAGACCGTTCTAATCGCACATAATCATGACTTATTTCTAGAGTGTTGACTTCTTAATATTGACTTAATTATAGCTTTTTCGAAGACCTACATAAAATGACTACCAGTAAAATCGTGAAAGAACAACATTCTATTAGATTTTTCTGAGCCGTCATTTTGTGTATTGGTTACCTCCTAATTGACTACCCTAGACCAAACTCAATCCAAGGTTTATAAAATCTGCACCTTTAAAGAGATACAAACGCGTTGTTTCAACAACATCAGTCACGCATGCTTTATTATAACAAATTTTTGCCTGTTGCTCTATAGTGTAAAGTGGCTTGAATATGATTCTTCGTGAATACAAGGATTCGTTTTATTGTAAAAACTAATAGATGCATTTGATAGTGCAATCTCACATTTTGTCACAAGAACAACATTACAAAAACACGTGGTAAGTATTTTGTCGGATCAGAACCCAACGTAGTACGGTCTTGTTGTCACTACCACGTACAATTTTCTGCCAATTTGGTCGTTACTTTGTTTTGATATCTACTCTATGGCGCTCACGTTTGTCTCTAATTGACCCTCATAAACATCGAAACTAATTGTATCTGTACGTTCTGTTATATTTCGAGGCATACGCATGCACCTATGGAATTAAATCTTAAAAAAGCATATTATCCAAAGGCCCTTAATGCTTTCTAAGAAAAATAATATACGAGCTAGAATCCATAAATAAAAATTGCATCGGAAATAGGCTGATAGTCATAGATTATGACCGCAGTCTGAAAAGTATTCGCCAACTGAAATTTCTGACCTGAAAAGTTTGCTGGTGTCACTTTGAGTGGCTACGAATGACTAATCTGTTAGGCTGCTCGTTTTCTAGCATATTCAAATTTGCAAATTGACTTGGAGTTAATATAGAATATTCATTTGAGCTACTAACAATTGGGCGGAGACTTTAACTTTGAATTTGCCGATAGAAAGAGCAGCACTAGTCTAAATCGGTTGTTATAGAAATACACAATGGATTTTTGTAGACATTTCCTGCTTTACATGTAGTTAATCTTTTTACTGCCTTATCGTAAATAACATTAAGATTTGGGATGCAACTTCGGTTGGATACTGACAAAAATGGAGATGGAGCTACTGAGACATAAAAAAACTTTATGAATACATGTATGTTATTAAAGCAGATTTTGGATTTAAACCGTAGTCATGGATGATAACGGATTAATTTCTGATTTGTACAACTTGATACGAACGCCGCTGAATTTTATTCACAGTTGTCCGGGATCAACGCTCCTAAATGAGTGTCAATGGAAAGAGAACCCTACATCTAACCCAATGATTCAATCAGTATTATTTAAATTCCGTGCGAGCAGTACACCATTGTGGTAAATTAAGCCCTGTTACCATTGGCTCCTCAACGTTGACTGACGATAGTTATGTACGTAATATTAAAAGGGGTTAATTCGAATGCATTTGAGACTTCTTAGTATAGTGTACAGAGAACTGTTTGATATCAACAGCTCACAAACAAAGAAAAAATTCATGTGTCAATACAGCAATAAGCACACTTCAAACTGACACTGATATACATGCTGAGTATCATAGTACAGCGGTCGTATATGTAATGTTTCGGATCCGGAACAGCGCAAGATGCCTAGGTTTTACTGTAGTGATGTCACCAGATGCACTGGTTATACTTTGAGATATATTCTAATAAATGAAAAATGTTCTGAATCAATTAGGAGCAATGAATTTCATCCGAGAATAAGCGTAAGTGTATAAAATTAAATTATTTGGCGTCTTGTAATGGCCGCCATTTTGAATTGACAGTCATTAAATGGATTTTGTTTTAAAGAATTTAACTGAATTGTTTAATTGTCATAAAATATTGAAATTATATTGATAAATACGTAAATAAAAATAATTTAAAAAGTTATTGTATATGAACAGGACAAAAGTCCCTATCATCGGCGGCAATCTTGAAAAAATGGCGGCCATCTTAAATTTGGAGGTGGAAATCGTGCATTTTGTAAACTACACACTATGTACAACAACTGTACCAAATTTGGTGCTTGTATCACAAAGTGAAAGATTGTCGTGAAAAATGACACTTATCGACCCCACTAGTATAGGTCATACAATAACAAATATCAAAAGCCGCGCGGTTTACTTTTTTTAGAAAGTCACCAAATAACATCTCATGTCTGCTTAATTTATGTCAACATGTTAACATCGGATTAAACCTCAACATGTACTAGTATGATATAAGCTCGTATACATTAAACTTATCATGTACTTTGTTTTACTCTTATTAGCCACTAGAAAAGAAATTGGAAGAAAGTAAAAAGAAGAATGAAGAATTGGTGAAACAGAATAAGGTTTGTGATAAATTGCTTTTCGACCATAATTTAATTTGATATTCATACACAAGACCCGTTGACAACGTTGAACAGAATTTAACATGTGTCTTTAATTCAATCTTAAGAACCAGTTTAGCTGATATTCAATTTATTTCTGCATAAATGATAATTCGTAGTTTCTAAAAAGTATATGCACATTTGCTATACCCGACGCAAAAACAAGTTCGCCATTAACGCCGTGACAACATATTTTAAAGGTCATATAACGGCGGTCAGTCAACCTACTCATCCTCCAGGAAAGGCTAAATCTCTGGCTTTAGCTGTTAACCAACTACTAAGAGCATACTTTCGTCAGTGACTGATAACTGTCCTACATAAATAAAAATCATTAGTAGAAGGTAGAATGTTCGTAGAAATAATTTCATGAATAAGATCCACGAAGGTATGGCCAGCCCGGAAATCAAACCCACGGCCCTTGATCAATAGACTTGCGTGCTACTAATTGTGCTAGCCGGGCGGCTATGCAATTCTAGACTTACTCGTATTGAATAACATGTATTTTAATGAAATAACTAAACCTATTCAATAACAAATATCAAAAGCCTCGCGGTTTACTTTTTTTAGAAAGTCACCAAATAACATCTCATGTCTGCTTAAGGTGGGTCGGTACCTTACTCGGAGGGAAAAACGAAAAAAGTATTTTGTCACTGATTATGATAAAAGTTGGCAGGCAGATACCTTCATGCTTCTCGTTTGTTTTTCTGGTAACCTTAGCGACGTTGTCGTTTTTTTCACGACGTCATGGACGTCACAATGGTTCGCGCTGAAAACAGGCATGCAAGTGCATTAAACCCACATATTTAAGATATTGAATGTCGCGATTTTTGAAATCTACGCACTTTTTGTGTCATTTTAATGAAATAAAAAAGGAAAGTGAACGTTCTCAGTTTTTCACAATATCGCGTTCAAAGTAAAATTACCTCCAAAACAACCACGTTAATATAACGTTACACTGACGTTGTGATTAAAGCATTTGTTGTAAAAATAAATAAAAGCGGATTTTGATTAACTTATGTTTAATTAATTTTGAACAGATCAGATGCTTAGTGTTACAAAAAATTAATAAAGAACTGGAAAGAAACTACCAAATTGAATTTACAAGAAAATTACATACATAACCCAAAATCACAACGTCAGCACAACGTAATATTAACGTCGTTGTTTTGGAGGTAATTTTACTTTGAAAGCAATATTGTGAAAAACTGAGAACGTTCACTTTCCTTTTTTATTTCATTAAAATGACACAAAAAGTGTGTAGATTTCAAAAATCGCGATAAGAATTTGACCACCGTTCTGCTTTAATATGAAAAAAAACCGTTATAACTCGGCAATTGGTGAATCCTTTTAGACGTGAAAACCCTAAATTCAGTGATGAAATGTACAATCTTTACGACTGACGTGATATTTAGATAATCGAAACAAAATGATTGTATGCAACAACATTTCAGAAACATTTTGGAATAATTACCTTTGTCCTCGGACATTCAATACTTTAAATATATGGGTTTAATGTTCTTGCATGCCTGTTTTAGCGCGAACCACTGTGACGTCCGTGACGTCGTGAAATAACGACAACGTCGCTAAGGTTACCAGAAAAGCAAACAAGAAGCATGAAGGTATCTGCCTGCCAACTTTTATCATAATCGGTGAACGTAATATTTTTTTCGTTTTCCATCCGAGTAAGGTACCGACCCACCTTAATTTATGTCAACATGTTAACATCGGATTAAACCTCAACTTGTACTAGTATGATATAAGCTCGTATACATTAAACTTATCATGTACTTTGTTTTACTCTTATTAGCAACAAGAAAAGAAATTGGAAGAAAGTAAAAAGAAGAATGAAGAATTGGTGAAACAGAAAGAGGTTTGAAATAAATTGCTTTCAGACCATAATTTAATTTGATATTCATACACAAGACCCGTTGACAACATTAAAAAGAATTTCAATTGTGTATTTAATATAATTTTAAGAGACTGTGATGCTGAAATTTTGTTTAATTTCTGCATAAATGATATTCATGGTTTGTATAAATTTAACGCACCTTTGCCATACCAAACGCAAATACAAGTTCGCCATTAACGCCGTTGCAACACATTGTATAGGTCATATAACGGCGGTCAGTCAACCTACTCACTCTTCCTGAGAAAGCTTAATCTCTGATTTAGCTGTTAACCAACTACTAAGCGCATACTTTCGTCAGTGACTGATAACAGCCCTACATAATAAAAGAAATATTGGTTAGAGGAGAATTGTCGTAGAAATAATTCCATGAATAAGATCCACAAAAATTATGTACAGCCCGGGAATCGAACCCACGTCCCCTCGATCAATAGACTTGCGTGCTACCAATTGAGCTAGCCTGGTGACTATGGAATACTAGACTTTCTCGTATTGAATTTCATGTATTTTAATGAAATTACTAAACCTATTCAAGAACAAATAGCAAAAGCCTCGTGGTTCACTTTTTTTAGAAAGTCACCCAATAACATATCAAGTCTGCTTAATTTATGTCAACATGTTAACATCGGATTAAACCTTAACCTGTACAAGTATAATATAAGCTCGTATACATTGAACTTATCATGTACTTTGTTTTACTCTTATCAGCAACTAGAAAAGAAATTGGAAGAAAGTAAAAAGAAGAATGAAGAATTGTTGAAAAAGAATAAGGTTGGAAATAAATTGCTTTCAGCCCATAATTTCATTTGATATTCATACATAGGTTCGAGACCCGATAAATACTTTGAACAGAATTTAAAATGTGTCTTTAATTAAGTCTTAAAAGCCAATGGAGCTGATATTTTGTTTTATTTATGCATAAATGACATTTTTATAGTTTCTATAAATTATATGCACCTTTGCTATACCAAACATAAAAACAAGTACATCATTAACGCCTTTGCAACACATTGTAAAGGTCATATAACGGCGTCACTCAACCTATTCACTCCTCCTGGAAAGGCTACATCTCTGGATTTAGCTGTGAACCAACTACTAAGCGCATACTCTCGCCAGTGACTGACAACTGCCCTACATAATTAAAAGTTATTGGTAGGAGGGAGAATGGTCGTTGAAATAATATCATAACCAAGATCCACGAAATTATGCCCCGCCCGGGAATCAAACCCTCGACCCCTCGATCAGTACACTTTCGTGCTACCAATTGAGCTAGCCGGGCGACTATGAAATACTAGACCTACTCGTATTGAATTTCATGTATTTTAAGAAATTACTAAACCTATTCAATAACAAATAGCAAACGCCTTGTTGTTTACTTTTGTTTGAGAACGTCACTCAATAACATCTCATGTCTGATTAATTTATATCAACATATCAATTAAATATCAACCTGCACAAATATGATATAAGCTCGTATACAATAAACTTATCATGTACTTTGTTTTACTCTTATCAGCAACAAGAAAAGGAATTGGAAGAAAGTAAAAAGAAGAATGAAGAATTGGTGAAACAGAAAGAGGTTTGAAATAAATTGCTTTCGGATTATAATTTAATTAGTTATTCATACATAGGATCAAGACCCGTTGACAACGTTAAACAGAATTAAAAATGTGTCTTAAGAGCAAGTGGAGCTGATATTTTTTTATTTCTATATAATTAAAGAAAACAAAATGATATTTCATAGTTTCTATAATTGTTTTGCACCTTTGCTATACTAAACGCGAAAACAAGTTCGCCAATAAACTTTGTTAAACTTTTGTCACTGAAATAGGTTCTGTAAATGTTGTTATAAACTATTAAATGTAAATGTAAGAATAAGGTTTGAAATAAATTGCTTTCAGACCATAATTTAATTTGATATTCATACATAGGTTCGAGACCCGTTAAATACGTTGAACAGAATTTAAAATGTGTCTTTAATTTAGTCTTAAAAGCCAATGGAGCTGATATTTTGCTTTATTTATGCATAAATAATATTTCTATAGTTTCTATAAATTATATGCACCTTTGCTATACCAAACATAAAAACAAGTACATCATTAACGCCTTTGCAACACATTGTAAAGGTCATATAACGGCGGTCAATCAACCTATTCACTCCTCCTGGAAAGCCTAAATCTCTGGATTAAGCTGTGAACCAACTACTAAGCGCATACTTTCGCCAGTGACTGACAACTGCCCTACATAATTAAAAATTATTGGTAGGAGGGAGAATGGTCGTTGAAATAATATCATAACCAAGATCCACGAAAGTATGCCCCGCCCGGGAATCAAACCCTCGACCCCTCGTTCAGTAGACTTTCGTGCTACCAATTGAGCTAGCCGGACGACTATGAAATACTAGACTTACTCGTATTGAATTTCATGTATTTTAATGAAATTACTAAACCTATTCAAGAACAAATAGCAAACGCCTTGTTGTTTACTTTTTTTGAGAACGTCACTCAATAACATCTCATGTCTGATTAATTTATGTCAACATATCAATTAAATATCAACCTGCACAAATATGATATAAGCTCGTATACAATAAACTTATCATGTACTTTGTTTTACTCTTATCAGCAACAAGAAAAGGAATTGGAAGAAAGTAAAAAGAAGAATGAAGAATTGGTGAAACAGAAAGAGGTTTGAAATAAATTGCTTTCGGATTATAATTTAATTTGTTATTCATACATAGGATCAAGACCCGTTGACAACGTTAAACAGAATTAAAAATGTGTCTTAAGAGCAAGTGGAGCTGATATTTTTTATTTCTATATAATTAAAGAAAACAAAATGATTTTTCATAGTTTCTATAATTGTTTTGCACCTTTGCTATACTAAACGCGAAAACAAGTTCGCCAATAAACTTTGTTAAACTTTTGTCACTGAAATAGGTTCTGTAAATGTTGTTATAAACTATTAAATGTGAATGTAAGAATAAGTGAAAAAGTTCCACATTTATTTTGAATCCTCCAAGTCATGTGAAGTTTATGTATCAAGAATTGTCTGCTTTAAGATTAAGTTTGTTCAAATATATAGTTTGAAAGGCCGCTTACACACAGATATTTGTAACAAGCAATCATTACGGTTCATATTTTATATCATGCTGTGTTTATTTGCTGTAGAATGAAGTGTGTACATCGGAAGAATCAGAAAAGAAGGTCAACCAGAACAAGGTATTATTCATGTTTTATTTGTTGTTTTGTTGTCACATGTACTCTTACGATTTCCAGCATTGTAATGGGGTTTAAAGACGAAAGAACATAAGTTTAGACAGTGTCCGGTCAACATTACTCAACTGACCAGGAATATCCATAAGAATATACATAATTGAATATAGCATTTAGTTTTCAATTAGTTTGTAACAATAAATTGTCAAAACCCTGTTGCTTTAGCTCACTGTACAGCCTGAAAGACGTTAGGGGTAAGGCGTCAACATTCACAAGGAGTTCAGTATCTAGTGTGACCCTCGTTACAAGCTAATACTGCTAAACACCGACGTCTCATGCTACAAATTAGCTTTCTGATAACACGTAGAAGGATTCTGGCCCATTCAACTCGCAGAGCACGTTCAAGGTCCCGCACGTCGTCGACGTTATGATTTTCTCTTACACGACGACCTAAATGGTCCCATAGGTGTTCAATCGGTAACAGATCATGCGATCTTGCAGGCCAGGGGAGAAGTTGCACGTTGTTTCGACGTAGGAAACCCTGTGTGTGACGCGCGGTATGCGGGCGGGCATTATCTTGCTGGAAAATCCCCACGTTATGTTGCTGCATAAATGGCAATGCAACAGGTTCGAGGATTTCATCACAGTATCTTTGTGCATTAAGGATGTCAGGCACAGTAACGAGTTCAGTCTTAAAATCATGGTAAATCCCAGCCCAAACCATTACACTGCCACCTCCGTATCTATCTCGTTGGACAAAGTTGTCTGCGTGGAGCCTCTCACCTCGTCTACGCCACACTCGAATCCTGCCATCCGCGAAGGATACATTAAACCGCGATTCGTCGGAAAATAACACATTGTTCCATTGTCTGCGTGTCCATGGACGATGCCCCCAAATCATTGGAGCCGTTCCTGACTATGCCTATGCGTCAACGGAATCCCGACGTAAGGTCGACACGCCTTTAGCCTTGCCGCGCGAAGCGTATTTCTCACAGTTCTGAGGCACACCCTAGTCCCAGTAGTATTCATGAGATCTCGGGCTATCTTCCCACTGGACATAAACCGGTTACGTCGAGTAAGCGTCGTGATGTGACGGTCTTCGATTTGCATTATTTACGTGGTCTGCCTGATCTGGGTCTGTCGTTGACTTGTCCTGTTTCCCTTAGACAGTTTCTAAGGCGACTAATTGTAGACTCATGGCGATTGAAATGCCGAGCGACAGCTCTTGCCGTCAGACCAGCGTGGAGGATACCTACAGCTCTTTGACGTTCTTTTAACGTCATTTCTTGGCGACGCCCCATTGGAATTTATTCGAGTTTTAAACTGGTTATTTTGTTTGTGGTAACAGCTCAAAACAATGAGGTATATTACTCGACTGTACACGCTACCGAAATTGCCTTGCTTACGTTGCACGTGATTTTCGAGTTTCTTACGCTACGCTGATAAAATTCACGGTTTTCGAACAAACACAATAGATGTGTAAAGAGCATCGATAAGTACATCATTAACATATAAAAACGTATTCATTCGAAAGCTCAAAAAGAAAAATAATGGGTGTGAAAAACTTTTTTCTTTCAGTATATAATAAACATACACACTAAATTTCAATAAAATCGGATAAACATTAATAGTACAATTTCAAGCATTTCTAAGGTAATCGCACTGAAACCGGCCCAACGTCGTCACGACGTCACGCTCAACGCATGTATGAGAGTCACCCAAAACACGCACCTAGTCCTTCTCGAAATACTCTTCATGAAAGGAAACACACTTTTTACAACGGTTAATCCATGACATGAAACTATTAGGTAGGAGCCATTATTTATCTCTGAAATTGCACCTTGCACCGCGTAGGACAACTCGTCCACATCATCGAAGTGTGTCTCCCCGCAGGACGTTCTTCAGTGTCGGGAACAGAAAGAAATCGCACGGTGCGAGGTCAGGGCTGTAAGCTGGGTGCTCGAGGACTTCAAAGCCGAGTTTCCTGATTGTGTACTGTGTTTCGACCGCACGATGGGACGGTGCATTGTCGTGATGAAATATCGTGTCGGCGATTTTCGTGGCCCGCTTCTTTCTCATCGCCCTCATAAAATCACGTATCTGAATCTGAAAGCATAAAGAAGTACAATGATAAGTAAATTGTCGTTATAATTAATTTTCATGATTATTAACACAAATACAAATAATTATTAGGTAATGTATTAACATATTAATGAATATCTTATTATAGATTTAATGAATTTATTCACCTTAGAATAATACTTCGCTGTCTCAGTCTGACCCAGGGGGGACCGCGTGGCTCCGTATCACACCGTCGACGTCAAAGAAGACAATGAACATCTGTTTTCTTGCAGATCGGCCGATTTTAAACTTCTTAGGTGAAGGCGATCCTGGAGTTTTCCCCATAGAAGACTGTGATTCGTTTCAGGTTCGTATAGGCTGATCCATGTCTCATCAACAGTCACTATCCGTCGCAAGAAACGTTCACCTTCCCTATCAAAGTGTCTGAGAAATTGATTGCAACACCGCACCCTTTCCACTTTTTGTTCGTCCGTCAACATTTTAGGAATCCACCTGGCACACAGGCGTCTCATATTGAGTTCATCGTGAATAATGCGATGTACTGTGCCAATGCTACAATCCGATCTTTTGTGTATTTCGCGAATTGTTATCCGTCGATCATTGTCAAGCAGCTCTTTTATCATAGCGATGTGATTTGACGTTACAACCTTGGGACGTCCACAGCGTTTGTCGTCATGGATGCTTTGTTGGCCGCCTAGATATCGGGCATACCACTTGTGCATTGCCGTTTTCTTCATCGCCTGATCACCATATGCTTTTTGTAATCTTAACATTGTTTCTTTTTTGAAAACCCGTTCAAAACACAAAATTCTATTGAAGATCGTCGTTCCAATGCCATTTTAACACAAATGCACTAAACAATATGGCCGCTTAACGCCTAAATGACGTAACACACCAACATGACGTCATGTGCGCAACGCCAACATATTGCGCGTAAATTATGCAAAGTTTGGTGAAAATCGCACGGTAAACGTTAAAATGCTACGTCATTATTAACCAGTGACTATTCGTAAAAATGAACAAAAGTGGGCCGGTAATCGCTACATGTGGTTACCATAACGACCGTTTGTTAACATATGATTCATGCCAGAACGGCAATATTTGCTGTATTACAAAATATGTTTTTCTCTATTACTGTATATGTTTTATTCAGCTAACTTGGAAAATAAGGAAATAGCGACACTTTTCCGCGTATTTATTGAACAGCCCTCAATAAATATATTTGCTATTTTACTTCTCTGCTAAAGTTGTGGGAACCATTTGTGTTGCGTTCTTTAAGTGGTACCTGGTTCAAACCCTCTGTGACTTGGGGGTTGTTAATTTCATTTTTTAAAGATAATCATGTGAGACACTGCTTAAAATATGGTGCCATCAATATGATAATAGAATCAGCGACAATAAATTTTGAGTGACCCCATTAACCCCCCTGTACATACCCCTTGAAAGTAGGACACGCCAATTTTACACAAAAATAACATTTCTTATATCCAGCTGTTATAAATCAATTATTATAGGCTTTCAATATATCAATATTGAGGTTTGTTAGGCTGCTGAAATCAAATATGAAGTAAAAATCTAAATTAAACAATTTAATTTGGCGGAAAATTCAAAATGGCTGCCAAAATAACCCAAATTTTGGACATATTTGGGTAGTATATTTACTGGGCATTATATATTGTATCATGCCTGCAATTTATCAATTTAAAGGTGTTTTATGGTGCTGAGTTTAAATATTAACTCCAAAACTAGATTAAACAAACAAACATGGCAGATTATTCAAAATGGCCGCTAAAATAAATCATATTTCAGTTATAAACGGCACACTTTAAACATGTTACGCAATTTACTCTAGTTAATGAAATCTTAATATAAGACCAAAGTTATGACACTTGATTATATGTGTGTAGATATATTTTATTCATTATATAGTTGAGCTCTAGAGGAATGATTAGAGGTTTAGGTCTGAGAGGTCATTTGTTCCAACATCTTCAGCGGCACATATGATGTCTTGTTTGAAAAATGCGTCATCGATTGCTTTACTTCATTAAGATGTTGATGAGTATTTACATAGAAAAATTCTTGGCACTTTGGTTGCAAGGTAGAGTTAAAATTCCCAGGATTATTTTATAGATATCAATAACTAAATGATCATCATGGGTGATGTCTGTATGCTGATACTAGTACCATTACCCTCATTATTTTCTCTTTGTCTCAATTTCTTGGCCAGTTCCATTAATGGAATATTATCCTCCGCTATCATGAAATCATGTAAGCTACAATATAGATTGCAACTTTTTTAACAAGACTGTGTAGTGCTGTTAGATTCAGAAAATATAATAAAGCAATGATTTCTTGGTAAAGACTGATTTTATAGCGTATCAGATTTCTAGATGCAGTTCATTTACTTTTTCTGTTTCTTTTTCTAAGTTTGGCTTATGTATGTATCAAATTCTTCACAAAAAGTAAATGGCCCAACAATTGCTTTCAGAGATTCAAAGAATTGTATTCTCCAATTTTCCAATATCACAATAGCAATTGTGTCATTTCCTTTAATTCTTATTTGCAATGTTGGTTATATCTCTATTAATTTGTTTATACTTACTTGTATTTCTTATAACTAGCCCTTAAAACTAATAATTGAGAATCGTGATGTTCAATTGTTTGGCAAACTGTGCACGGTTGAAACAAATGCAATACATTTCATGATTAGAAACCGAGTAAAAGAAAATGAAAGAAAAGAATAATTGAAATAGACAGTTACTTTTTAAGGGGTTGTTGATACAATCAAAACCAAACCAAACAAAATGCAATGTGTTAATTGATTAAACCTTTAAATCTATCATGAATGCTAAAACAGCGAGGGAAGCTTTTTAGCTCACATTTCCTACACTTTGTAACTAATGAGAATTTATATATAAAGCAATTAACTTATAAATACAAACAGGTGTAGAATGGTTTCTCAATAACTGAAGATGAGCAGAAAACATTTGGTACATTTTCTACAGAAACAATACTACAAGAACTTAAACACAAAACCTTTAATATTGCATAATTGAACCAAATTTGCAGGTATTTTCCCTGGTCATTTGACTACTAGAATATATATTAAGCTGAAAGTTCTTGCAAAACAGATTATTATACTGCAATATATGATTTTTGCTTTATTATTTTCAAAAAATATAAACAATTGCATTAAGAGTGATAACAAACCATGATTTTATCATATAGATATGTACCATTGATTACCAGTATACATTGAAAATGTGTTATTTTGGTGGCCATTTTGAATTTTTGGCCATATTGATTTGTTTAAATTAGTTTTGACTTCATATTTGAACTAATGACCTTAACAAACTTATGAATTGACATAGTGTTAGCATGATTCAACCCTTTAAATGCCAAGGAAAAATTATTACCCGAATACGCTCAATCAAACTGGGTTAAATTTGGCAGCTATTGTGAATTTCTCGCCAAAGCGGTTTCTTAAATTAAGTTTTTTTGACTTCATAATTGAATTCAGCACCTTAAGAAATCTATAGCTAGACCTCTTGCTGGCATGATTCAACATATTGAATGTCCAGGATAAATAAACTCCTGAATATGCTCGTACTATGGTTATTTTGGCGGCCATTTTGAATTTTCAGCCATACTGGTTTGATTTATTTTGCTTTTGACTTCATATTTGAACTCGGCACCTCAATAAACTCATAAATTGACATATCGCAGTCCAATACCATACAACTTATTGCAATTAAATGTAAAAAAACTTCAGAGGGTATGTACAGGGGGGGTTAATGGGGTCAGAAATTAAAAAGATATGATTTTTCTTACATGTCAGTACATGTGCCATGTTTTAAACAGAGTCTCATAAAAAGTCAAATTAACAACACCCCTACTGTCACTCTGGTGTCAACAGTTTTGATGTTCAGTACGGGTCAGTGTAAAATGTGCAGAGTTGTCCCCTTGATTTCAGTTTCTTAACTTAAATGACATACAAACACAATTATCCAATTATTTCTAAAATGCACAAAATTTTAGTTCAAATATTTCGAATAGTACCGTAATAATAGTTCTTTAAATAATTAAATATCTTTGAATAAATAGTTAACAAAGATTTTAGTGACGACACAAAACTTCTTAATGTTACACAGAAGTTACTTGCTTCATTCATACATTATAGCGAGCTCGAAGAGCGAGCTTTACGGTAACGCGAATATGTTTCTATACAGTATCGTTTTTTGACAATGTACTGGAAGTTGATTTTTGAACCCGCCCTGCGCATCCGGAAGAGGGTCAACGCGGCAAAGCAAGTGGCGTCTTTTCATTGGCTTAAAAGATTAACAGCTGCCTCATGGCCTTTTTTACTTACAGAATAATTTCAAAAGTGTTTTTTTACGATGCTTATTCCATAATAACAATTCAAAATATATTTCGTCGTTTTATTCATTCTTTCACTCTATTTAATAATGACTTTTTTACATCGAATATACTTACCAACGCACCGTTTATGACGTCGCTAAGAGACGTTTATGATAAAACCAGCACGTTTCCGTAACTTAACGGTACCGGGCATTGTTTAAAGAGGAAAAATATATCTATCTTAAAAAATAAATGTTTTTTTTGCGTTTTTTTTCATCTATTCAAAAGATAAATAATAATGTACAATACATTTCTTTTAGAATTGAAATATGATTCTGACATAAAAGAATGAGATGTTGTCAGATTTTTTTGAATACAATTAATTACGCAGTTATCTCCCCTAGCTTGTTTGATTAATAGGCCCTCAAATAAATATATCACTGAAGCAACTACAATAAGGCCATGTTTACAAGCGTGGATCTGCAAGTTCATAAAAGTGACATTTTTAAAAGTAAAAAAATATACAATAGAAACAGGGGATATGTTTTGTGGGTTGAAGCCGTATATATAGTCTAATCAAATGTTTTATTTGCATCTTGGAGAACATGATATTTTTGTGAGGATGCAGGTGTAGTCCTACCTTCCATTTCTCTGTGATGTGACGCTTTTAAGTACAGCAAAACACATATAGTGATCATACTGTATAATTAGTGTTTCGATGATTGGTCTTGAAAATTGATTTCCTTTAGAAGGTTCTCTTCTCTCTTTTTAATCTCCATTAATTTCAGGTGGTAACGTCTCCACATATAAGTTTTGATTCGTCGAGCTCGCTTTGAGGCTTTGCCTTAGTCATATTAATTTACTTTATAAAACACTACATAATTACAAAAATGTAGGTTTTCGTTGTACAATTAAAGAAGCATAATTAATAACAGATAAGGACATGGATAATCATTCTTGATAAAAGTAAAGAGTCTCGAACGGTTTAATACACATGTATATATGTAGCGTATGTGGAGTATTTATCAGAGCAACAACGTATGTACAAGATAAATAATAATTATAAGATTTCCCAAGTTTACTTGTGAAAGTATGTAGTCATGGTAGTATCCAAAAACCAGTTGCACTCAAAAATCGAGAGAAAAGTCCATTTTTGGCAAAAACGTTGAACATGAACAAAAATGTGGATTAGCTCCCTTTACAACTATCTATTATCATATACGAATGAAAACAATAGTTAAAATACAACTTATCATTCCAATTATTCATAAATACAAATTAAAAATCGTCACTTTTGAATTTTTTGGGGATAAATGTGTCAAAAATGACCCATAAATGAGTCATTTATCTGGAATCTGCTTTACATGCATCTTTTTTATATCTATAAACTTTAAAAGTCTACAAATATATCCTAGTAGTTGCTTGTACTATAATTAGTATAGCATTCATAAATAGGAGACATACTTGTTCAGTTTTGGGATACAAGTACCAAAGTGATATCTAAAACTGCAAATTTTTGGAATGTTATCGTATACAATTTTTAAGAATCATGGTTGATAATAAATTTAAGTGTCTGAAAAAGGGTTAAAGTATCATTTATATGAATTTATTATTTGATAAACAAATGCCATGTTACAGTTTTAATCAAAACAGGAAGTTTTCAAACAATAATAAAAGTCGCAAGCCAGCGTGAATTGTGTCGTCGTCATCTCGTTTACTTTATAGAATATAACATTATCATGGATACTGAAAACATGTGTTAAGCCAGCCAGGTATAGCAAATAGGAGTACAGACATGATAAATCAGATAAAATTATCATATAATTAATAATAACAACATGAAGCTTGTTCTCTACCTGAATACACAATGTATCACAACAGCTCAGAAATTGCTGATAGCAATTTTCTTACGCTTGATTTATTTTGGGGTTTTTTCGCCGTTTTTACTCGCTTTTAGTACATTTATATAGTTAGAAAGCCCCTTTCCCTTAACTTCATCAATTTGCATTTCGTCAAATTCTAAATTGGAATCTGCGTGGTCATTATGCGCAGTTAATTCATCCGACAATTCTGATTCAAAATTGCTGCTAAAATTTTGTTCCATGCTTATGATTCCATTCCCCCCTCTGTGGTTTGTTCAAAATAACTATCCTGACTTCGGTCTGGACTGATACTAGTACCATTACCCTCATTATTTTCTCTTTGTCTCAATTTCTTGGCCAGTTCCATTAATGGAATATTATCCTCCGCTTCTGAGTCCTCTCTCTCTTTTCTAAAACGATCTGATATGGGCTGAGAGGGCCTTTCAGTCCCCTCATCATTACTTGATGAAATTTCTGGTGGAATAACGTAAGTGGCCTTACATTTTGGCCTGCCAAGTGTATCTTTTGCAATTTCCCATTCGCTGATATTAGCATGCCTAATCTGTTCCGCGTGTGCTTTTCGAGTAGAGTTGTCTAATTGATTTTTTATTATATATGTCACCGGAGATTTCTTTTCCATAATAACATAAAAAGGCTTCCAACGGCGGTCATGTTTCCCCCGTTTTTGGAAGTTCATGAACTATACAGGGTCATTCACCTCATGGACCACATGGCGGTTATATAACAAGTAGAATGGACTAAATTTTGACGACTCGCTTACATTAAAACGAATAGCAGCTAGACTCTGATTTAAGTACAAATCCCATGTCGCTAATTGACCATCCTTTATTTTCTTAGCAATGATATCATTAAGGGTTTTATGAAATCTTTCAATTCGTGAATTACCTTGTGGATGAAAAGGTGTGCATTTGATATGCTTAACATTCATTTCTTCTAATGTTTCTTGTACTGACTTTGCGCAATTTTCCTGCCCATTATCAGTTATGAGCGTCAACGGCGCCCTATACCTTGGATAAATTTCCTCTATAAGTAAGTGGGAGATGTTATAGCTCGTTTAGGATAACTTGAGACAAACGACTCAGTCTGATTACATATTTGGGACTCAGGTATTACATAAAATAGGGAGGTCAGCTGATTTTGTGTAATGAAAGTATTAAGCATGTCTTAATGCGTGGAACGTGTGTTCTCGTACTAAATTTAATACATCTAAAAACACACTGATAATGGTCGATAATTACGTGTACTAAACTTAAATCCACCTGTGTATAAAAATGGTATTGTTGTATTTTGTCTCAAGTTATCCTAAACGAGCTATATCTGCGCTTTTATCCGGTACCTCGGGATATCCGCTGTAAATATCGATAAATCCTACTATGTACCTATTTTCTGATTTTGTTGTAGGGAACGGTCCGCTGAGATCTAGTGCAATGGACGCGAAGGCGTAAGGCGGGACCCCGGTTTCTTGTACAGGGGCCTTGATTTTCTTTAACACGCGGGTTTGACAATCGATGCATTTATTTACATATTCACTGATATTCTTAAACATAGACGGCCAGTAATATTTTTGTTTTGCTGTATAAAACGTTTTATCGATACCCATATGGCCATTTTTTGTATGATACTGCTCAATTATACTGTTTTTAAATGATCGGGTACAAACAATCTAAGACACGGGTCCTCGTCCGCGTTTGAAATATAGTACAGTATATTATGTATCTCAACATATTTGTTTTCCGCGCTCTTTGACATTTTCCCAGTTTTAATTGCCAGTTTAATATTTCGTATTTCTGGATCTTGGCATTGTTCCGTTTCCATATTATATTCTGAGTTAGGTATTTTGTGTCTATCGTTCAAACTTGGCTTATATATTGCAAAATTTTCTATGTCTAAATTATTTGAATTTATTACGTTTATTTGGTAAGCATTATCCCGGGCCTCTAGTTGATCATTATTTTGCGTGTCTTTACCGTTAATTTCTTGAGGACACCTGGAGAGCAGGTCCGAACAGACCTTCCTAGGCCCGGATATGTACTCGATTTTACAATTGTATCCCGAAATCCCTAGTGCCCACATCTGTATTTTCTTGTTTTGCATTAGTGATTCTAACAGGTATTTTAACGGTGCGTGATCTGTCTTGATAAAGGCATTCCGATTCGGCATTATGCAGATAATGATCGAGTTTCTGAAGGGCGTAGTGAATAGCATATGCCTCTTTCTCTACAGTTGAGTATTTTTGTTGTGCGCTATTTAATTTATGAGATAAATAATAAATTCGTTTTGCATTGGCTGATTCATCATTAATGCTTTCCTCTGTAGAACATTTCTGAGTAAGACAAGCACCTACACACTTGTCACTTGCGTCTGTATATAAAATATACGGACGGTTAATATCGGGGTATACTAGTAAAGGTCAACTGTTAAATATTTTTTTAGAGTTTTGAAACTTGTTTCGCAGCTATCAGTCCAATTGAACCTAGCATACTTCCTAGTTAAATCGATTAGAGGGCTAGCTATATCCGAAAATTTTGGAATAAAGCGACGGTAGAACGAGCACATGCCAATAAAACTGCGAATTTCACGGACAGTTTTTGGAGATGGTAAACTTTTTATAGCTTCCACCTTTTGTGGGTCGGGCTTTATCCCATCTGGAGAAATTATAAACCCCAAATAATTTGTCTCTTTTTGAAGGAATTGACATTTCTTTAATTTTAATTTTAGCCCGTGTTTTCTTATTCTGTCAAATACTTCATTTATATGTCTGATATGATCATTTAAGTTTGGGCTATAAATCAATATGTCGTCTAGATACGCTACCGCAAAAGATTCTATTCCTTCTAGAACTATGGCCATAAGTTCTTGAAACACCCACCAGCCGTGCTAATTCCAAACGGTAATTTGTTGAACTGAAACAAACCCCTATGACAAGTGAAGGAGGCGACGCTACGGCTATCGCTAGAGAGGCTTATTTGCCAGTAGCCCGACTTTAAGTCTAAAGTTGTGAAAAACTTTGATTGCCCAAGCATGGCTAGTAAATCATCAATAACCGGCAATGGATAACTGTTCGGTTTTAATATTTTATTAAGTTTTCTAAAGTCTACACAGAATCTTTTTGTTCCATCTTTTTTCTCTACTAAGACTATAGGAAAAGCCCAAGGCGATCGCGATCTAGATATAATGTTGGCTTCTAACATTTCATCGATAGCTTGATCAATTATCTTCCTGTTATTTAACGGGGTACGGTAAGGTTTTAGCCTGATGGGTTTGTGATCTCCTGTATCTAATGTCATTTCAACAGTGTTCGTATGGCCTAGCTCTGAGTCTTTATTTAAATCTCTGTTTCTTTCTATCAAATTTTGTATTAAAGGTTTATGTTCTAAAGGGGCATTAATGCATCACTTTCGTCCGTTTTAACAGCAGATAGTTCGGAACCTCTCCGCACAGAATTTATCCTCTCCGGTGGTTCAACGTGCTCAACATTGGCAATGACGCAGCCTCTTTTTAAAGAAATGAATTGATTTGAATTATTTACAATAAGCACTGGGAACGAACGCGTGTCATTTAAATCAATAATACTACTTGAAATTGCCAAACCAGGCTGTGTGCTTATGTAGCCTTTGTCAGTTTCCGTTACGCAATAAATTTGCCCTATCGGTACATCAGGTCTATTCTTTAGTTTACCGCAACAAACTTTAGTTTAAACATATTTATTCTCAGAATATCACAAAATTACAAGAATATACAAAGTTTACAAATGTACAAATAAGATATTCCTTGAAAGGATTAGAACGAAAGAAAATTCTTATATAGTTCTTCTCCTTTTGTAAATAATTAAACACATGTTTAATGGTTTAGACTGTTTAAATGGTCTGAGAAAATGAAAAATGAACATTGGAAAACATCAAACAATAAAAAAAGGTATGGAGGGGTGAGAAGTAGTAGTGACGAATTCTATTTGATTATTAAAAGAATCTTTTTGTTTTTGCTATGTATAATTGGACATAATGGAATATTTTTGAGTTGTCATTGTCTGTAAGATTAAGGTCGCCAAATAGTAGGTTATCCATGGTTAAATTATATTCTTGGAGATTTGTAAAGAGTTCATGCCGATAAAGTGTGTATCTTTTGCATTCAAGGAAAAAATGATAATTTGATTCAATTGATCAACAAACTTTCGCCATTTGGGGTTTAAGTGTTGTGTCATATTTCAGTCGTACAATAGAGTTTATGTTAATTTCCTCTTCCAGTGAAACGTATGTTTTTCCTACACGCAAGCACCCTAAATCGTAATATATTCGTACTCCGTTTTTTAGCAGCCAATTTGCACCAAGGATCAAGTTTCGGTTCATATTTCTAACAATGTAAAAGCAATGATTCAGTTCGGTACCCCCGATCCTAAATGCTATATCTATACATCCATCCACGCTCAGTGATTCGCCATTTACTGATTGTAGAACTACTTTTTTCTTTTGTAGTTTTGGCTTACCTTTTAGCAAATCATAAACACGGCGATGCATCAGACTACATTCGGCTCCAGAATCTATAAGGCTTCTATATCTGTCTTTCCCTATTTTAATAACACAAGAATTCGGATTTCCGGCTAGTGATACATTGTATACAGGTAGTTTATTTCTCCTAGCATCAGCTTCTTTATGCGAGGAGAATTTTAGTTTTCCTGATTATTTTGTTGTCTTCTCAACTGAATTAGTGGCGGCAATTCCTTGCAAAACCTTTTAATGTGTCTAATTTTACCACATTGCCAACATTTATAGCTACCGTCATTTCTCGGAGTAATATGTTAATAAATCACGTTTATGTGTTTATTTTTGCTCATGCAGTTTCGCTCAGCGTGACCTGGCTTCTTACAATAGTCACATAATCTTGCCGGGCGCATGTGATCAATTTCCATGGGTTCAATGGGCTCGTTATCTCGATCATCTCGCCCCCTGTTTGTTCTTAAATTAAACCTAGTCCTAACATTGTGTTCGTTCATTGCACTTGCCACTGCAGCTTGCAAGCTTGTTGGATTTTCGCGCATAATTTTTATTTTTAAGAAGTCATGAGCTAAACCATCAATAAAAACCCCTACCAGCTGTCTTTCGATACTCGTCGTATCCCCCTGTTGACCAACAAAAGCTTCCTCAGCTAAACCTAGCAATCTTTCGGCAAACAATTGAACATTTTCATTTGGTTTTTGCCTAACATTCCTTAACAACATAAATGCATGTTGGGGGTCCGTTATCCCGGCAAATCGTAAAGATAACTCAGCTTTGAACTGTGTCGAATTCGCTAATGGATGCTCATTAAAGTATCTCTGTATGAAATCGCTAACAGGTCCCTGACTTGATTGGTACGCCACTAACTTTTTCTTGTCTTCCTGTAACCCAGTAAGTACAGCGTATTTCTCTATAGACTTAATCCATGATTTAAATTTCTTTGAATCGCCGTCAAAAGATTGAACAATTTGAGCAATGCCTTGAGTACCTACAGCCGCAGACACATTCGCTAATTGAGTAGCCAAATTTTTAAATATTTCGCCCATATCGTGGTCAGCCATTTCGATCAAAACAGATAAAGCAACAGTACTTACCAAATATGTATTCGTCTCTTAAAGTCTATTTCTTTGCTTTGTTTCTTCAATTTCCGTTCTATAACTTCGCGTTGTGTTTTCTTCTTCTTAGTACTTCGTGTTGTGATTCACTCCTTAGGTGTGATTCCCGCGACAATTGATTTCAGTTAAAACGTATAGTTTTAACAAATCCTGGTCACATGTGCAACAGAAATGATATATGCAACACAGCCGCCTCATTAACTAAGTTCAAACAGAGTAAGTCAAGTCTTCGATTCGATACAAGATAGTTTATTTACAAGTTCCACTTTTCAAAATATTATACAAAATTATACGTTAGCAAATTACAAGTTCTAAACACAGCCATCCTCTCGCTGCGCACTAACTTTCTCTCTAACTCTCTTCTCCACTCCTCAACTCTCTTGTTTTCTCTCCTCCTTCCGCCAACTAACTCTCCGACTTCTTTTATATCCTCTACAAGAGCTACGTCGCAATACAAAACACATACGTTAAAATCATTATTGACATCATACTATCACAATAATGACAGAATCTTAATCAGATTATAACAATAAGGCTAGATAACAAAAGTTAATGAGATTTCAATATGCATTTTATATAATATGATTAATTACCTAATAAGATTTCCAGATGTTTATCATGAATCATAGTAATATTTATCCTTTTTGTCCGTAAACAAACTCATCAAAATAATAAACTTTATAATTGGACTATCGGAATTTAGCAAAACAGATACATTAAGTTCTTATTATTGCATAAGCGGTACGAAACTACGTCATCAATAGACAAGTTGATTCATTCCTAATTTATTTATGTGTATAGTGTAGATTCATTATTTTATGACAACTGTGGTGTGGTTTCTTATCAACTGATTAGTTAATTAGTATTGTAGTATCGTTTACATGTAATCAATGCAACTTGATCGTACAGGTGGTTGTATTTTCAATCAGTGTCTCAGTATGGCATTCCGGCATTTCTTTTAATGCAGATTCTATCCAACAAAATAAACAATGTTAATGACTATAACAGAATCATATTTCTTTTAGATCGGTAATTAGCTTAATTAATAATAACTGTATACTTGTAAACAAAGTTAACGAACAAAGTTAATGACTATAACAGCGATCATAATTTAACCAAAGCATTCAATATGATTATAACAAGTTGTTTCATGCACCTGTGAGAGAACAGTACAGTTGGGTCTCCACTATCAACATATGAAGCGTAAAGAAACACAAAAGTAACAATACTAATATATCCACTGGAGCATGCATTATGTAACAGATATAAGTACCAACATAATACCTGAAACAATAAATTTCTGAAATCAGCTTCTTGTGTGTCAATTTCTAAACTAAGTTACAGATTTTAGAGTCAACACATGCTTCTAAACAAGTGTTTAGTTCATGTTACTACACGTATGTAATACTGATGAATTAGTCGTGTTACATAAATAAATATTTAATAAATATCAGTTGTTTCTTGTGTGATTGAAATGAAATTTTGTAACAGTATATTTTGTTACAGAATGTATTTACTAACTTTCCGTATTTTTATTACCTGAGGTATTGCTTTTGATCATCGTCACTGTCGCTATCTTCACTATTAGAGGCTAAACTAAATCTTGACACTGTGAAAATGATAGAACACTCCAGTCCGTGCTATAACAGGAGCAGCAACTTAAATGCAGTTAAGTCGGCTGCTACATCGAATAACTTTGAACATATCTTCAAGGACAGACTGTAACTAAGTCTTTACAGGCTGAAAATTTCCATTAATAGACTGACATCCCTAGTCACATGGATTTAAGACGTTGTTGTCCTGCCATATTTGTATCTGTATGTATGTCTCTTCGTATGTGACATGATGTAGCGTCACATATTTGAGACAAGCCATCAAAATAACTGCATGATGTTGCACTGACTACTTTAGTAAAAACCTTGTTCAAAGGTAAATTGTTTAAGCTTAAAAATATAATGTGGTGCTATTTCCATGCTGCCAAAAAATGAAATATCAAGTGAAATAAGCTGAACTTGGTTATCATTTCGCTTTTAAAAAACAATTTTAAGAGATAACATGAACTAAGTGAGGATTGAAGTTTCGTACTCGGTGCTTCAAAAACAATACGAAATCAACGCAAAAGTATTACTAAACATGATCATTTTTATCCTAACGCGCTTCCGGAGTAAAAAATTTTTTTTCCAAGGTCGTCACCAAAAATGAGATTTTCAATAAATTTACTGCCATATATGAAAAAAAATAAGCGTAAATGAATAGATTCACATCGGAAGGTCAACTCAAAATCAAAATACAAGTGGCAACCATTACTTTTTGTGACCCCACAGCTATATTCACAGCGCGACAAAAGTACGGAAGCGTTGCAGCGCCTTTCAATATGAGTAGAAAATGCATAATTTTTTTTCATCACATTCCCCTCGTTATTTTGAATGCAACTTTTTTTGTGTACATGTATTATTGTATTGATGATCTTTCACACAGTATAAAAATATTTTCTGTTGCAATTTTGTTTATGTCAAAAAGTGTATTGAATGGACTAATACTGTTCAAATAAAACTACCTGAACAAACACTCTTGCTCACATTACTTTAATGCTCGAACCTTTCAAACTTGATACTTATAAATTTGGAGTTATGAAACCTGAGACGTGCTAATCAGGTCTCGCAGATTTAATTAGGGCTGGACACGAATAGTTTTAAGCACCGCTGCAAGTTAATTCGTCCCGAAGTTACCAACACATGAGTAACGCGCTGCACATGAGGAGATAATTACAATATACATGTTATTGATTATTATTTACCAGTCAATTTTTGCCACACATGAAAGACATATTTGTTGCTCCTGGACCTGAATCAGACACACTAATCTCTAATATCTGACTATCATAGTTTATGTAAACTAAAATGATAATTATGTACATTGAACTAATTTTGTTTTTAAGAAATGAATTAACAATTTAAACTAAAACATAAATTTCAAATAACTAATTCATCACATTGAAAATAAAAAATATGAGGCAAATATCACAGCTTAAGATAACGATGTCTATTAATTTTGTATTTTTTAATTTTTATAACTTTTATGAGTTGGTACGATCTCACGAAATGCTATCATACTTATAAATCATAAACGGGTTACAACTTACATATTTACTTGAATTTTAGCCTAACCTACATGTATTTTGTACATGTATCTGCAACCCCTTGTGTACTTTCCTTTTCACTCCTCAAAAGTTTCGCACGTTAACTTTTTCACTATGCTGAAAGTCTTTGAGCAATAAGATATTTCTAGACAGAGACACAAACACGTTTTAATCGCATGACTGTCACGTGGTTTTAAAAATAAATTTGTGATCGACCACTAGAATGCAAAAATGCTCACGCCTATAATTTCAAAATGTCGACATGCAAAGATATTGGAAAGTTTTGCATAAGTAAAATAATGGAAAATTAACCAAAATGAAAGGAAACATTGATATCTCTTTACACGTGCATCTCTGATCTTTTAACTACAAACATAGAGCATATTGGATCTAAATACGAAGTAAAGCCACGCTATGTATGACGTCATACGCGCAATTCCCTTTTTATAAATGTTTCTCTAAACAATTATCAGCTAGGTTAGTAAAAAAACAGTCTTTATCAAAATATTCAAGCCCCTTTCAGATGCTGAATAATGCCATATCAACTTCTCCTTAAAACTATTCGAATGAAGTCTAAGAACTTATAATTAAAACTTGGCAACCATGATAACGTCTCCGTGATTATATATCCACATTGAAGAGCCATAACGGCGAAACTAGTCTGTGCTTTAACTTTGTGTTTAATTTTAAAAAGAATCACGAGGCGTCCTAAATTATGTTTTTATATATAACATACATATTACATTTATATATACAGGTACAGTTACCAACCAGTTATATCTATCAAGTCCAATCTGTCACTGATGTCAAAATGAAAGTAGCTTCTGATACCAATAAATGCAACATAACAGATATGTGTCAGATGCCTGATGGTACCATTGTATTAATTGACACGAGTAACAAGAAACTGAAAATACTAGACGAGGAATTTCACGTGAAAGATTTCTACCAGTTCGAGAAGAGACCTATGAGTGTATGTGTATGTGTGTCTGTGTCACCATCACAAGTGGTGGTTTTAGATGAGACTTGGACGCTAAATTTTATAAATGCAACTTCAAATATTACTTTTGATAAACAAGTCCCTTTAGAATTCAATTCTTTTGAAATAATAGGTTATATGATAATATATATGATATATTGTAATGATCAGTTTTGGATACATTTCCAGAAAGGCATATATATTTTTTCATCATCAGGATATTTGGTAAAATGTGTAGTTTGTCCTTCACTTAATCGGAGAGGTTCAATTTCCTGTACTATATGTATTAATAGAGATAAAACAAGAGTCTATGTTGTATCATGTAATACAGTTAATGTGTTAGATACAGATGGTAAGGTATTGAGAAAATTTCTAATAAATGATGCGGTCTGTGGTATTACGTGTACTATAGATGATGTTATCATGATATTATCTTTTACAAAAAGAACTGTTGATATGTATGATATGGATGGTAAGAAACTTGGTACACTTATTCCAGAAACACAAATGTTACGTATCCCAAAGTCATTATTATATGATAGAAAGAAATATTGTCTAATTATTGGCTCGAATGGGTTAAATGAAGTTCAAATATTTGAATTAAATAAAATAGAAAGATAGTAGACACTGTCACTAACCCATTATAAATGTATGTGTTATTATGAGCCTTATAGAACGATTAGTTGAGGCTAATAGTAAGCTCTAAATAAGCGTGAAATAGCTCAGTCGTCATTTATCTAAAATTTAGATTACGTATTTGGAGACATCCATTTGTTAACGTTTAACATTTTGGATAGTAAGGATAGTATAATATATACCCAGCACTTGTTTTGGATACAAGTATTTATTATTTGAACCAAGGTGTAAAAACAAACCCTGAACAAGGAATTTCTTTAAAATATTATTCGGTGGTATGCAGGGTTCATTTTGTTTGAAGTATAAATGTTTGCCAGTGTAGCGAACATAGATAAACTGGGTCAGTCATAGAAAGTAGTAACCATATTGGGTATAAAAAAGATACATAAAGAGCAATTTGAACAAGAAATATCTGTAAAAATATATTCGGCACTGTGCAGCGTTTAATTTGTTTGAGAATAAATGTTAGCTAGCGAAAATGACTTCAAACTAATATAAAATCTCAACTCAAACTTTTTTGGGACGGCATATTAAAATTTTGGAATGTATATTAAATTTCATTTCGGGACCGTAAATTGAAAATTTGGATTCGTATACTAAATCAATGGTTTCATATATCTTATTCATTTCTCAATACTAGAAGAGAATTTCATTTGACAAACAAGAATGGTAGACCAAATGTAGGTCAAATATTGGCTTAGACAGCTACACCAAAAAATTAATATCATATTCACTAGTTTTAATTAACTTGCTGAACATTATTACTTAGACTTATGTATTAATAAAGATTATCGTATCATAAATTAAAAAAATAAAAATTATGAAAATATCGGGTATACTGATTTTTCAACTTCTCACCCAGTGACATTTTAATTGATGTATGAAACTGTTATAATACCTAAAGCCTTATATGGTTGTAAGTTTTAGAACTTTAATTCTTAGAGTGTATGCTTTAGAAAAAAGAACATAGATTTTAGTTAAAACTTTGTACAATCATTTGCATACAATACTGACTCTGTTTTTACCTTTATGGTGTTAAACTGTGTAACAATTGAAACTATGGTTGATTATAGAAAGCTGCAATTCTTTGAACAGCTATGTTTTTTGTGTATATGTTAACACATTTTGTAAATCATAGTAAACAAACGATAGGTTTTATACCCGATGTACGTCGATCATTTCATAAATATGGCCTTTAAAACTACTTTTTTATATTTATAGATTCTGGCATTTTTCCTTCAAAATTTCAAGGAACACAATTCTTAAAAATGAAGTGATCAAATATGAGAAATTGAGACTGAGACATAGGTTAGTCAATGTAATTGGTGATGACTTGATGGTTAATATATCAGATGGCAAGGGCTATAGTCCTTTATGGAAGATAGTCCGAGATCTAAATAGCCTCAGTCTAAAGAAATTCATTTGTCTTATCATTCATAGCTTGGCATTATTTATATCTCGCCAATATAAAAAAACAGTGTGATAAATGTAACTTACTCACAGATAATATTATAGTTCATAAAATTTGTCACTGTCATGATCTACACTACAAAAGGTTAAGACTGTGGAGTACTGTCTTAGACAAAATGAGCTTTTCATGGATCCTGTACTATATCAAATTAAATTGATCTGTATCGATTAATGTAGACAATTATTTATACTTGCTACTATAAACAATTCATGTGCTTTACTGAATTCACAAATAGTGTTTACTTTGTATGATTTGTTAAATAATAGTTGAGTTTAAAGTTGCTTTATAACTACCATTTTATAATTTATTTAATTGTGCACTTGTAGTATGATGTTGTCAAGTATTGTAACTTATACATGTAACATGCGTTTTGGTTGTACAGTAAAAACTCTGAAAACATGACCTGGCCCGGACTGACCAAAAAGTCCGGTTTTCAGAGAATTCCGGTTTTCAGAGATTTATACAAAATCACTAATTAAATATAGCTATGGGTTTGTTGGGACATTTTCCTACATTAAATGGATGGTTCAGCTATATCTTAATTTATTTTTTATTAAAGTTTGGTCAATTTTGGTTTGGTAAGTATAAATTAACTGAGAAAAAAGAGAAAATTGAAATAATAACTTTTCTTTAGTTACATGTGTGTATGTTATCAATGGACTTAAAATGCATTCAATAAATAATTGATAAATATGGATGCTATTCTCATTTTTAATGAATGCATATAAACACATAACAACAATAACAACGTCATATAAACATGTAATTTTTTTCCAATATCTTACTCAAAATAAAAAAGATAGACATTATTATTTCCTTACAATTAACAAACTTTGGTAATTTTGAATATAAATATGTGACCTCTTTATTTGTATAAAAACAATTTTTTAAATTAAAATATTTTCACAAATCATATCTGTACAACAATGCATGTTTATACAATGGTGTCCGGTTTTTTCAGAGGATTTTTATGCATATTTATCATTAGAAGCCATGGCAAAAGGTCTGGTATTTGGAATTAAGAGTTTTCGGTTTTCAGAGGATATTTTTCAATGCGTTTAATAGCAAAAAATATGGGACTTTAAAAATCGTCCGGTTTTCAGAGGATTCCGGTTTTCAGAGGGTCCGGTTTTTAGAGTTTTTATTGTACATATTATTATGCATAATGATATGTATTATTATAGATGTTAATATCATATGCTAGGCAATGTGTGATTATTCGATTGTATGTTTCTGCTTTTATGTCATGTAAATAGTTGTTATGTTCTTCAGTAATGGAGAAAATCAAGGAATTAACTATTCTTTAGGTTGAAATTATATTGAAATATTGAATTTTACATTAACTAAAAAAGATAATTTACAACAATTATCATATACATAGTCATATTTGTCAATTTTTGAAAATAATACCGCACTGATGTCGGTAATATCCTGATGTTCAAAACCAAACCTTTTTTTTATTTTGTACGCACTATAATTTAGACCATTGTTTACAGTGTTTGAATATTTAGGTCATTGTTTACAATGTTTTAGGATTAAGAGCAATATTTTCTTTGTTTTAGTACCATTGATAACAGTGTTTTAGGATAAAGACAATTGTTTACTGTGTGGTTATTTGAAATTGATGAATATTTATTATGTCAATTTATATAATTTTTGATAACTGTACTGTCAAAGCCATTTGAACTAAATACATATTATTCTATACATATTATTTCTAATAATACTAAATATAATGATAAATTTCATTTGGAATAATGTTGTTTATTGATAGAAATACATGGACATGTGTGTACACTCGTTTACAATATACTTGTGCATACAGAACCGTTGTTTATTCACTCATTGACATCTGTCAAGAAAACAAATTTTCCATCATAAAAAAGTCTACCCTTGAGAACTTGTAAGTTTGATCACGGAGGTTTGGAATTTGGTAGCTTTATCCCAGAAAAGATAGTTTGGTTATGTTTTAAACCCATTTGATGATAAATTTGTAGAAAACAAAACCAAAAGCAAAACAATTGAAAGTATTATGTTTGCCACAATACCAATAAGTAATAATAGCCAACTCATCAAACAAGTGTTTCTGTACACTTTCGTCTGCAATTGCACGAGTTTTCCAAAGGAATCAGGAGATGTCACTATACGAAGGAAAGCCGACATTATTATAATATTTCATAAAAGATTATAACCCGTCGAAATCAGAAATCATTCATTTGATAAGTACCACGGATAAGAATATATGATAATCAAATTTGTGGTTTATTTTTCATTATTGAATCCTTAAGAGAAGATATCAGTACAATACAGGAATTTATCAGATAATAAATACTATGTTCAAGAAAATTCAATTAATAAAAGATTTTCCACGGAACTGTGAATGATACAAAGTATGAACAATAAGCTGCCTGACAGGGACTCTAAACAGAGACCCCGGCTTAAATGGCAAGTACTCTGTCGACTTTGATACTTGGTTGCATACATGTCCTCCTTGCAACTTAAACAGTTAAGTCAAGAGAAATACTCCCTCACGAAGTAGAAATTTGTCCCAAATTCAAAATCTTAGACCGTCCAGAGCGCAATGAATTATCATTAGCGTTTTTGAACTGAATAATTAAGCCACAGTTATAAGTTGGGCTTTGTTGTCACATTTGTAGATAAATATGCTTTACCCATTGAACCACAAGACTGCTCACATATCTTTTTATCTAATGTGTGAACAGGTAAGTACCATGACATAAATATGTTTAACAAAATATGCATCAGAAAAAACTTACATTGATACGACAAGAACAATCGAAAAAGGTAGTTCAGGAATTAAACAAAATGTATTGAGACTTATCTAAAATGGGCCGTAAACTAAAACATTTGTGCGTTGATATTTGGCTGAACAATCTTTTCTTGATAGGGTTGTTATACTGAGAGACAAAGATACATCATAGGCATCGTATGATAAGACAGTATATTTACATGTTTATTTAGGTCATGTATACGACGGTCAGCTCTTCTTACTATAATTTTCCTTGACACTTCTATCACCATTACTAATTTATAGTCTACCTACGATTTTGAAAAAAAAAACCTCTAGAAAATGAAAGCGAAATGAAATCATTTTTGTTAATGCAAATCTAATGATTGATTCATGGAGCTGGATGACTCCCTGATATGGTACGGGGGGTTATAAAATCTAAGTCGCGTTTAAGTCCGTAATCTAGGTTAAAGGTCAACTAGGTGCATTTATTTTATATAAGACCCTATGCTACTAATATTGAATTTTTTGAGAAATTAATCGGTAAAGTGGAATTTGTTTTGTTGGAAACTAATGTCTTATGAATAACATTATTTTTATAAAAAATAAGTGTTTGATTACTTGATTACTTACCTTTTGAGCCTTTTTGTCGCGAAAAAAGGTGACAATAAAAAATCAACAACATAAGTTCAAGTAGTAAAACGACTGTAAGTGTTTATCGTTTAAATCTACATGTATTGTGTTTATTGATGCTTCGTGACATTTTGTTGGTACATTTAATACTCATTAAGGTTAAAATAATGTCACAGCGGTGCAAAACTGAGGACCAGTGGTTAAACTGTTTTTAGCGATTCTTTTAACTTATGTAGAAATCTTTTGAAAAGGCAGTTTATTAATTAATTAAAATGGCTGAATGACTTATTGGGCGACATAGAGAATGTTTAAAACTATTTTTGTGATTAAAATGTGTTATTAAGGTCAAAGGTCAATAAAGTGCATTGTCCTATTATTAAAGCTATGTGATCATTGTACAGTGTATTTATTGCAAAAACATAAAAAATAATGATAGAAAATTTTAAGATACTTTCAAAATGGTTAAAAGATTTTATAATGCGTTTGGTTGCATGATTACGCCCCTTTATATAATGTTTGAAGTGTAAATAGGTACACAATACATCTTCTTAGCTAGCTCAGTTGGTAGTACGCTAGTCTACTGATCAAAAGTTTGTTATCTCGATTCCAGAGAGAAGCATAATTTCGTAGAGTTCGTTCATGAAATGATTTCTATTGACTTACTTCCTCCCTCCTACCACTAATTCTTAATTATATCAGTCATTGTCAGTGCCTAGTTACTGGTAGAGAGCTTAATGTAGAGATTTAGCCATTCCAAGACAGCCTTGATATGACCTATACGATGTGCTGCTGCGGCGATAAACCCAATAAAATGATGAAAATACACAATACATCAAATGAATCAATCCAAACATATCAAGCATTGAGTTAAGAGCATATTTCGATTTCTATGATTTTTGTTAAATGTACAATAATCTAAACTGTACAAATTCTATTTATATAGTCATTCAAAAGACGAGGTATGATTAGCACAATAGTGTACCTCACAACTACATTTGTACACCCAACCATGCATTATTGACCAGCCTTATAACATTTGTATTAAGTAAAATTTTATTTGGATCTACCACCACAGATTACTAGGTGCAAGCAGACCGAAGGAATCGGCGAGTTTTGAATCCAAACAGGAGATAAAGTATCATTTCCATGTGACCAAGATGCTGTAGTGACTTGATCGTTATCAATTGAATTGGTGTCCGAACCGTGTTCTCTTTCACGCAAATATATACACCGTGTCCGTTTTTGATGGCAGCCCCGGGTCATTTCTTACGGAAAATCTACACAAGGGCTAATATCTCCACCGGTGCTTAGACAAAACCTAAAGTAGGCAAGTTTTGACATTATAAAATAAATTAGACCTTGTAGAATTTTAAGGAATAATTTTTTGTATATATTCTATCTCACAACAGTATTTATTACACAGCAAGTGTCGTACTAACGGCGATTTACTCAAATGTGTTACACTTCTTCCGGTTCAAATTTGACAGACGGTCATTTGCCAACTTTGGTGCCATTAATTAATATAAATCCCCTGTGACATGTCAGGTGAGTATATCTGCCCTATAGATTATAATGTTTACTGATCAAATGGAGCTATTTAACGCGTTTAGACCTAAATATTTCTCAAAATAACATGCAAAAAACCATCACGTACCTTTTTGATGGTTATGTGTCCGCCATCTTGTTGTGTCCACACCGGGGCACGGAAAATCGCCACCGTTTCACGATCTAGACAGTGAACATATTACATCAATCTCTTTTTTATAAAGTTTTGTTCCCTGCTTGTACCAGGGTAGCACGAAAACATTGTGTATTAATTTTTAATGTGTTTGTACGATGTGTATAGTTATCAGTCATTGCTAAAAGACTGTACGTGTATTACATCATACTACTGATGATTTACACGTTACCGATTTAAAATTGACAGATTCAACAGCGTAGCTATGAAACAATGATATAGTCAAAACTTATAACAGACTTTAGTCAGGAACAGATAGGACTGTTGAAGCGTTTTTTTTTTCAAGAAAATGACTTAGTAAAAACTTAAGTTCATCATAACTTTTAACTTAAGTCCTAGCATAAGTCTTGACTAACGGAAGACTTAAGATTTTTGTGAAAGTGGCCCATGGTCAGTAAACCCAGGTACGGTCATTCGATTGAAGAGACCATTTACTTTAAAAGACTACCATTTCAATTTATATTGATTACATTACCACCATGGTATTCTTAATTCTTGTTTGAAGTTTGATTCCTTATGGGCTCATATGTCATAATAAAGATATTGACAAGGGGCCACTTTCACAAAATATCTTGATTTTTTTCGTAAGTCAAGACTTAAGTCTGGACTTAAGTTAAAAGTTATGATGGACTTAAGTTTTTACTAAGTCAGTTTATCGAAAAAACTTAAAACAAATCTTAGCTGTTCCTGACTTAAGTCTGGTCTTAATTTTTGAATATATCAATGTTTCAAAGCTACGCTGTTAAATCTGTCAATTTTAAACCGGTAATGTGTAAATCATCAATAGTATGATGTAATACATGTACAATCTTTAGCAATGACTTATATACACATCACACAAACACATTAAGTAAGGGATATACCACGAGAGCTGTACAATATGTTAGATATTGGATAGCTGAGGCGCGTTAGCGCCGAAGCGTATCCAATGTCTAACATATTGGGCAGCTCGAGGGGTATATCTTACTTAAACCACAGCTTACCTACAGATTATTATTATTATGATACAAACTCAATTATAATTTACACCTATACAAATAACGATTTAAAAATTATACTTTTAAATCATTTATTTATAGAATTTAAATAAATATAGAAACTATTTATTGTTTCCCGTATGGTGCCCCTTAAGTCCGACAATTTAATGAATTATCTGTTCGCGAGATTTTCGTGCAGATCTTTTCACATGTAAACTTTTGTGTAGTTATGACTGTAGTTTTTCATTTCGTTTCTGTTCTTCATTTAGTCAGGTACATTATACAAGTGTAACAATTTTTGATAGACCTAATTGATCACTGGAATTAAAGTGTATTTTTCTCATGGATAAACTTTGGAAATCTTTCTGTTGGATATATATTCATTACAACGCTTGACATGCATAGAAAACGTGGATTATCAACTGATTCCAGTAATGTCTAAGAAGCGATGTCAGTCACAGCCTGAAAAACAATGCTGATTTCTTATAAGCTTGATAAGAAGCTTATATTGGAGCAACAGGTCATTGGTAAGTTTATATTTGCAAAATATATTATGTAAACAATGGTCACATGGAGACCTGAACCTGAGCCCCGTGTGCACCAAATACCCCGTAAAAATGTTTCACTGACAAAACGTTCCAAGTCCCAGTTAATGATATATGTATATTACATACATCTTTCGTAAGCATAATGTCTGCCCTTCTTTTTACATTCTAATCTATAGTCGCTTCAAGGCTCAAACCTATCATTATTTGATCACGGAGAGAGGCCGTTGTGCATAAGATCTAATTTTTAACTAAAATCTGTACCTTTTGTATTTGATATTGTCTATTGGTCATATTTTTCAAATAAATATAGTTCTAGCGATGTTTCTATATCATTTTGGTTACGCTGAGTGTTAATGAAATATTTTCAAAGTTTATATATGTTGCCCAGTGCATGAATATATTATTTCTGTTGTAATATTGCCTGTGCCATTGCTCAATAAAACACTCACTGGACGCCAAGGTCACAGCATGCTAAATGCACAGTCACTTTTATTTAAAATAAATCTTCTTTACGTTGATGACGAATGACATGTTCCGTTCTGCAACTAATTCTAAAGAACGCTCTTTTATTTTTATCTTATTAACCTTACGCAAGAAATGGTTAACAGTTTTTGGCAGAGTATGAGTTAAAATGTGCTTAAAATCTACTTTGGGTCTTGGTATTTGCTATACTTACACATATCTTTTTTTTTTTTTTCATTTTCAGAACGACAGTGCCACGTCGACTAAATGTGAACAGGAATAACATTATTATTATTAACGTCTTCATTTCGAAGGAGAATGAGTACAGAATTTACAATTTTGATTTTATTTGTTAATTTTTGTTCTATAAATGAATCAATAAATAACTTCACTCGTTCGTTTGGTTTTTTCATTGAACAGGTAATCGTTCACTATTAAGGTTATGCGTACATTATCTGATGTGTTGGACAATATCTAGCGTGTAGTACAATATTAGACTTACACGTTAGATATTGTCCTAACACATCGGATATTGGACGAGTAATCTTAATATTGGACGGCTACCTGTACATTATTAGATATACGGTACTGTGAATACAATGGAATGACGTCACAGCTGTGGTTTAAATATCAATACACGATGTCCTCGTGCTATCCTTGTACAAGCAGGGAACGAAACTTCATTAAACAGAGGTTGGTGTAACACAAGTTGAGTTTGAAAACAAAACAAAATCACCCTGCAGGCAAAGCTTTCATTGATTATTATTAGTAAGCAGCCAAATGACAGGCTATCACTGAAAAAGGTTAATCAATATTTTATTATTTAAATTTTGCATTTCGTTGCTTTTTTAAATTCACTGATACATAATTAAATGTGTTTGCTTTTAATTTGTATTTAAACCTCAATTTTGTTGTCGAATAGCTTTAGCCGTCTTTACATGTATTTTATTTATTCGCCTCTTCATAGAAATAGTGATACATGCATGTATTTGGATGCCATTTATTCTAAATATAAGTCATGCAATTTGAATTCTATTATAACTGCCAGTAGCATAGAACTTTAATGAAACAAAAACTTATGTGACCTGCTTGAATTTCGCACTAAGTGATCGTGCAGTAACAGGATAACCTGTACATATTTATTAAGTATTGGTCGTCAAACACTTCTAATGGGTTAAATATATTCTATTTATTCGCAGCCTACTCAAATGACATCTTCGAATTTAAACATTGGGCGCAGCCATATTGAAATTTCTGACTTAAGTCACATATTTTAGACTTAAGTCACCTCCCTAGGTGACTTAAGTTTTGTCTTAAGTTTATGTTTCAAAATCGACTTCAGTTTTTTGTGAACCAGTGATAAGATAAAAACTAGACTTAAGAAACAACTTAAGTTTAAAAATGAACTTAAGTTGTTTCGTGAAAGTGGCCCCTGATGTCGATATTTTGACATGCATCTTTTCGACAAAACAGAAAATAGATATTGTTTTTCGAGTTACATTTTCACGATATAGCCCTATAAATAGACATCTTTACATATTGACATTATAACACAACTTGTCAATTTCTTTAATAAAATATTACAACATTCTCAAGCGTTGTCAACAGTTTTTATTGCTACTAAACGTAGGTAGTCTGTGTGTCGTAATAATTTTTCTCGTGAAATATAGTCCAACAGAATTAACCTGAACTTGACTTTTATGCAAGAATATATTAAACTCAGTATTTACTGTCTATTTTTGTCTTCGTTTGTAAATCGCGTTTTATCGGAAGCTTTCGGCTAAATACACGTTGGATTTACGTCGCAACGTCGCAAACCACAATCCAACGTCAACTCGACGTCTGAACACGAATCGACGTCGGTACAACGTCATTTAAACATTGGATTTCCGTCACAACAACGCAAATCACAATCAAACGTCAGCTTGACGTCTGAAAAACAATGTCGTCCCAGCGTCACGAATCGACGTCGCCAAAACATCATTTAAGGTGGGTCGGTACCTTACTCGGAGAGAAAAACGAGAAAAATATTTTGTTCACCGATTATGATAAAAGTTGGCAGGCAGATACCTTCATGCTTCTTGTTTGTTCTTCTGGTAACCTTAGCGACGTTGTCGTTCTTTTCACGACGTCACGGACGTCACAATGGTTCGCGCTAAAAACAGGCATGCAAGTACATTAAACCCGATTATTTAAAGAATTGAATGTCCGAGGACAATAAAATTATACCAAATTGTTTCTGAAATGTTGTTGCATAAGAATATTTTGTTCAGATTATCTAAATATCACGTCAGTCGTAAAGATTGTACATTTCATCACTAAATTTAGGGTTTTTACGTCTAAAAGGTTTCACCAATTGCCGAGTTATAACGTATATTTTCAAATTAATGCAGAACGGTGGTCAAATTCTTATCGCGATTTTTGAAAACTACACATTTTTTGTGTCATTTTAATGAAATAAAAAAAGGAAAGTGAACGTTCTCAGTTTTTCACAATATCGCTTTCAAAGTAAAATTACCTTCAAAACAACGACGTTAATAATACGTCGCTACATCGTCATTGAAACGTTGGATTTCCGTCACGACATCGCCAACTACAATCCAACGGCAACTCGACCTCTGAAATACGATGTCGTCCAAACGTCACGAATCGACGTCGGTACAACGTCATTTAAACATTAGATTTCCGACACGACACGATAACGCAAACCACAATCCAACGTCAACTCGACGTTTGAAACATGATGTCGTCCCAACGTCAAGAGTCGTCTTCGTGTCGACGTTGGTTTTGATGATTTTATATCTTTCCATTTGTTATATTTGTAGATATAATTGTACTTTATTGTACAATGTTTTGTTTTATGTAATGTGATTGATCAGCTTATAAAGGTATTCAAAATTTATTTCCATTGTTTTAAGCTCCAAGCAAACACGTGACGTCTATACAACGCCAGAATAACGTTGGATTTTATTCGCGACGTCGCCGACCACGAGTCAACGTATTTACGTCTGAATCATGACGTCGATCTAACGTCGGAAAGCGACGTTGTGTTGACGTTTGAATTTAGTTAAACGGTTTAAAAATATTTATATGTATTTTATGAAGAAAGGTAAATAAATGAGAAAATCCTTAACAACCAACTCGCCACGTCGACTACATACGCGCTTTTACTCTGTATTGATTTTCACTATCATGACGTCATTTCATTTAAACTTTCCTGAATCATAAGTGTAGAACTTCTGTGTAGTGTGGTCGCTTTTTCTAGAAGGTTAATATTTAACGGACGGGTAAAATTATTCATCACGTTAAAGACATTTCTAGTAATACCAAAAGGAATTAAAAGTAATTGGCGTGTCAGGGATGTTTTAAAGAGTTGGAAAACGCCGTTTCAAGAAATGTCTTGACTTAGAGTTGACGAGATCCAGAAGGTGGTGAAAACAATCCGTGACCTTGCTTGCCAATTCATTAAGAAGCAACGAGAACGAACTTCAATGGATTGTAATTGATGAGGTAAGCGAGTTTTATGTGTTTGTTGAGTTTCATGTCTTGTGTACGTTTGTTGACGCAATTAAAAAGTTGATCATTTATGGTACGACGCTGTAAGCCAACATGAAACATTGAGCGCTTCCCACCCATTTTCTTATTCATCATAAGAGAAAAAGAAACATGAAAGTATGGTTTGACAACATAAATGATCAAAGCGCTGAAAGCACTGGATTTGTTGGACATAGAAAACAAAATTATCAAAGCACTAATAGCACTGGAGTTGTTTGACATATAAAACTAAAATTGTTAAGAAATTAAAGGGTCTTTTTTTAAATGCGTAAGTTTTTTTGTGTTTTAGTAGATTTTCCGGCTTAAATGAATGACATTTGCAGATATCATTTGAAAATAATCAATAAGTAATTACTTTGAGTGAAATGATAATGCCAAAACTCAACCATTTTCTTTAATTAAGCGGCATGAGATCCGTTCGCCCTTATTATTTTTTAGTTAGCCAATTTCCTATATTTTCAGAACTAGTCAAGATTTATGTGGAAACTACTGTGTTAAGATAATCTACACAAACATTCAGGAACGATTGTCCGGATCATTTTATTTAGAAATTATACCCCTGTTATTATTGAACACTTGAGGTATTTTTTTAAAGTTGAATGTACATTTTATCCTCCAATCTGATTATATATTTAATTTCTGAGGGAGAAAAAAATCTTTTACACTTTACCCTTTGTGATATGTACATACTTGCTTTAAGCAATGGTTTGTTTGTTTGTTTGTTTGTTTATTTGGGTTTTTACGGCACACGTCGACTAGCAAATATTACTGACGAAGATGAATCAAGGGTTGGCTTTATGTCATGTAACTTATTACATATTGCATTATTCCACAGTGTTTGCCATTTTGACTTAATTAACGTATTGATTGAACATTTGAAGTCGGTACTTGATAACTTGATATCTACTGGTTGAAGGTTTAAAGATTCTTTAGCTAAATTGTCTACTTTTTCATTTCCATGTATGCACATATGACTTAGTATCTAGCAGAGATGTACTATTGACGTTAATACGACGTCGGAAATCTATCGTCTAAAAAACTTTCAAATCCAACCATGAGGTGACGTTAATACGACGTCGGGGTCAGACGTTAATACGACGTCGAAAACCTACCGTCTAAAAAACTTTCAAATCCAACAACGAGGCGACGTTAAGGTGGGTCGGTACCTTACTCGGAGCGAAAAACGAAAAAAATATTATGTTCACCGATTATGATAAAAGTTGGCAGGCAGATACCTTTATTCTTCTTGTTTGTTTTTCTGGTAACCTTAGCGACGTTGTCGCTTTTTCACGACGTCACGGACGTCACAATGGTTCGCGCTAAAAACAGGCATGCAACTACATTAAACCCATATATTTAAAGTATTGAATGTCCGAGGACAAAGATTATTATATCGAAATGTTTCTGAAATGTTGTTGTATACAATCATTTTGTTCCGATTATCTAAATATCACGTCAGTCGTAAAGATTGTACATATCATCACTAAATTTAGGGTTTTCACGTCTAAAAGGTTTCACCAATTGCCGAGTTATAACGTTTATTTTCAAATTAAAGCAGAATGGTGGTCAAATTCTTATCGCGATTTTTGAAAACTACACACTTTTTCTGTCATTTTAATGAAATAAAAAAGGAAAGTGAACGTTCTCAGTCTTTCACAATATCGCTTTTAAAGTAAAATTACCTTCAAAACAACGACGCTAATATTACGTTGCGCTGACGTTGTGATTTTTGGTTATGTATGTAATTTTCTTGTAAATTCAATTTTGTAGTTTCTTTCCAGTTCTTAATTAATTTCTTGTGACACTCAGCATCTGATCTGTTCAAAATTAATTTAACATAAGTCAATCAAAATCCGCTTTTACTTATTTTTACAACAAATGCTTTAATCACAACGCCAGCGTAACGTTATATTAACGTCGTTGTAATGAAGGTAATTTTACTTCGAAAGCGATATTGTGAAAAACTGAGAACGTTCACTTCCCTTTTTTATTTTATTAAAATAACACAAAAAGTGTGTAGTTTTCAAAAATCGCGATAAGAATTTGACCACCGTTCTGCTTTAATTTGAAAATAACCATTATAACTCGGCAATTGGTGAGACCTTTTAGACGTGAAAACCCTTAATTCAGTGATGAAATGTACAATCTTTACGAATGACGTGATATTTGGATAATCGGAACAAAGTGATTGTATGCAACAACATTTCAGAAACATTTCGGTATAATAATCTTTGTCCTCGGACATTCAATTCTTTAAATATATGGTTTTAATGTAGTTGCATGCCTGTTTTTAGCGCGAACCATTGTGACGTCCGTGACGTCGTGAAAAAGCAACAACGTCGCTAAGGTTACCAGAAAAACAAACAAGAAGCATGAAGGTATCTGCCTGCCAACTTTTATTATAATCGGTGAACAAAATATTTTTTTCGTTTTTCCCTCCGAGTAAGGTACCGACCCACCTTAATACGACGTCGGAAATCTACCGTCTAAATAACTTTCAATCCAACTTTGGGGAGACGTCAACCCGACGTTGGGGTCCAACGTTTATATGACGTCTGTACGACGTCATTTGTTTGCTGGGTTGTTTTCATTAGAGTAGATACTTTGAAACTGTGCCATATTTTTTCTGACTTATTTGTTTCCCCAAAAATGTCTCAAAAATTAAAAGTACAATAGCATGCCACTTTTAATGAATTGATTTATAGTCACATCGGTTGTTATAAACACGTGTATAACCGTATACACGCATACGGAAACTCAGGATTTAATGTAAGTAAAGTGTATAATTATTACAATTAGGCAGTTCAAGCAAAGATTAATTATGTTGGACTATACTACATAATCACAGCATTTCAAGTCGACGCAATTCGCAATAATTACATTAACATTACATCAAGCGGGGTACATTTTATGCGTTAGTCCGCTGAAAAACGTCCGAAAACACTCACAATATACAGCTGATTTTCAAATACAATAAATGACGCTTCTTTCCTATCAAAAACATATTTAAAATCGGCGAATTTCCAATGAAAAATCGCAAATTTTCTAATTGAATACGACGATTCTATGTTTTATCATGTACATATTTAATAACTTCTTGGCATTTTATGTGAAAAAATGTGTAAAGAAATATGGGTTTTGCCAAACCAGCTTATTAAATCTTAGAGGGATATACAAGCAAAAGTTCAACTTCATATTTCCTGATTTTGAATTATGTTTTTATAACAGTGAATGCAACAGACACACTGCTATATAACTTGGAATTTTTTTTATTTTCTCGTAATATTTGTTTTCAAAAATATATCCTAACCGCTTAAGAATGTAAACAAGAGCACCGCTAAGCGGAGCATTATATGCCCGAAAGTGTTGTATATTTTAATTAAGATGAAGCATTAGTAAGACATGAGAATATTTCATATGAATATCGTATTATGAATAATTGTGGAAAACAAAGTAAAGAACAAATATCTGTTGTTAGTTTTAAGGTAATAGTGACATTGACCTTTGACCTTGTGATCCCGAAATCAATAGGGGTCTTCTACCCGATATGGAAAATCATCGTATGAAGTTTGAATATTGCGGACCAAATGGAATTTAAGTTATGCTCCGGAAACTGTTTTCAGTTTTAAGGTAATAGTGACCTTGACCTTTGACCTTGTGACCCCAAAATCAATAGGGGTCTTCTACTCGATATGGACAATCATCGTATGAAGTTTGAATATTGTGGGCCAAATGGAACTTAAGAAATGCTCCGGAAACCAAATTGCTAACAGACAGACGGACGGACGGACAGACGGACAAACGGACGCCAGGGGGTATAACATAATATGCCCGATATTCTTTCGGGCATATAAAAAGGCAAGGAGCGACCAATGTTAATGTTTAATTTCAGCAAGTACGACATATAACACATCTATAAATAGACTGGTGATTCGTTCAGTATACTACTTTGGTTTTCAACAATGTTCAAGCCACAGGTTTTACTTCGTTCAGTTGAATGTAATAAGTGACAAAAGTTATAAGTGAGTGATTTCTTATGTATTAACACTGTTCAAAGACTAAACTTGGTTTTATACTTTTGGCGCAGTCATTTTTCTGTATATCCCTTAAAGGGGCATAAATGGATTTGAAATCAAATAATTCATATCAGGTCGACAAAAGAATGGTAAAAAAATAATTTTTGCGAAAATTCCATCTCAAAATATCATTTCGCGGCCTAGTTATTCAAAAAATAAAATGAACCAATTTGACGAGTATTTGTTTACATACGCACCGGGTCGAGTGTACTCTGTAGTTGTCGGCTTTTTACGCGGTTGGTCGGAAAACTCCGTAAGCATTGATCACGTGATTGGAAAATCTGTCATTCAACAAATGGAGTAAACACGCGGATTGTTTATCGATAATTCGCTAAAGAAATCGTTCTTACATCTTTAGGTTTGTGTCGTTTATTTATAAACAATTCAATACTTATCCATATTATTCACCATTCGTTCTTTTTGATGTCTTTCTAACATTTTCTGTTCCGCTTATGCTGAATGTATCCAGTTTTCGCGACTTTGAATTTACTACCGTTTTTTACTGTCTTCACTCATCACTGCTTCGCTGCAGGCAAATAAAGACTTGCGAGGTGTTTTTGTTGCCGGAAAAAACATGACAAGATCAAGCCTTGCGTACATGCGTTTATTTTTATTGACTGTTATACTTATAATGCTTTGTAAACCGAAAGTAGATCTGTCATAGATCTAGGCTACTGTCATGTCATGACTGTCCCTTCAAGGTCTGTAGACAATTGCTCTATCTACTTCATAGATAGAACTGTCCAGGGCATAAGCTTCAAAGGCAAGTGATACACTTCAGTCTGACAGAAGTATGTCACATGAGCTAAGGGATTGAGAGGGCCTTGCTTCCATTTCAACATTTGCATTTGCATTGCCAATAAGCCATGTTTACAAGTCATTAGAATTTGATTTTGAATCAATTACAGTATATCTGCATGCATGAAATTCAAACATGCATATAATCAATTATATTATGTAGATCTACTGTATAGAGTTATATACTCTTACCCTGGGGTCCAAAAGTTTCTTTACACATGTAATTTTTCATTATATTCTGTTAGACTCTTATGTGTTATTGAAAAAAATATTGCAGACACATTTTGTTTAGTATCTATATTTTATTTTTACAATACATAAGAACATAGATAATGTTTATGTTTAATTATATACATGTATTCGGCTAAAACAAGGTATTCGGGCAAAAGGGTCTTTTTTAATGTTATATGTTATTTTTTGAAAAAGTAAACCCACCAATAAACCAACTAGATGTTCTCTGTATAAAAATATAAGATGTTTTGATGTCCAGAAAATTTCATTAGTCTATCTTTTCAGATCACTGAGAAATGTTAGAATATGCACTCAAAAAATGGCCCTTTTTTGGCGTTATGCAGTCCCACTTAAAAAACACTAAACTTTACAATGATATAAAATGTTAACACATATTTGTCTGACACACATATTAACTTCCATGTTGGATGACAACCTTCCCATAAATTTTGGCGAAAACAGAACGGAAATCTACCAAGATTTGGCCAAGTTACAGCTATTTTGCTGATCGAGGGGAATTTCACTGAGTTCTTAAATTGAGAGATAGGTGGTATGTTATATCACAAAAGTAACAACAAGATTAACTTGAATTCATCATAAATATGCATCATTCAATGCAAGATGAAGTTATGTTCAAGAAAAACACTAAAATTTACAAAAGGGTTTTATGAATTTGTCAGGCAACTAGATTTTCCAAACATTTTTTTCATAAAAAAATCTGTAGTGTCCGTAACCACCGAAACTTCATTGGATGCACACACTGTTATTATTCATGAGAGAAGTCATTATCATGCCTTTTTATATTGGTATAGAGTCCTTTCATTAATGTACAAAATATAAAACCCTTATCTTAGCATGTTATTGTTTTAGACAGCTTTGAAGATGGTTACGGACACTACAAAGCCCTTGAAAAATTGCAATTTAAACAATCACATTTTTATATCTCATATGTTCTTTAAATATAAAAAGATAATTTCAAGAAAATATGAAGACTTATTGCATTAGACATTCAATCAATGATTTACATCAATATTTATGCTGCTATCTTTAGTATGATAAAATATTGTATCATCCCATGTACATGCCTAAATCAAGCATTTTTCACTATCCTGCAAGTCTATCAACAATGCAACATGAAACAAAGAATTGTTAAATTATAACATTTAAGTCCAAGCTAAATAACTAAGCTATGAGATAATGGAAAGAAAAACTGTCTCCAGATGATCAAGATATGTTTTAGCCGTTTTATATGATAACCTATACACAGAGTAGTGTCCGTAACCATTTTACTCTATTTCTATTGCAACATTTTCAAGTATGTTATTTAAGTGACCAATTCAAATATTCTTGTTAAAGCAAATTTGGGAATGATTTTACGTTAGAATGCACAAAAATATCTTGCTCTATGTCTATAAATGATGTCTAGTATAGGTGTTCAGAATTTTCATCAGAATTAAATAAATTATGGCTGTAAAATCTATTGAAAACTAAACTCAAAGAACCTGAATTTTGTATCATTTTAAAAGTAAACACCTTAATGCTAAAACAGAGTGATATCTTAGCTTAAGTTGTCAAAGTTTCTTTAAAAATGAAAAGTTGAATATATATCTATATGGGTTACGGACACTACGCAATTTAAAGACGAGTACTTCAGTACCTTAAAATGGCTAAAATGTGTTCAACACACAAATTTATTATAATAATAATTATTTTAATAATAATAATAATAATAATAGTATTAACAATAATGATAATAATGATAATAACAGACACTAGCATAAACTTCTTTTGAAATGTTTAAGCCAATAAAAACTAATTTGCAACTGGACATGTATTAATCATGTGCCGCCCACAGACAGCATGCTTGACTATTCGGGATGCTTTAACTGTAAACAAAAATATATTAAATAACATACATTTATAAGTAGCAAGAGGGAATAATTGTGTAACAAATGTGTGCTAGAGTTATGAATCTTATCATACATCATGTGGGTGATATATTTGTGGGAACATATATTTGATGTTTTAAGTAAAAACCTTAAGATATAAAGAGGTAACAGCAAAAATAATGTTATTTAAAAGTACATTCTAAGTTCAAGGCAGATAATTCTAAAATATTGCATTTAGAGTTATGAACCTTGTCACATGAGATGTGGTTGGTAATGAGGAACATGTATATAAAGTTTAAAGTTGATACCTTAAGAAATAAAGAAGCAAAAGTAAACAATAATGTTTTTTAAAGAAAATTTTAAGTTCAAGGGAAGAAAATTCTGAAAAAAAAACATTTGGAGTCATGAAACTTGTAACATGAGATGTTGTTGATAATAAGGAAATGTATCTAAGTTTGAAGTTGATACCTTAAGAAGTTGAACACTGAACAGCGGCATTAAAAGAAAATATTTTTTAAAGAAAATTTTAAGTTCAAGGGAAGATAATTCAGAAATAAAATGTATTTGGAGTAATGAACCTTGTCACATGTATGAAATATAGTTGATAATAAGGAACATGCTTTTAAAATTTGAAGTTGATACCTAAAGAAATAAAAGTCAAAGTAAAAATATTTTATTGCACAAAAACATTAACCATAAATATGGATGTCGACACCCATGCCAGGGTGGGTAGGAGAGCTCTCCATATACTTCCTAAAGTTGAGCTAAATATAGAAAAAAACAGCAATCAATGATCAAATTTAGATACATAAAGATTAAAAAATTAAATCGTTTTCATCTTTTAAGGTTAAGATTGCTCTAGAAATGAAACCTAAGCATAACTATATAAAGAAATAGAAATGTGTATTGTAGAAGCTTTAACCCAATGATCTGAGCTTTATGAGACAGTCTCTCATCAGATTCCAAATAAATTTTGCAAGTGTAGATGGTTGATAAGGACAACTATAGTTGTCTGTGAGAAAAAATAAGTTTTTAAGCTTTACTTGATGAGAGTTTGATTTCTTGTTTGTTCTGTACATGGTTCTGACTATTTTTTGCATTAAAGTAGTAAAATTGATAATTATGAGTTTTTTGTAAGTGTCAATGATATTATTTTTATCAATTCTAGTCAAAATGTACATAAGAGTGTAATTATGTACAGAAACAATGTCTGATTAAATGATTTTAAATATAATGTTTAATGGTATATATGTTGTAGCGTCCGTAACCAAATCACATTTGTTAAAAAAAAGCCTCAATTAACAAATTTTGATGCTCAAGTCATGCTTGTCTTGGATTTACATTAGCCATGTTGTTTATAGCATTAGATAAAATCAAAATTATGCACCTGACCTGAGATTTGAATAATTGAAATTAAAGTTTGATGCATACTTTTGATAACTACTTATACAGGTTCTTTGCTCAAGTTAATTTTTTTATAAAATGTGTTAAATACTTGGAGTTTTTGACATGTTTCATTAGTTTACAAAATGTTCTTGATGTTTATAAGTTAATAAATAAAAATTTGAAGTAATTTACCACTTTTTACGATATGTTATGCAAATACTGTAGTGTCCGTAACCATGATGACAGCAACTGATAAAAAGTGATGTGTCTTTTTTTGGCCGCGATAATTTTTGAAAACAAACGTTGAATTAGCTACAGGACACTCTATGCTTGAAGGGAAATGCTATCATTGAACCTAAAAATGAAGTTCATTTTTTTTTTAAAGTGGGACTTTTTGGTTCCGAATACCTTGTTTTAGCCGATTAGGTGTGATACATAACCACTTATATCTTATTTGTTAGTATAATTCATAATACATGCAAACTTAATGTGCTAAGAAACTTGTCGACCCCAGTGTAATGTTAATAAGAATTTTTTTTACTGAAATCATGACTGTACAATTTTGAAGGCTTGTGAAATATTTTTTGGCTTGTATAATTTCAGTTATTCCTGACAGTAAGGTAGTCTGAATTGCTTACTTATTCTAATCCAAATTTTTATGACTGCATACAATTCACCCATAGATCAATATAGCTCAGAGACTCTGCATGAAAATTCTATAATGCATATCATGAGCTGTACATAATTTGAATCTCATGGGATATACCTTATTTATGTATTATTTCATTATAAGTTCTCATCCAAGCATTTAATAATAATATAATTATATAGCCTGCATTTAGACTATGTTGTTTTTATCTATAGGCACCAAACAGCTGTCATTTTACATCAGAAAATGGAAGTCGCCATTTTGAAGGAAGAGTTTTTTAATTGGTCTGGAATGCAAGATATATTGATTGACAGGGAAAGACAAAAGATTAGGAATGAAAAAAGTTAATTCAAAGGTAAGTGTTATTGTTAATGATTTTTCCAAGTCATTGTCATTTATTTGATATGCTGAAATGATACAGATTTTGAATGCTTACTTTATGTAACTATTTTATAAAAACCTTACTGAATGATTTGCTAGAATATGATTCAAAGATGTATAAGTTTACTGGTATTGTATGTAATTATGATTTTTAAATTTTATATTTTAGTATTTGTTTATTACTGTCAAACAGATTTTACAAGAAACTGCTAGACAAAATGCAACCCTGAAACACTGGATTTTGTAAAAGAACTAAGCTGGTTTTAAAGTAATCATACAAAACACTATCATTGCTTACATTTCTACATCAAACATATTCTGTAACTATGACACACATAACTATGTTTTTTCGGCGTAGCTGTCTAAGCTGGATTTTGACCTACATTTCTGTATAATGACGTCTGTCTGGGGATTTCGGAAATCCGCCGTTCTATTGGATGATTTTATAAGCACTGAAAATGACGTACGGGGGAAACAGAGAAAATCCCCTCTTCGATTGGATGGCCCTGACACGCGCGAAAAAATAAAGGCCACACTATTGTAATGCAGTGTTTTACGAAATTTTGCTTCGTTCGTAGATTATTTTTTTTGGGTAGACTTCTATTGCTTTCCAAAGTGTTTTTTTTATATTGTAACAATAAAAAGTTACGTGTCAAACACAATATTTTATGGGTAAAATGAATTACGTCTCCAGATGTGAACCGGTTTCTAGTAAAAAGTCTGACATATTACCCAATAATTATTAAGTTAGCCTCACTACGTCCAGTTTCCGGGGTTTACACTTTGAGAGTCACAGCTCCACATATATTTATTAATCTGCAGAGTTATTGATACGTAACTTTTAAGGTCCTGGAACTGTAACTAACTTCGGTAAACTTCGACACTCGATACAATCCGGTTTTTTCCCGATTACCTATCTTCGTCAAGTCTCGTAATTGCTATTTTTAGAAATTTTTACCACGTGACGTGGGTTTTTCCAGAAGTCATAGGGTAACGCATTTTCCGAAAATAGCGAAACCAGACACTCTACAGCGTGATCGTAGTGAGTTATCGTAAAAATAATGGTTTATCGACATAAAAACAATGAAAAGCCGTAGTGGATCATAACTTTTGCGTTGATTCTGTTTGTACAGGTGTAAAATACATTTTTTTCATCTTTTTTGCGATGTAAATTGAGTATGACTGAAACACGTTATGGAGATTTTGAGGCGAAATGGACGAAATGGAGAATTTGGGGCAAAATGGGGGTTTGATTGTTTAATCTATTTTGTGTACTGAAAATGAACAAAGGTAAAATAAACTACACAAATATCGATAAACTGGAAAGAATGTTTAACTTATATTGATTTATTGCCGAATTCCCACAAATAATCGCACCAAAGTCAGCATATAAAGACAAAATCGTTGCACATTTTCTGTTTTTAATATCATCATATTCTAATTATAAAAAAAAACAATACAATAAACAGCATAATTTGAAAGCTAAGGCACATAATATGCCAACATTACTAACTCTAGTGTCCAACTGTTAGAGCAAAAAACGACAACAGCAGAAAACATAGCTGGTACTAGTTTAATCCCCAAATAGTCCCCTCAAGCTTGCCAAAAAGCAATGGAGAGAAGGTTTTTATATGATAATGCAGAGTTTAACATACATTTTCCATCTCAAATACCAATTTTAGATGATATATTTGTATAAAGTAGTATTATTTGTAATTGACCATTTTGACGTTATTTTTCTCTATAAAATCTCTTGCAGTTTCAGTACAGTTATCTAATACAAATTCTTATAAAAAATTTTAGAAACGTTAAAATTTCTTAAATTTTTCATTATATGGGCAGTTAATACTGCAGAAAATTTTAAAACTAGTTGCATGTGTCTAACTAACTTCTAACTTGAGATATTTGCTTTTAAAGATAGGGTAAATTTTTTAACATTCTCAAAAACTCGGATTTTTGCTTTGGGGTACATGTATGCAAATCTCTGTATTTTTATATGTATTTGTCCAAAGTGTAACCTGGTTGCTCTGATTTGTCATTACATGACTGTATAACAAGAAAATGGATTAAAACTTGGAAATAAAACAGCAGAATTTGAAAAAAAGTTCTTTCACTTTTTGTCCCAGCACAATTTACGGTCTTTCTGAAAATGAAGGGTCACGTTATAAAAATGCACATAACTTAAGTTACAAACGGTAAATTTCTTTAAAATTTCAGCATTCAATGTCTTTGATAGTATAGATTCAAGAAACAATATCAGTATAAGAATTGTGGAAGGTCACCATTACAGTTCCAGAACCTTAAGAATAAATTCATAATTTTTGTTTTGTAGCATTAATAAATAGGTTTTCACAATGCAATTCTCAAAAATCTTCTTGTCTGAAACTACAAGGCCTAGAGCTTTCATATTTGGTATATAACAAATCTAGAGGTCCTCCATCACAGTTGTTCAAATTATGCCCCTGGGTCAAAATTGACCCCACCCCATGAATCACAATATTACATTGAATTATATAAGGAAAAGTTCAAACAACATCTTCTCTTGAACCGCTTATGATAATTTGCCCAAACTCAACAGGAATGGTCCGTGGGTGGTTCCCTACCAAAATTGTTCAAATAGGTCTGATTGGTTGGATAAGTAGGTCACTGGGTCAAAATAGGTTTTAACATTAGTGGTCCTCTGTAAATGGCTCTTCTGTGACCTTTGACCTTTTCCTCAGGTGAGCACCTAGGGCCCTTTGGACCCTCTTGTTTTTAAATCGACGCCGTTTGTCTTTTTTAAAGACATTTCTTGTTATCATTCAATTTTAGATAGAAGATGGCACCACTTGATGCTTCAAGATTTCTTGCATTCTACTAATGAGAATAAAGTATTTTGTGTTGCATACCATCAAATGAAAGTTTCTTGCCACCTTTCCATGGTATTTACTTGGTAAGAATAATTGATCATTACCCGGCAATTGAAAATTAGCTGTTCATCAATAATACAATGATTTATTTGGATATACATCTATTTGATATACTGAATAGAAATATGACATCATTATGATGTAAGATAACGATAAAATAATAGTTCTATCAGTAATCTAAATTCAAATTGGGTGCAATCGCTTGATCATGGTTGACTTAAAGAAGTGTGTTTGGTGAATCATTTGGTAACAATGGACTCGTTAAAGATAGTGATAAGATTTTCTAACCATTCATAGTTAGGGTTGTTTGTTTTGTTGAGCTATGAGCCTTTTCACACATTTTATTTGTCATATTATATAATGGTGATCAGCCAACCTTCTCACTGTTAATCTCTGGATTTGGCTATTAACGCCTACTTTTCTAATTAACTGACAACTGCGGTGCATGATAAAGAATCAGTGGTAGGAAGAAGAATCGCAGCAGAAATAATACCATGACCAAGCACCTCAAAAGTAAGCCCCACTGGGGAATCAAACTGACAACCCCTCGATCAGTAGACTTGTGTGTTACAAGCTAAGCTGGCCAGGTGGCATTCATGGTTATGTATTTGAGTTTTTTATGAACATGTTGATTTTTTCAAAATATTATTTCATTATTGTGAGTAAATGTTGACCCAAAAATGTTGTATGAAATATGATATTTTTTTCAGGACAAGTTTCCCAGAACATCTCATTACATATGAGTAAATATATAGAGGCAGCTAACTAACCCTATTGTACACAATGTTGAGAAGATAAAGATACACTGTGACACTTAACACTACACTAAGAGATTTGTTCAGTGACTATAGAAAGTTACTACCATATGAATGACAAATGTTATTGATTACATCTCAACCAAGGAAACTTTCCAAATTTACTTTTGCAGCTTACTGAACAAGACAATGTGCAATATATTCATGACATTGTGTACAATTTTATATAGATACATGTAATATGGCCAAAATAATGTAACATAAACTTTGATCAGTCTTTATTTCATCCAAACTATGATTATATGGTAACTGGAAGGAGTATTCAATGAACCCTTCTTATAATATTGGCTGATTGTGTATTCGGCATTTAGAAGCATAGTTTTGTAGACCCCTTAGATTTCTATGAGTGTTTAACTTTTGGCTAAGGGGCAATTAATGGAAAGATGAGAATTTTAAGTAGGCTGACTAAGGTGACATAAGCAGGGGTCACAATTGTAATATGTAAAAATGTAGAATTATGTATAGAACTCTTTAAATATATTTTCTGAATTAATTAATGTAGAACTTTCATATTACATGTATGCATGATGCATCTAAAATGTTAAAGTGGTTCACCTAAGATCAAAATTGACCTGTCTACACATAGAGAAATTGTTGTCTGAACCATGAGGCCTACATCAAGTATAAAAATCAAACTGATTGCTAATGGTGTTGCCCAAATTTTAGCTTACAGTCTACTATTTCAAGTGATTTCACTGAAAAGATAACTTGTCATGGATGAAACTTCATTTACATCTAAATTGTGTAATTAATTAATATCTTAAGAATTGGATTGATACAAGTTTTTGCTATAGGTGTTAGGAAATATATGCATTTAGTGCTTGCAAGTATGTTTTATTTGTAAACACTAAATGCAAAATTTTCAAAGTACTTCTAGCTTAAATTTGTATCAGTCCAATACTTAAGTTCTTTTTGAAGTTTTGAGGGCATTAGTCTATATATACCAAAATCAACCCTAAGTTCCTCAGTTTTCACTCTGTTTCAGTAAAAGTTCATTTATTTTGAAAATCATATTTCTGTATAAATTCCTATATTTTTCTTAGTTGTTAGTTGACAGTCAATAACTGCTTAACTATAAATTGAAGAAACAACAAATCATGAAGGATGGTGTATTTCTTATGAAAAAATGCATGATTCAAAATCAATGTCATTTTATTGTACAAAATTCTTTAACAACTTACATACAGCCAATCTATTCACTTTCTTTATCACATCATTATTACATATCATCCTTGGCCTCTATGCTGATATTGATTTTTTATAAAATTTCTGTCTCCAAACTTTTGTGTGGTACTGTATACTGGGGAATAATATTTCTAAATTTCTTGTTTCTTTTGCACTTGTATGTTTTGTTTCATTATACATTTTTGGCTCAACTTTTCGGAGAATAGTGGGGTATCCTACTTAGCTGTGTGTCGGCATAAAACTTCTTGCTTAAGTTTTTTAGGTGCTATGTGTTTGTATCTTTTATATTTTTGCAAGTACTGGATTCACTTTATACTTCATTTGTGTTTATAGGGTTACCATTGGAGTTTAAATACCAAGTTACATAACTCTGAATGAATTTGGACTGAATTAAAACCCTTATATACTTCTTAGATAAGTTTTTAGGTGCAACATGTTATCTTAGCAACTTCAGAAGGGATTCACTGGAAACTTCACACATGTCTATGGGATTACTTATCAAGGTCAAATACTAGGTTACATATTCTTAAATAATTAAGAATGAATAATGGCCCTTCTATACTTAGAAATTTTTGGTAAAGTTTTTAGGTCCATCTTTTTTTCTTTGCAACTACTAGAGGGATTTACTTGAAACCTCTCACTTGTCTACAGGGTTACCTTTGGAGTTCAAATGCCAAGTTACATAACTTTTGAATGAATCTGAACTGAATTATGACCCTTTTTATGCTTAGAAAGCTTTTGGTTAAGTTTTCAGGTGGTTCTTTTTATCTTAGCAACTATTGAAGGTTTTTTTTTGAAACTTCAAACATGTGTACGGGGGTACTTATTGAGATCAATTAATAAGTTGCATAACTCTAGCAAGAATTTTGACTGGATTATGTACCTCTAATACTTAAGTTTTTGGGTTAACTTTTTTGGTTCAACATATTGTTTTTGAACTTATGAAGAGATTTACTTGAAACGTCACTCATATCAACAGGTTAAGGAATGAAGGTCAAATACTAAGTTGCATAAGTTTTGATTTGCAGTTGCTGTTGTTTATACAAATACATGAAATAGTCGAGCGTGCTGTCCATTAAATGCTCTTACTGATATTGTTCACACATTACAATGTTACTCACAATTACTTATGCCTAACTCTGTGAGGAATGAATGAAGTAAGTTCTGCATTCTTATATTTGTATTGATGTCATAGCATTAAGTATAACTGCATGTTAATCAGTATGTCCCAACACATATGTAAAGTAGTGTATTTTATTTGACAAATGACAGTTGATTGTTGTTTCTTTAGTTACTTTGGTTATCTAAATTTATCTTCACGCTTATTCCTCTTAAAAGTTTAGGAATTGACTTCAAATGTTGTTTTTTTATTGTTAAGCAGGAAAATTGTGAAGAGTCCACTGGTTGTACATTTGTCAAAACATTTTCTTACAATTTCATGATAACAGTGAAAACTTGTGATTATTATTCAAAGCACACATTGACTAAATAAATATCATCATGTTTGTTTGTTTTGTTTGTTTGTTTGTGTTTTACGGCGCACCAACACAAAAAGGTCATATCGCGCCGACAGCTATTAATGATACTAATAAATATCATCATGGAAGTGAACAATTGTGCAAAAGTTATATTATCTTGCATACTCAAGTTTTTGCCAGTTCACTTTCTATTGACATACATACATGTATATTTAATTATGTATAATATTTACATTCTTATCTGATTTTGGAGATTTATTAAATTTTTGGTTCCTTTAGTGTACAAAACGAAACTACTTAAGTTTGATGAACCAAAACATCTCATGAAGGATGGTGTATTTTCGCTAAATTCTTAATAATTAAAAATCTGAATTTATTTATTGTGCAATAATTTATTATCCTATAAATTGCAGACTTGAAATATGAAAGTTTTATAAAATGTAACCTGCATTAAGTAGTCAGTGAAGGGAAGTGACTTAATCCTTTGCTTACAGCAGATGAACTCTTACAACAGGTTCAGAAAATTGTGCTTCCATTAGTCCAATCAAAATAGTTAATAATTTATGCAGTTTGTTATTGAAATGTTAGTTGTTAAGTGGAAGTCTTACTTTATTATGATGACTCTAAGTTGATAAATTTTGACTGTATAAAGACTTACCCGGTAACCATAAGGTGTGACACATAGAGCTTTTGGAGCCCTAAAAGTGAACATAGACTATATATAGATTCTATGCCCCCTTTTATAGCTCAGGGAGCTTTATGTGTAGAACTCCTATGGTTTCAACTGGGAGGATTTTCACATGTCTGTGTCTTTTTACAATGATGGTGGCTTTGTCAGTTCTAAAATTGTAACAGGTGTAAAATAGAGGTATTTTCATGGGCAGGAAACAAGATTGGCCACTGGCAGTGGGTGACTGCTAATAACAGGTTTAACTGTACTGAAATTGCATATTACTGCATGTACATGTATTTTAATAACCCTTTGCCTCTATAATGCTTCATGTCATTTTAATTGGGTTACAATTTTATTTCTGTAAAATGCATTAAGCTCATGGTTCTTGGTTCCTCTTTGAATGAGTCAGGTACATTTGGTCTTCTTATTGCTTGAGAACTATGTATGAGTTAGATTATGTTTTCATTTTACTATAAGGTTTAGTGCAAGGGGCGGAGCCCCGAGCACTGAACCTTATAGTAAAATGAAAACATAATCTAACTGGCTTTGCACAGCATTTTCCCCTAGTTCAACAGGCTTCTATACCATACAATATAGTACATGTCTACTATCAACAATCCTCGACAGCTGATTGGACGAGGGGAAAATGCTATGTGCTAAGTATAAATTAGTCAACATACTCTACAAGAGCATAATTTGGGTCTACATTTCTTATTTACTGTGCATTTATGTGTTGTGTATCATTATACATTTTATATGGTTTTTTTGTCATTCATTACTTTATATTTTCTGTTCACATTCAACCATATTTAAATATGTGTTACTAATTTATAAGGTAAATTAAAAAAAATATTCTAGTTGTTAGTTATTATTTGGAAAGTTGTTCATTACATGATCCATAGTCACTACTAAGTTAGAGAGTATGCTAATGTAAAACTTAAGATCGTGTTTTAATCAGATTGGGTAAAACTAATACCTAGATGGTGAAATATAAGCATATACCACTTTGGAAAGAAAGCTGGAAAGAAAGATTGATTACTACCTGTATTTACCTCTAAAGAGAAATATACAGAACTTGTATTGTCGTTGGGCTTAGTAGTAAAGGAGTCACTTATGTTAAATATACAAAACATTCTTTGCTCTTCTGTCACCAAGCAAATGAACCAAAAATCACTCTCATCTTAGTAATTACTACCAATATAGCAATGAAGTGTTAACATACTGTTTCTAAATATGTCCTCAATTATAGCATGTGATTGCATACATGTATTCACATAAAAAGTCTACACCTAAGTCATATATATGTAAATCTGTTATTTGATTATTGAAGCAAAAAATGATTGCTAGGTAATGGTAAATCATGTGTTTACTTTTCAAATAGCCTAGTATAACCAAATGTAACATAATCACAAATTAATTGGTGCAAATACAGAACCCACCAAAAGTTTCGAGACAAAATATATTTACTACAATTCTAGAATTTTGATGATTAAATTGTTGAATGATTGCTTTAGATGTACTATAGTATGAAAGATGTACTATAGTATGATTTGAGATAAAATGGAAAAAATCAGTACTGGTACATATCTATAAAATTCAGCATCTTATATCCTAAAGCTTCTGAACTCATGATTATAGTAGTTATTTTCCATAGCTCATCTTTTATGCTATTTTTGTAGTCTTGGATACTACAATTATGATTATCAAAAAAGCACTTAAAAAGAAACAGTCATCAAATCTTATATAAAAGCTATTTAGTAGACCAAAGGAGTGAATATGTCTCCAAACTTTTGGTGGATACTGTAGATATGTATAACTTCAACCGTGGCCCACTTATGTCTTTATTTGACAAATGACAATGAAAAGATAACTCCCTTACTTTACAGAGACTCAGTCTGGGAGCCAGTCCCTGTGGTGAGAGATTTCCTATTCAGTACTCATAAATGTGTTTCATCAAACGAATTGGCTTAATGGTATGTACAATAAATGGTAATGCTGGTAGGACCAGATGTTCCACTGACCTGAACTTGGTACCTTGAACACCACATGTAAGAATCTAGTCATATTTCTCAATGGCAGAAGGCTTTCTTTCTATTGATAATCTGACCACTACCTTTATCACCTATTATACTTAATCTGAGCATTGTATGTTGCATAGTGTTTGGTAAATTGGAGACAGCAAACACTGCATTCTCGTACCCACAGTCTAGAAGGATTCTTGATACTAGCTTGAGAATCTTGATAACCTCAGGGTACTAGACTGCGAGTTCTGATGCTAGTGGTTGTTCTGGTAGGAACCTTGGAGTAGAAATCAACTTTGTATCATGGACTGATAATGTAGTTCAAAGACAGTACAGTCCACTATTCCAGGTGCTTAACTGTGATGATATACTATTGTGAAATCTATATCCATGAATGAGAGACACGTCACTCAATAGTCTTTCTAAAGTTGCCACATTACTATTATACTAAATTATATAATTAGCACAATTATATACATGTGATATACAGTCTCAACATAAAAAGAATCAACTCCAGTAAAACTTTCAAATTTTGTTTTGAAGCAGTATCATGCTTAGAATATTGTAGCAAGTAACCCATAAAATAATTAAGTGCAAACAAGTAGGTCATACATAGATATTCACCAATAAGTAGTTGTTCCCAGAGCCTAGTAAGATTCTCAATACTAGTTAGTTTGAGAATCTAAATAAACTTAGGGTACGAAATTGCTATTTGGAAGAAATTATTAAAACACAGATCTGAGGAATATTCTAGTTTATTACAACAATAATATGGAAAATTGTTACACAGAATAAGAGTTTTGAAAAATATGCAATTTAGGCAAAACAGTAAGTTGTGCTTTATTTCATGTTGTCACCTGAGTTCATAAAGAATCATAACTGACTTTTTTCAATTGAAAAATAAATAAAGGTATAAATTGAAAACTATTCTAATAGTATTGATAAAAACAATTGCATGGTTATTATATGCCTCAAAATTGAATATTTAAGAATATCAAATATCATAACAGAAATAATTTTTGTTTCCCTGAAAAGACACACTTTCTTGACAATGTTGTTCAAAAGATTTTACATACAAATCTGCATTTGCCTTACCGTTTTAAGGCATGGAAAAATCATGGGGCTTAATATGATATAAGTCTAATTTGAAAAAAATGACCTTATGCATCAAGCTGACAATGAGTGAATAAATATTTAGAAGACTTCTAGAAATTAAGAGATTAAGCAAATGTATTACCACATAATGTAATCTTAATGGGAACAAGTAACACAAGCTTATATAACAAGTACAAGTGTTTTAATTAATTCATTAGACAGTCGAAACTTACTATGGTATATGTGGCATTACAAGTACTAGAAAGTATTGTAGCTAATTGGTAATAAAAAGACATGATTTGGAGTAAATGCATTCACAATGAAAACATTTCAACACTTTTAAAGTATGGTAAATGTATAATAATATACATGCATTTATGTATGTACTAATATTTAATGTTTAAGTGTATTGACTGATTATACTGATATTTTAAGCATTGTACACAGAGATGGTGTCCCTTATATATGGTAAATTTGTTAAAACAAGTAAAAGATAATGTCTTTATTCATTTACCACAATATAAATGGTTCTCGGTGAGTGAAATCAGTTTGATAATCACACATCACTACACATGTAAGTTATATGTTCTATTTTATTTTACAGTGTTCTTTGAATTTATGAAGCATAAAATAAAGTCAGCATTGTTAGCCCATCCCATCTTCTTCTGGTAGCATGAGGGAAACCTGAAACACAATCAAAATGAAAACATGATTATTAGGATAAAAAATATCACCATAAAAACTTTACAGTGAATGTCTAACTTAAATTAGTCCTTGACCCTATATATAGTTTTGTGGTCAGAAATAAACACAAATGTGACTCATGTATAAATTCCTTCTCTGTGATCATATAGAAACTTATATTTTATGACCACCACCATTGTTAATGTTTGCATAGGTGGATCATGGATTTTTGGTTGGAGGGAGGCATAAAATTAACCAACAGAATAGGGTTTCAAGTGGCTGTAATGGCGCCGAATGGTCCATGGCAAAGTCCTGATAAGGGCTCTAAGTAACCGGTGGCATCTGAAATTCCTGAGTTTATGTTATTTCTAAGGGATTCAGGATCTAGATATATCATATATTTTCTAAAAGCATTTTTATTATTTAAAATTCTTACAATAATGAGAAGGAATTGTTTTAAACTGTATGCTATGTCATAGTATTTCTGTAATCCCAGTTGAGTAACTTGTTGCACGCATAGTGTGTGAAAATTTTTGACATATATTTATATATGTATACATATTTTCCTATAATTATCAGATCATTTCATATATTTTGTTTCTTTACTCTGTCAAATATTTAAAATAATATAATATATTTTGCAAATTATTAACTTACATAAGTCGATCCCTTATCTTTCATTATATATTTTTCACATAAATATATACTTCATTTCACTAAACAATTCTTCCAGTCATTCTAATCAATGATGTCAACAAAAAACTATCATCACTCTGAACATTAAATCTGACTAACTTCATAATATCTAGGAATTGTCAATCTAAAATGAATAAAAAAGAAGAGAATATTAGAATTATCAAAATCTTAAAATCTATTTCATATAACATATTGATACTACACTTTAGCCTCTCACTGTATCATACAATGTTATAGTACTATACACTGTTTATAAACTTGGTCGAGTTAGAATTAAATATTTTATATACAAGTACTATACAATTATCAAATCTATGATATAATGTATGTCCAATTTAGATGCCATTAAAATGAAGCATCATCTGCTTATCTTCACTTCCAGGTATGGTTATAGATGATCACTCGTTGATATCATTACCGTACGCTACCAAGAGGAATGAGTAAATACAGGGCGAACAAACTCAAGGCCGAGTGATCAATAAACTTCCACGGATTGGGCACCGTATTACGATTAAATATGCATCATAACAACGAGTTCGCTGTCATTTCATGTTATATTATATGAACAATAATATTGTGATTATAACGTAATAGACAGTGTCATACATGTAAAAAATGCATTGGCGATTTTCGGAAAAGCATCAAAATGACAACCCGTAAGTTCGTAACATTTAACCTTACCTTATAGAAATAGCAGCCCGACTCGGCGCGGGAAGACGTGGTTCAAGTAATCAGCATTGGCTTTTATTCAACAATTTATAATAATCCATATTTTTAATTCTGGTCCGATGCTTGCTCGATAAATGAAACGGTTAACATGTTTTCGGAAAAGCATCCATCTACAATCAAGGCTGTTTTTATTTACCTTACACGCGATTGGTCAATATTGTTATTCGAGGGCGGAGTTACGTCGAATGTATACAAACTTGTCGGTAATCTTCGGAAACTGTGTGTATGGCGCGAAAATCTGAATGTAAACATTATTGTTAACAATACATGGATGCGGCCTAGATTTTTAAAGTTATTTTTTGGAAAGTGTATTTTGTTTGGAGATTTGGCATTATCACCATGTGATTAACTCATGTATACGTATTATTTGCAATAGTTAACAGATTTTATAAAGATTTTTTAATCAAATCCATTTTAGGCCCTTTAAATAAACCACAAATTTGATCATCATATCTTCTCATCCGTTGTACTTACCAAATGAACGGTTACTGATTTCGACAGTTAACTATCTTCAATGAAATATTATAGTAATGTCGCATTTTCTTCGTATAATGACATCTCCTTGATTCCTTTCGAAAACTTTATCAATTTCTGACAGAATGAAATCAGACATGCTGGTTTGATCGGAATCGTTCATTACGTAATGGATTTTACATTATGTCCACCAAATAACAAACAAAGATAATGCAAAACATTCTTCCGAAATCATTGTAAAATTTATTATGGTAATTCATATTATTGTACATGATTTATATAAATAATTTGTGTACATATCTTTGAAAATACAGTTGTCTAACATACATGTATTTGGCATTAAGCAATTGAATAGACATTAGAACGAAAATTAAACAGTAAAATGATAAAAGTTCATATAATGAATCACCATAGATTTTAAATAAACACACTGTAAACAATAGTCTAAATACTAAACCATCTCCAATTACACAAAAGAATAGTCAGTAGAGAAGAAATTCTCACAATCACTGAATCATATTTAAAAGAAAAAAAACAATAACAATGTCTCTTGGTAGTAAATTTCAAAATACAAAATACAAAAAATAAAAAACATAGTACAGTCTACAATAATGAATAAATAAATAAGTTTCAAAAGTCTATAGAATCTTTATCAATTTAAAACTGATAAGAACATGACAGCAAACTTTTTAAAAGATATTGTAATTGTAAAAGTAATGTGATAACGAAACCGTTAGTTTTTGCAAGGGTTGAGTTTTTGCTTCTACGATGTTTCTCTATCCCAAAGGTATATATTTGTATATACGAGTATCTTTACATTGCGTTTATTTATTACTGTATTTGCTGGTACTATGTTTACTATTGGCAATGTTACGGACAAATAAATTAAAAGTTCAAAGTTTCTATACATGTATTTATGAGTTTTGTACCGGCCATCATTGAAACAAAATTGCCGTGAAGGGTTGGCCTGACGTTGGTTCAACACTTATATCGTCTAATTTAGTCTAGAAGTAAAACAAACCAAACACAAGAAATATCTTTAAAACAGATATTCGGCGCTGTGAAAGATTCATTTTGTTTGAAGTATAAATGTGTATGGTATTATCTTAATTTATTTTAACTCCCAATTATTTTTTTCGAGATCCACATATTGAAATTTTGGGACCTTAAACTTTTTCTAGACCCGCATATTGAAAATTTGTAGCCGTATACTAAACGTTCTTTTCGGGTCTGCATATTGAAAATTTGGATCCGTACACTAAACTTTCTTAATGGGACCTGCATATCGAAAACGTTTAACCTATATTATTATTTGGGCCCGCATACTGAAATAATGAGATGCGGATTTATTTAAATTTTCAAAATGTTTTCGCGACCAAAATGCAACAAAGGAAAGTAACCAAGGAACCAAACAATCATATATTACTAATTCGAAGAATAAATACATTGTAAAATTAATATAATTAATACATAGCTCGAATTAGGGAAGAAAAGTATACAAAATCTGAATGTAGGAATTAAGTTGACTTTTGCCCTTGGTGACCTTTTGACCCAAATGCCGGTCTCAGTGTGACCTAAAACTGTACAAACACATTTCATATTGATTTGGACTATTAACATAATTATTTCTCATATCATTTGCAATGATAAGTGGGTAAATTGAAATCTTAACATGTTTTGTGACTTCAATGTCCAAAAGGGAAGTAATCGTGCAATAAACCAAAATTTTAATTCGATACAGCATATTGAACATTTGGGATCCCTATAACTAAATTTTACTTCGGGACAACGAATAATATCAAATATTTTATTCACTTCTCTCTACCGAGAAGAATTTCATTGGACAAACAGGAATAGTACAGCAAATTGCATTGGTTAAAAATATAGGTTGACTTAGGTCAAAAGTTGACTTAGACAGCTGCGCCGAATAATGAACATGGGTAACATAGTATACGTTCAGTGAACATTTTGCACATATATTACGCTATTAAAATTATATTAAAATGTCATAAATGCAATTGTAACATATTTTTGCGACTAAACACGTATCAATAATAATCACGTGATTATAAGTTTGGTAGGAAAATTGTACTTAATAAAAAAGTAAAAAAGGAAATCACGTGAACATAAATTGCGAACTAACATTTGGGTTTCGTCAAATTTTGCAGACTAAAAACATTAAAGATTCAAAAAGTGCATTAAATATTAATACATATTTGTCCGAAAAAGCCTATATTAGTCGTCACTGTCTGTATTTGTCTGAAGCAAGCTGTACAAACTATTCCAGAGTTTAAAAAAACTTGATTTTTGTTTTTGTTAATGTCTTTCGTGCAACTTTTGAATGTTTCTGAAGTTTTGACAAACAATTGTTGCAATTATGACCGAAAATATGACTTTAGGTGATGTAAAATGGGGCTAAAAATGGCAGATCGGTGTGAAAATGCATTATTTTGTGAAACAGTCTGTGAGGGTAATTTACCTCAAAATCATCTAGAAACACATTTTTCCTAACATTTATGTCAATTTGAATGGTACTGGTACAAAATTTCATGTGAATATTTTTATTCAAACGTGTTATACTTGTTTTCAGCATTGGCCGAAATAATAGAGACGACAGTGAAATTTGATAAAAATCTATTACATTTACATATCGTAACAAATCTCTGTTGTGTAATATCCGAATCGTGTCTGCTTTGAAGACATGCGTTTTGGTAAATCGTTAGCTAAATTTTAGTGCTCAAAAAATCGAATTCGAATAACCTATACAGTACCTAACTTCTACCAACTTGACCATCGTCCATATATATCCATGCAAAATAAAGATGTAGCCTGAAGATGCCTTGGTAGGCGCCGTTATTATTTGCTTTGCCTGACTCATTACGAATAGTGGTAAGGAGCAGGTATTCCAGATAACGCTCCTTGTGGTATAATTAAACAGCGAATATGACTCTTATTCGCGAATATAAGATTCAGTGTGCGAATATGATTGTTTTCAAATTACTTTTTAAGTATGGGATTATCTTTTTTTATATTAATTCTCAATATGAAATGTATATGTATAAAATATATATCACTAATTATGACTTTTGACCCAGTTAAAATATTTACACTGTACATGGGAAACATTTATACTCCAAACAGAATGAACCCTGCATAGCACCCAATATTGTTTTTATGATATTTTAAGGTTTGTTTATTGCCTTTGGTATAAAATATGAAACGTTTATCCATAGGAATTATTGTATATGTCTGTTTTTATATTACCCTTACTACCCAAAACCGTTAAACAAAATTCGGTATAACCAAGGGGTAACACCTGGATTTCTTTTATCAAAATTTTATGCTAGTGACGAATGAAATATATCACGCTCATGATCCGCCGTTAATCGTTTTACAGAACACATTCGCTACCATGTACAACGCACTAGTGTCAGAGTTATTGTTTAATTCATTTTTACTTCTTTTTTAGATAAATACTCGGACTTCATTGGCCCACTCATATCCAATAATCAAAGAATTTTTCTTTCCATCATATAACAATGACATAGGGCCACCTTCAATTTGTGTTTCTGGAATAAGTTCACCAAGTATCTTACCTTCTGTATCATACATATCAACATAGTTGAATAAAAAAGACGATATCATTATGACATCATCTACAGAACATGTAATACTAGAAAATTCATCTCTTATTGGAAAGGATAGCAATATTTCACCATCTGTATCTAATGCATGAACAGAATTATCTGTTGTTACAAAGACTCTTGTTTTATCTCTATTAGTACATATAGAGGAGGGAAATGCATTTGGCCGTTCAAGTAAAGGATCCTTTATTTTTTTTTGCAATGATCCAGATGATGAATATATGTATAAACCATCAAAAGAATGTATCCAAAACTGACCATTACAAAATATCATACAACCTGTACTTTTATGATCACCTTCTAAAAATACTTCATTACATAGAGCAATAGTCGGTAACAATGATATATAATTTAGCTTCCAAGTCTCATCTAAAACCACCACTTGTGATGATGACACAGACACTACACTCATAGGTCTCTTCTCGAACTGGTAGAAATCTTTCACGTTAAATTCCTCGTCTAGTATTTTCAGTTTCTTGTTACTCGTGTCAATTAGTATAATGGAACCATCAGGCATCTGACACATATCTAATATGTTACAGTCATGCCGGTCAGATGCTACTCTCACATTGACATCATTCCAAGTTGGAACTTGATCGACACAAATGGGTAGTAACTGTTAAATAATTATATATAAAAATCAATTTTAAACATTTTAATACAATTAAAAGTTTCGATATATACGAATTTGAATTAATAACTTAACAAACGACTACACATACCATTTTCTCGTCTGATAATATTTTGTCCCTTGGTCTTTTACGTTTATGAATTACACGTGTGATACATAATGGAAAAGCAAAGGTTTAAAGAGGTTCTACTCATCAATTGAGACATAATCACGTTACGCACATGCAATTAATATTAGTGAATGTATTAACTTACGAAACTTTTTTCAACATCAAGAGCATAAACCTGACCATTGGCTGTAAGGGGTCTCTTCCTCATCTCCTGAAATATGTTTAATATTTATCTTCATCATTGTTAACCGAAAACGGACATATACGTTATTGATAGCTAGGAATTATAATTGTATTATTTCTATAGCTCAGGTAGCTAGTAAATAACGTTTTAATGGTCATATTCATAGCTTAGGATGATAACATATCGTTGAAACAAATAAAATGGCATCTTTAATCATTCAACAGCACCCATTATGCCATTGTTTTAATCATAATATGATAATCAAATGATTTAGTTGGGTAGAATAAAATATTTCATTAGAAACACTGCCTGTTTGTTTGTTTCTTTTGGTTTTTTTAACGTCGCATTCAACACATATATAGGTTATATATACGACGGCCAGCTCTTCCTACTATAGGTTTCCTGGACATTTTTTTCTATCACCAGTACTAACTTACCCTACCACGAGGCCGACAACTCATGTATAGGGTATGACCTACCGCGACCTGGCCCGAACCCTCGATCTCCGGATTCGAAGTCAGACATGCTAACCACTACGCCACGGCCACGGCTAACACTGCCTGTATAAATTACTCAACAAAAGACATAATCACAAAATAATTTGTGGCGAGAATGAATACGGGAGGTTGAAAAGCTGGAGTCATTTCATACAACTTGGAAATAGTTTATTCCGTAGGTCTGATAGTGTTAGACAAAATTTAAATAATTGTTGACATTGTGACAAAGGACGCATTCATACATGCAAGCACCCATGGATGCCATGTAGGTCTTCCGATAAATCTTACCAAATGATACTTTTTGATTTGCTGTATACAACAGCATTGTGTAATAAAAGCGAAGGTTTGAACAAGACAGTTTTACTCATCAAATGAGGCATAATCACGTTACGCGAACGCGAGCAAATAATGCGTATATCAGAATATAACTTACGGCTTTTCTTCCAGCATCTATAGCAGAAATCCCACAATTATGTCTAAGTAGTTCCTTGAAGCACCTAATCTGAAAATATTTCAAATTCATGTATATAAGTTTTACTTTTTTTGTGATCCGTAAAACAGATTTTTAGATTATCGATTGCAAGGAATATAATTGTGTTAAAAGTCTAAACTATATTGTAAATTAATTTACAGAATTACAGATTTATTGTTTCTGCTTCAAATGCGACGCATTATGTATGTAAATAGCAAGCATAAACGGCACAAAAGCGTCGCATTTGAAGCAGAAACAATAAATCTGTCATTCTGTAAATTAATTTACAATATAATTTAGACCTTTATACATATAATATATATATTATATGCCTTTAATAAGGGACTTTAGTCAGTTATTTCCCCTTGTATATACTTCAAATCGGTAGGCCCTATTAGTTGGATTACTCGGATTTTACCCTTACTTGTAATGTCAATTTGCCAAAATTAATCTAAAAAAAACATATTTTTTGTAATTCATTTAATTTGTTTGAAATTCAACCCAAGTATTTCAAGGGTTAAGAGCTATCTAAATTTAATTTTAATACCTTAATTAACAATAAAGATATTACATTTATTTTATTATCTCATTAATTACAAAATGGCAAATTAATTTTGTCTTCTTCATATGCGATCCTTTATCATTTTTTCATAATTGCTATGTTAATAATCGAGCGGGTTATTTAATTAGCGCGCCCTAGTGGCGAAGCGGGAGCAATACAAAATAATTAAGTTATTCAATTTATTTATTTATTTATTGGATTTAACGCCGAATCAACATATTTTAGGTCATTTCACGGTGTCCAGTGCACATAAGCTAGCTAACATCGACCTTTGTTTATGACCAGTACTTATCTATCCTTCCACAAGGTCGAAAACTCTTCCATATTATCTAATCAATGGAGGAAAATTGACATTAGTGTTTAATTTTCATGGAAGGGTATAACCTCCCCGGGCGGGATTCGAACCCGTACTCCCCTCGGGACACGAAAGTCCGAATCCCGGCGCGCTGCCAATTATGCAATCGACCCTGCTTAAAGTTATTCAAGTAAATAAGTAATATAGTCATATGTATTTCATGACTATATCACCAAGAGTCTGTATCAAAAAGATTAAATTACTATCCTGCTTGCTACTGCTTTTTCGAATGACTTTTCAGCTTGCAACTCCTAATCTCAGAAAGAAAATTTGATGCATTATCAATACTGTCTTAATTATATAATAATTATCTTGATAATATGATTTCATCAGCATATCTATACTTACATCAAACATTCGGCTTGCTTTTAATATTTTTTTACAACAATCCACCGCATGCATGCTACGTTTCCTAGCCTATAAAACAAACATGTATTATTCCTAATTAATAACGTATTGATAGTCATTTTCAAAGCTTTGGATGATAGCATATCGTTAAAACGAATAAAATGGCATCTTTAGTCATTTAACAGCACGAATTACGCTATTTATTTAATCATAACATGATAATCAAATGAGCTAGTTGGGTAGAATAAAATAGTTCATTAGAAACACTACCTGTATAAATTACTCAACGAAAACTATAATCACAAAATAATTTATGGCGAGTATGAATTATAACAGTCGAAAAACTGTAGTCATTTCATACAACTTGGAAATAATTTATGCAGTAGGCCTGATAGTGTTAGACAAAATTTATTTAATTGTCGACACCTTTTGACGAAGGACACATTCATACAACCAAAGCAACCGTAGATGTCATACAGGCCTTCAAATAAATCTTACCAAGTGATATTTTTTTATTTGCCGTATACAACAGCATTGTGTAATAAAAGCAAAGGTTTAAATAAGTTTTACTCAACAAATGAGGCATAATCACGTTACGAAAATGCGAGTAAAAATGCGTATATTAGAATAGAACTTACGGCTTTTCTTCCAGCACACTTAGCCAATTCTAGCTTAATCTGAAATTGTTTTTTAAATTCATCTTTATAAGTTTTACTTTTTTGTGATCCGTAAAACAGATTTTTAGTTTATCGATTGCAAGGAATATAATTGTGTTAAAAGCCTTAATTATATTGTAAATTAATTTTCAGAATGACAGATTTATTGTTTCTGCTTCAAATGCGACGCTTTTGCGTCATTTATGTCTGTATATATATATTATATGCCTTTAATTTAAGGCGTTTAAACAAAGGTTTGAGCGTTTGCAACGTGACATACGAGGTTTTGGCTGTGTACCAGCAATCGTTTCATGGTCATATGTGCAGGCTGGAGGACATTACTTTGAGAAGCAGTAATGGGCTACGTTACGTTGAAGTGCAAGTTGTACGTTATCATGACGTTGACGTAACTAATTATTTGGAGTAGCCCGCTGTCGCTAACATGAGTAACATTCAAATGTTGTAATATTTCAATAAAACAAGCTTTATTTTTCTTTGTTTATTTGTTAGTATTTCTTCCAAACAGTGAATGAATTTCAAATCAATATCTCAAAAAAAATTTTCGCAACAAAAAAGTCCACGAAATTTTGGATAACCCCTCGTATTTTATTGTCTCATTAATTATAAAATGGCAGATTAATTTTGTCTACTTCATATGCCATCCTTTATCTTTATTTGTGATTGCTATGTAAATAAATAACCGGGGTATTTAATTAGCGAGCCCTTGTGGAAAAGCGGGAAAAATACAAATGTATTAAGTTATTCAAGTTAATAAGTAATATAGTCATATGTATTATATGACTATATCATCAAGAGTCTGTACCAAAAAGAATAAATTACTATCCTGCTTGCTACTGTTTTATCGAAAGGCTTCTTAGCTTGCAACTCCTAATCTCAGACAGAAAATGTGATGCATTATCCATACTGTCTTAATTATATCATAATAACCTTAATAATATGATTTCATCAGCATTTCTACACTTACCCAAATTATTGTTTCAAGGTCTTTCCTCGCAAGTATGGCAAACAACCTAGACTATAAAGATACATGTATTATTGCTAATTAATAACGTTTTGATAGTCATTTTCATAGCCTTCGATGATAACATATCGTTAAAACGAATAAAATGGCATCTTTAATCATTTAACAGCACCCATTACGCCATTGTTTTAATCATAACACAATAATCAAATGAGCTAGTTGGGTAGAATAAAATATTTCATTAGAAACACTACCTGTATAAATTACTCAACAAAAGACATAATCACAAAATAATTTGTGGCGAGAATGAATACGGAAAGTCGAAGCACTGTAGTCATTTCATACAACTTGGAAATAATTTATGCAGTAGGTCTGATAGTGTTAGACAAAATTTATTTAATTGTGGACACTTCTCGACGAAGGAAACATTTATACATGCAAGCAACCGTAGATGCCATACAGGTCTTCCAATAAATCTTACCAACGGTTACTTTTTCATTTACTGTATACAACAGCATTGTGTAATAAAAGAAAATGCTTAAAAAGGTTTTACTCATCAAACCAGGCATAATCACATTACGCAAATGCAATTAAAAATAGCGTATATACTAACTTACTTCTCTCTTTATACCAGAAACCTCAAAACTGAGTTCAGGGATTAGTTGCCCTATCACGAATTTGTTCTCTATTTGAAATATGTCAATATTTATCTTTTTCTTTTTCAAACGTAAAACGGGCCTATTATTGATTGCTCAGAATATAATTGTATAACATTAATTGACAGAATGACAGATTTAGTTTTGTATGCTGCGATGCATTTATGTAATTAATGTTTGCTATATAACTAATCGGGCTTGATATATTGCTATTTTTACCTTTCACAATTAGGCGACCATTTCTCATTATATTTGAATTCAAATTTTTGTACAAAAATAGATCCTGCTGAGCCTTGGAATTGAAACTGAGGCCTGAAACTGATTCGAAACCTCGCTTTTATCACAAGGCCAGAGCCGTGTTCTTTTCATATGAATTGATTGATAGTGCTCCCATCTTTTATATTTCTTTTGTTGTACAATTTAGTCTTGCGTTTAAATGCATTTAGAAAAAGCATCTGTAAAGAAATGTTTATTAGGACCTAAGTATTTCACCATGTACACTAAACCTGTTGGTGCCATTTGCTTGCAACACGGATTATTACATCATTTCTGTGCTGGTGATTCTCAGCTTTACATATCCTTTAAACCAATTGATAATATTTCAAGGTCAGACGCATTAAGTCGTATTAAAAATGTTTGACTGAAATAATTTCATGGATGAATACCAACATGCTAAAATTGAATGCAGACAAGACGTAAGTTTTATTAATCTCTTCAAAACATAATCGTAAACATGTTGAAGACATGTCCATTAGAGTTGGTGATTCCATCATAAACTCTATAGACTGTATTAGAAATCTTGGTGCTTACTTCAAACCACACATGGATATGGAGAAGCATATCAATAATGTATGCAGATCGTCTTATTATCAGATAAGAAATATCGGTCGCATAAGAGTGTATCTAACTGTGGATGCTACAAGAACGTTTGTAAATTCTCTGGTTACATCAAGATTGGACTACTGCAACGCCCTTCTTGCAAATACAATGTACTTCAAAGACAAATCTGAATCAACTTCAACGTCTTCGAAATTCGGCAACTAGAATCATCACCAGAACCCATTGTCATGATCATAAAACACCAGTGCTCAGGGAACTTCATTGGCTTCCTGTTTGTCAGCGGATCATTTACAAGCTCTTGATATATACATAAAAAGCACTTACAAAACCAATGTCCCATATATATCAAAGACCTAATACATGTTTACAAACCCAACAGAGACCTCCGATCTAGCAATTCATTTTCTATTATAGTCCCACGGTCTAGGACAATTACTTTTGGTAATCGTAGTTTCAGCCATGCGGCGCGAAACTTGAATTCCCTTCCTGTCAAGTGTGCCAAGTTTCTAAATATTTGTAAGAAAAAGTTAAAGACCTACTTGTTTGTTAATTACTATGGTCACTAAATCAATTACCCTGGGTCAATAAACTACGACTTTAGAAAGACCAGTAAAATGAACCAATTTTAGACTACTTAAAATGGTTTATTAATAAGTTCAGTCGAACTGGTAGAAATCTTTCACGTTAAATTCCTCGTCTAGTATTTTCAGTTTCTTGTTACTCGTGTCAATTAGTATAATGGAACCATCAGGCATCTGACACATATCTAATATGTTACAGTCATGCCGGTCAGATGCTACTCTCACATTGACATCATTCCAAGTTGGAACTTGATCGACACAAATGCGTAGTAACTGTTAAATAATTATATATAAAAATCAATTTTAAACATTTTAATACAATTAAAAGTTTCGATATATACGAATTTGAATTAATAACTTAACATACGACTACACATACCATTTTCTCGTCTGATAATATTTTGTCCCTTGGTCTTTTACGTTTATGAATTACACGTGTGATACATAATGGAAAAGCAAAGGTTTAAAGAGGTTCTACTCATCAATTGAGACATAATCACGTTACGCACATGCAATTAATATTAGTGAATGTATTAACTTACGAAACTTTTTTCAACATCAAGAGCATAAACCTGACCATTGGCTGTAAGGGGTCTCTTCCTCATCTCCTGAAATATGTTTAATATTTATCTTCATCATTGTTAACCGAAAACGGACATATACGTTATTGATAGCTAGGAATTATAATTGTATTATTTCTATAGCTCAGGTAGCTAGTAAATAACGTTTTGATGGTCATATTCATAGCTTAGGATGATAACATATCGTTGAAACAAATAATATGGCATCTTTAATCATTCAACAGCACCCATTATGGCATTGTTATAATCATAATATGATAATCAAATGATTTAGTTGGGTAGAATAAAATATTTCATTAGAAACACTGCCTGTTTGATTGTTTGTTTTGGACTTTTTAACGTCGCATTCAACACATATATAGGTTATATATACGACGGCCAGCTCTTCCTACTATAGGTTTCCTGGACACCTTTGTCTATCACCAGTACTAACTTACCCTACCACGAGGCCGACAACTCATGTATAGGGTATGACCTACCGCGACCAGGCCCGAACCCTCGATCTCTGGTTTCGAAGTCAGACATGCTAACCACTACGCCACGGCCACGGCTAATACTGCCTGTATAAATTACTCAACGAAAGACATAATCACAAAATAATTTGTGGCGAGAATGAATACGGAAAGTAGAAAAGCTGGAGTCATTTCATACAACTTGGAAATAGTTTATTCCGTAGGTCTGATAGTGTTAGACAAAATTAAAATAATAATTGACATTGTGACTAAGGACGCATTCGTACATGCAAGCACCCATGGATGCCATGTAGGTCTTCCGATAAATCTTACCAAATGATACTTTTTGATTTGCTGTATACAACAGCATTGTGTAATAAAAGCGAAGGTTTGAACAAGACAATTTTACTCATCAAATGAGGCAAAATCACGTTACGCGAACGCGAGCAAAAAAATGCGTATATTAGAATAGAACTTACGGCTTTTCTTCCATGTCTTAATAGTTCCTTTAAGCGCCTAATCTGAAAACATTTCAAATTCATGTATATAAGTTTTACTTTTTTGTGATCCGTAAAACAGATTTTTAGATTATCGATTGCAAGGAATATAATTGTGTTAAAAGTCTAAATTATATTGTAAATTAATTTACAGAATTACATATTTATTGTTTCTGCTTCAAATGCGACGCATTATGTATGTAAATAGCAAACATAAACGGCACAAAAGCGTCGCATTTGAAGCAGAAACAATAAATCTGTCATTCTGTAAATTAATTTACAATATAATTTAGACCTTTATATATATAAATATATATATTATATGCCTTTAATAAGGGACTTTAGTCAGTTATTTCCCCTTGTATATACTTCAAATCGGTAGGCCCTATTAGTTGGATTACTCGGATTTTACCCTTACTTTTAATGTAAATTTGCCAAAATTAATCTAAAAAAACATATTTTTTGTAATTCATTTAATTTGTTTGAAATTCAACCCAAGTATTTCAAGGGTAAAGAGCTATCTAAATTTAATCACTTCTTTTAATATCTTAATTAACAAGAAAGATTATTTTTACATGGGACTTCAATGATAAAATCCGAGGATTCCAACTGTAAGGACCTACTTACCAATTGGATTGCTTCAGATTTTATCAAGGAAAGATAATTGACTAAAGTCCCTAATTTAAGGCGTTTGAACAAAGGTTTGAGCATTTGAAACGTGACAAAATAGGTTTTGGCTGTGTACCAGCAATGGTTTCATGGTCATGTGTTTAGGCTGGATGACATTACTTTGAGAAGCAGTAATGGGCTACGTTACGTTGAGATGTAAGTTGTACGTTATCAAGACGTTGACGTAACTAATTTTTTGGAGTGGTCCGGTGTCGCTGTCGCTAACATGTATAATATTTAAATGTCGTAATATTGCAATAAAACAAGCTACTAACTTTATTTTTCTTTGATTATTTGTTAATATTTCTTCCAAACAGTGTATGAATTTCAATTCAATATTTCAATTTTATTTTTCGAAACCAAGTCCACGAAGTTTTGGATAAGCCCTCGTATTTTATTGTCTCATTAATTACAAAATGGCAGATTAATTTTGTCTACTTCATATGCCATCCTTTATCATTATTTCGTGATTGCTATGTAAATAATCAACCGGGGTATTTAAATAGCGAGCCCTTGTGGAAAAGCGGGAACAATACAAATGTATTAAGTTATTCAAGTTAATAAGTAATATAGCCATATGTATTATATGACTATATCATCAAGAGTCTGTATCAAAAAGAATAAATTACTATCCTGCTTGCTACTGTTTTATCGAAAGGCTTCTTAGCTTGCAACTCGTAATCTTAGACAGAAAATTTGATGCATTATCTATACTGTCTTATTATAACACAATTATCTTGATGATATGATTTCATTAGCATTTCTACACTTACCATAAACACTAATGAAGTTCTTTGTTTTTTTTTAAGTTCATCTGCCGCAAGTGCACAATGCCAACGCTGTAAAGATACATGTATAATTGCTAGTTATTAACGTTTTGATAGTCATTTTCATAGCCTTCGATGATAACATATCGTTAAAACGAATAAAATGGCATCTCTAGTCATTCAACAGCACCCATTACGCCATTGTTTAAATCATAACACAATAATCAAATGAGCTAGTTGGGTAGAATAAAATATTTCATTAGAATCACTACCTGTATAAATTACTCAACAAAAACTATAATCACACAAAAATTTGTGGAGAATATGAATACGAAAAGAAGAAAAACTGGAGTCATTTCATACAACTTGGAAATAATTTATGCAGTAGATCTGATTGTGTTAGACAAAATTTATTTAATTGTTGACACTTTTTGACAAAGGACACATTCATACATGCAAGCACCCATGGATGCCATGTAGGTCTTCCGATAAATCTTACCAACGGTTACTTTTTAATTTGCTGTATACAACAGCATTGTGTAATAAAAGCAAATGCTTAAATAGGTTTTAATCACCTTAATAATATGATTTCATCAGCATTTCTACACTTACCAATCTTTCCCGAATTGTTGTTAGAATTGAATATCTTTTCAACCTAGGCATGTCACCTACCATAGTCTATAAAATACATGTATTATTCCTAGTAAATAACGATTTGATAGTCATTTTCATAGTTTTGGATGATAACATATCGTTAAAACGAATAAAATGGCATCTTTAATCATTTAACAGCATCATTTGACGCATTCGTACATGCAAGCACCCATGGATGCCATGTAGGTCTTCCGATAAATCTTACCAAATGATACTTTTTGATTTGCTGTATACAACAGCATTGTGTAATAAAACCAAAGGTTTAAATAGGTTTTACACACCAAATGAGGCATAATCACGTTACGCAAACGCGAGTAGAAAATGCGTATATTAGAATAGAACTTACGGCTTTTTTTCCAGAACAATACAAATGTATTAAGTTATTCAAGTTATTAAGTAATGTAGTCATGTGTATTATATGACTATATCATCAAGAGTCTGTATCAAAAAGAATAAAATTAATTACTATCCTCCTTGCTACTGTTTTATCGAGTGGCTACTCAGCTTGCAACTCGCAATCTTAGACAGAAAATTTGATGCATTATCTATTTTGTCTTTGTTTTAACATAATTATCTTGATGACAAGATTTCATCAGCATTTCTATACTTACGAAAGAATCATATAAAGGTCTTAGTTTAGCTTGTGGTTTCGCCAAATCCTATAAAGATACATGTATTATTGCTAGTTATTAACGTTTTAATAGTCATTTTCATAGCCTTCGATGATAACATATCGTTAAAACGAATAAAATGGCATCTTTAATCATTTAACAGCACCCATTAACGCTTAACGCTTAAATAGGTTTTTTTATCATCAAACCAATATTAAAAGTTTATCTCAAAATTGAGTTCAGGGATTTCTAGTTGCCCTATTACGAATTTGCTCTCCATCTGAAATATGTCGTTGTATATCATTCTTTTTTTGAACCGTAAAACGGACGTATTATTGATTGCTAAGAATATATTGTATTAAAAATCTAGTTGTTGTAGATTAATTGACAGAATGACAGATTTTGCATGCTGCCAATGCGACGTATTTATGTAATTAATGTTTGCTATATAACTAAACGGGTTTGATATATTGCTACATTACCTTTTACAATTAGGAGACCTTTTCTCATTATATTTTGAATTCATATTTTTTGTATAAAAATAGATCCTACTGAGCCTTGGAATTGAAACTGAGGCCTGAAACTGATTCGAAACCTCGCTTTTATCAAAAGGCCAGAGCCGCGTTCTTTTCATATGAATTGTTTGATAGTGCAACATTTCCAACTGTTTCATCTAACATTGTTCAAACAGATAATGTAAACAGAAAACGTTTTAAAATGCACTGAGTACGATTGCTTTCAAAAAAGCATAAACAAAAACTTTATCCAAGTACATTCTAAAACAATTATAAAGTAGTTTGTTGTCATATTACCTGGCCAACATCAACTCTTTTAGTGTTCTGGCTTTTGTTCGTTTTTGTCATTTTAAATTCTCCATTCTCTGCAACTTCTTCGAAGTGACTCTTTTCATTGACTCCATGCTTTTGAATCAGGTATTTGTCCATACCCTGCAACATTTTACTCTCAAATCTGTGAAATGAAATATCCCTGAAATAGTTAACATTGCAATTTTCGACAAAGAAGCGTAATTCTAGCATGACACCTCCTTAACATCTAATTATCGACGTTTTCCTGAAACGTTGATACATACAATTATCAAAATTTGAGCATTTTGTAGTCAACACCGGTTGCCTTAAGCCAATCAAAACGGTGCATTTGAGGTCACATGATAGAAAAATGAATGGAAAATCGTCAAATTAGGGGTGTGTGAATTGACTCGTCTGGACGCCATGTTTTGTCGGGTTACCTGTTTGTATTACCAGAAAATAAATAATCAAAATAGGAATAAATACCAGTTCCAAGAAAGTTACAATTTAAGAACCAGAAAATGCAAAACTAACAGTAACATGTTTTTTTTCTTTTTAAAACTCCCATTTGTTGAAAAAATGCAAACTTATCTTCCCTATACTAAACGGGTGAATCTTTTTATACGGGAGAAGATTATCTGTATCCAATCAGCCGAGAGGCGTAACCAGTATCCACTGAGACAGGTATAAGTCACGCCCTCGTAAATATCGCTGAACGTTCACCATTGGGAACGCCCTACTGATTCATATCATTTTTTTATTTTTTATTTTTTTTGCAGCAATTAAATTTATTTTAGTATGTTGTTTGGTGACTAATTTTACAGTTGTTTGCATTTTTGAACGAATTTGATAAAACCAATTCAAGATGTGTGGCAGCATTTGTTTTAACCTTATGGTATATTTCATTACGATGACATTATCTTAGTGTCTATTTGCATGTGTGCATAAAATGTTGACTTTGAGGGATATTGGCGATCGCAATCGTCGATTTTTTTCTAACCCCTGAAAACGCGATGTCGTCAGTTTATAACGTTAATGCGGGTATGCACTGACTATATATTAAAGTAAATAATTGCAACCTGTATAACTTATTTTAATGACACGAAATTATAACTCTTGCATTGTTACAGAATGCGTGAAATGTAAAATAATCGGCTTATCACGATTATATCAGCTTTAATTGTTATAATGATTCTTAAATGGACAAATGTGACATTTTTGCACGATAAAATGAACACTAATCGATATGCATAAGACAATGCCAGTTTGCGATTTCACAATTTGCAACGTTTTATGACTGCAAATTGCTTGAGCAGTCTCAATTTTTAGATAATTTCTATCGAGTTTCTATACTCGAGAACTCAAAGTGAGACCACTGTGTGAGGTTTAACCCGATACATCAGCAATTAAATGCCTTAATACAAGGAGGTAAAGGGTCTTCTTAAATAAGTTTCAATTGAATTCAACGTTTGTTGTTAGATCTTGCGGAAAAAATCGTGTGAATAAACAATTTGCAAAGTTTGCTTTCAAAGCCTGGAAATTGACTATTCAAAGTCTGGAATTTTCAAGCCATTATTGAATGCTAAAAAGTATTTTAGCTCGACTTTACGAAGAAAATGAGAGCTTATAATGCGATCAATTTTGCGTCGGCGTTGACGTTGGTTGGGAAGTTAAAGTTTTTAAGCTCTAAGATATGTGGCGTAACATTTTGTAAATTTATTTGTCGGTACTTCATCTTAACGGCTCATCAGGGGCGTAACTGTAAATGAATTGTTTTTTAGTTATGCCCCTTCATATTCTAACATTTAAAATTAAAATTTGTTCAAATGGGATATATTTAATAGTTATAAATATATTTGAATGGGAGTTGGTATGCTTATTCCTCAGTTCTTTTTCTTTCAGACTTCAAAGGGACATATAACTCTGGATGAATTGCTTTCGAAGTTATGTCCCTTTATATTTAAAACATCTAAGGTTACAGTTTATTTTAACTAAATCTATTCAGTACTGGTAAAGATATTTGATTGAAAGTTAACATGCTTACGAGTACTTATCTGCACTACATCTTCACGACTACAAAAGGGAATAACTATTGAAGTTCTATTTTAGAAGTTGAGCCCCTTTTCATCTTTTTAGTAATGGTTTTAGAACTTTGAAGTGAAAAAAATGAATACTCATGAAGCTATTCTAATGAAAGGTAATATGCTTATTGAGCCTTATTCATTGTAGCGTGGACACACCGGTTCTCGAACCTCTAAGGACTCAACGAGCCATTTTTAATCAATACAGCAATATTTTTAGAAAATACATTAAAAACACACGTCTTAACCTATATGCCACTTTTCTATCATATATTTGTTGATATCTTATATTTTAAACAAATCCAAATCCTTCCAGAAAAAAACACTACCATTCTCTGAAAACTGTCATTTGTGAGGTTATAATTAGCTGTCACATGACTGTCACGTGACTTTATGAGCATAAGACAGGAATGGCTACCTGTCATGTGCTTTTTTGTAATAACATACTTTTAAACAATATTTGATGGATTGTACTGACAGAGCGGAAAAAGGTAATAGGGATTTACTGAAAAATATTCACCATCACAAAATATTCATTCTAATTACCTGTTTCTTGCGCATTATTCTCGTTTGACAGTTGTAGTTGCGTCGATTGTTTACTAAACATTTGTGCACACGAGTTGATGACGTCCATACGCAATTACGTAGCAAAGTAAACAACATTTTTATGAATGGTTCGAGATCAGGTGAGGTTCGAGAACAGGTGTTTATACGATAACTACATCTTCACAAGTATAGAGGGACATAACTCTTATAAATTATTTTTTGAATTATGCCCCCTTATTTTAATGTTGTACAATTTTGTAATTTTAATACTTAAGATATCTTAATGAAAGTAGGTAATGCTTATTTAATGATGCTACGTCTACTAAACTAATTATTGTTTTACTAATTTATTTCCTTTAAAAAAAGTAAGATTAATCTTGCCATGAGCTAAACACTCGATAAGTCTAGCGCGCTGTACTTGGACTGCTTTTGTTCACTTCTATTAATTGATACATAATGAATTATTTTATAGATAATATTGCTGTACAATTTCGATATTTTGACATAATTATAATCTTTATTAAAAAAATAAGTTCAGGTCATCGTTCCTCCAGCACTTCAGTGCTTTGATTTTTATATACTGGTTTCAGCATAGTGTCAACATAATTTAGTTTATTTTACGGCGTCCAGCGCACCCCACCTAGCTTTCGTGGACAATTGTATAAAACTAGTACTCACCTACCCTTCCACAACATACATTTACATACATACAGCTACGAATGACTTAAAACGCGTGAACAATACTATTAAACTATAAATGTCGGCTTCTTCTAGATACATTTCGCGGTTTAGTATTACATTATGATCATAGCATGAAGTAATTAGTAGAAACATGTTTTCTAACCACAAAGTTTCCCATAGTCATATAATTTACATGATTGACTGATTGATTCTTTTCTAGGTTTCCGTACCAGAAATATCCATGGAATTTTAACATAACATTCCGATCCCCAATTTTGTAATAGCCATCAACAAGATTGAACCTAATAGTATTGTTTCCTCAATTCAAAGTTTGTTGAATTTTATGACCGTAGAGATATGTACCATAATATCGTCCAGACAGACTGTTTGAGCTTTCTTGTATAACAGTAGTGGGGAGACCATGTAATGGTGCCGTGATTGAGACCTTCTCGTACCCAGAGGTTATCAAGATTCTAACGCTAGATCGAGAATCTTGATAGCCTCTGGGTACGAGAATGGGTTGAAAATGTTAGTTTTAATGATTACTGGCTTACAATTTCGTATTAGAACTTTCAAAGGGATCTCAACTCGTAATACCCATAAAGATCATTCTTAACTTCAAACATTAACGCCTAAAAAATGTCTACGTAGAACAATTGGCAACAAGCTTCTGTTTAAAGTCGAACATGTAACCGTTGTTCCATGTCAAAAATTTGTCGCTGCTGTCCTGTTTCACACCATCGGTGTATAACAATGCATGTAATGTAGTCCAAGACGGTCGATCTCTTTTCGTTTCAATGAAAAATCAAAGGGTATTTTAGAAGACAGGATCCTTATCGTGTCTGTTTAGATGTATACTACAAAAGTGAACAAATTAATCAAATTTACGAAAAATCTAAAAAACTTACCTGATCAGATCAACTATAAAGTAAAATTAATTTACGCAGTGATATACACACAAATATACATGTAGAACAGTGATAATTAGTGATAAATTGAATTGTTCAAGTGAGATAAATATTTACATAAATTGATAACCGTCCGATAACCATGTATGTAGTTTAATCTAGTGAGGGTCACTAGATACATATTTTTACACTTCAATTGCTCTTATATAAAGTTCAATTGTTCAGTTATCTTTACAAATAATTTACAATTAAGAAACTATGTCATATTCATAAAACATCACAATGATTACGTGTAAAAAGGTAACATGGAAAATAATCGAGTGTTTTTGTTGTTTTCTTACCTCCTCCTGTCAACATTCTTGTCACGTACATACTTCGAGTATCTACAAATAAAAACTCTCTCGCGACAGGTTAACTCGGGGTGTCTTTTTAAGTATGACCTTATCCATTTGTCAGAGGGAGAGATATCACCAACCCCCTGATGTTTGATAATGTCCTGAGCCAGTCTTTTTACAACTTGCCTTGATAATGGAACACCTCTTTTGGCCATGAAAACTGCATAGTTACTTAATGATTGTTCATTTTCATCACTCAACAGTCTGGATGGACCAAAAGATGTTCCAATTGACGAATATTTGCCATTTACATGGTCTCTGAGGGTTTGAAATGGAATGCCTGTTTCCTTTGATGCCTTTCTTATTGAAAAACCATCAACACTGATCAGCCTCTTAGCATATAAAAACAATTCAGGACTGTGAATTTTTTGTTTTCTTTTGTCTGACATTTTCTAAAATAAAGAAAATAATAAAGAGTCAAATATATCTACAAAAAAATTAACAGTCTTGAACAGATATTTGAAAATGGACATTTTGGACTGTTTGGTCAAAACACGAACATGAGATGTAAACCTACAACAGAAATGTACTATTTCAAGATTTATTTGTGATTAAACATTATATTTTCATCAAACAAGGGATTTGGTACATCTAAATAATAAAAAATTAACTTAGTATAATCTTAAGCAACTCCGCACATTTGTTTATCCTGTGCTCCGCATCGCTGTCAAATTCAGCCATTGATTACATTGACAACGCCAGCACTGGTTAGCATTCGGAACACCCTCGACCTTTCATAAATGAATCGTAGCGAATGGCCGAGGATGTTTCGAATGCACTGGTTGGATGAAATGAATCAAATGTCGGAAAAAAGAACCAAACTTATGGAATTTTGCATTGGAAATACAGGTTAACCATTGTTCTATCCAATTCTATTAAGAAATAACGTATTTTTTACCTTTTCACCAACTTATTGAAGTTAAAACATGATTTTCTAGCGAAAAACAGCAGGTGCGCTCGTATCTATCGTCTGCATAAACAGATAAACGGCTAGATGATCATGATTTGGGGTTTTCCGCAAGAGTTTGACACAAGGCGGTGAACGTTCTCCAGTGTATCAAAACAAGAAAAATGGCCGCTGATATCTTCTTGAAATGACTTCCTCTGATAAAAAATTATGTACCAGAACACGCTACTCACTTTCTGGAACACGACGATATGTGATTTATTGTATAAAGTCAAATAGTTTTGAAGTTACGCAGAACCTAGGATTCGAATCGACGATATTCTCCCAACTTTTCAGAAGATAGACTGGAGATTTTTGTATTAGTTTTCAATTTTCTCCTAAAACACAAGTCTTTGTATGATTATTTTTTAGCAGTAGTTGTATTTTTGTATACAAAAGCTGTCTTATTGCTGCCAGCTTCTACCAGAATGTTTTGAACACAAAACTTAATTTTATTTAAAAATGATAGACTGGAGTTACAAAAAAAAGATGGATACACTGGAGACCCAATTCTGTACAACATCTGATTATTATGTTTTCTTGTTTCAGTATCCGTAGGAAGATGTTTTGGAAGACTTATTTGGTCATTTATAATTAAAGTACAAAAAGAAATTGTGAAAAGTAAGATTGTTCTACGAGTACATGAGTTATAGTTTTACACAAACTACAATGCATATATAAGCTAATGTGATGGTTAATCCAGCGTCTGTTAATACATGGATAAGAGTGTGTGTGCATGCGTCCAATGTCTACAATTTATTAAAAGGTCTAGTTAAAATAACAAGCCTACAGTTAAACGGTGGATGATTACACACTATCTCAATATCACGAGTGTAAGACAAAGAGCACGAAGTCACCGTGAAATTATTCATGCTTTAACAGTTGAGAAAAAACGAACTGTTCGCTGTTTTGTGGTTGTTGGTTTTTTCACTGGGTTTAACGACGTGTCGATACAATTTTAGCTCATTTTACGGCGTCCAGCGCACCCCAGTTACACATATGGTCGGACTTAAATCGGTCTTTAATCGGTTTATAATTTCTCTAATCTGATCGGATGTTATCGGTAACTGCATTTCAGACTCTGTGAGTAACCGGGTATCGGCGATGGAGATCGGTTGTTCGTTTTTTCCCAATTTAGAACGGAACCGACGAACACCGATTTAGCACCGACATATCCGATTAGTTGCCGATTCATTACTTATCACAAGCTATAGGGGAAAGATGAGACTCATTGGTTAAAACTTACAGTCTTTTCCTACCGGTGATTCATATTTGTGAAATGGTAGCTAATCAGAGGCATATCGATCGGTGATATCGGTCATAGACACTTTGTCAATCGGTAATTCGTTTGAAAATTTAACAATCGAGAATTTTAATTAATTCAAACATCCCGATCGGTTTTTTTTCACCAATAAAACTCATCTTTTCCCAATAAAATGTGTTAGTAATACATGTATATCGACCGCTAGTCGAAGACGTCGGTACTAAATCGGTGTTCTTCGGTTCCTCTATTAACGGGGAAAAACAAAAATCGATCTTCCACCGATCACCATGTGTAACTGGGTCCAAAGGGTCCGATTACACATGGGGATCGGGATAGATCGGTTTTTTTTTCGTTTTTCCAGTAAAGAACAGAACAAAAGAACACAGATCTATCAACGAAGTCTCCTACTTGCCGCCGATTTATAACTTATCACATGCTTTTGGGAAAAGACGAGTTTCATCTGTGAAAACTAACCCTCATTTCCTATCGGTGATTCATAGTTGTACATCGGTAGCTTATCAGAGGCATATCGGTTAAATCGATCATAGACAACTTGTCAATCGGTAATTCGTTTGAAATTTTCAACGATCGAGAATTAAAAAAATTTAAACATCCCGATTTCACCAATGAAACTTATCTTTTCTCAATAGCATGTGGTAAGTGATATATAGGCCGTATCGGAGATGTCAATGCTTAATCGTTGTTCGTCGGTTCCGCTATTAAAGGGGAAAAACAACAAGCGATCTTTACGGCCCGATTACACATTGGGATTGGTAATAGATCGGTTGTTCGATTTTTTCAAAGAGAACGGATCCGACGAACGCCGTCCTATCAACTACGTCTCTGATTAGCCACAGAATAATCACTCACCACGAGCTATTGGTAAAAGCGAGTTTCATTGGTTAAAAACTTACTGATCGGATTTTAAAATGTTTAAAAACATTTATCGGTAAAAATTCAAACGAATTAACGATTGGCAAGTTGTTCATGACCGATATCACCGATATATGCCCCTGATAAGCTGGAAAAAATAAACAACCATTCTATCGGCGATACCCAGTTACACAAAAAAATCTGAAATGCAGTTACCGATGCTAACCGATTAGTTAAAAGACATATTTTACCGATCGAGGATCAATTTAAGTCCGACCTATGTGTAACCTGGGTGTTAACTAATGAAGGAAAATAACTGAACCTCGGCATGGTAAATGCGTTGGAATAAAGTATCAGTTAATAACATTTTCATTTCTTCCAACTTTTATGGATTACCATCAACACTGTGTTTGCTTTTTGCATACCCAAGTTTTCCTATCCTTTTCTTATCACTATTCTGTGATAAGTATATAAAAAGTGTTATTTTCTACGTTCATTTTTTTCAGGATATGAGCAAGAAAAGAACATCAAATAGCCGCTTCAGCTGAAAATATACTTTGAGAAAGAAAATTCGACTCAGTGCTGTTTCTGGAAGCTCGATAAGCACTCTACCTGATAATTACAAACGTAAATTTGAAAGAACTCTTATAAAGTCTTCCTACTATCAACTGCATGTAAACGACAGAAAACCCTATTTGAATCATCGCCATCGCTCTTATTAGATAAAGCAGAAAAATCTGATAATTCGGTTACTGATCAATGTGAAGCAGGGGATGATTTGAACAATATCAATTCTAGTACCGATTCTGCTAAAGACAATATGACCGATGTAGAATTACTAAATGTAATACTGACACGGATTTTGATACTTTTAACATGGCATTCGACAACAATTTCTATTTTCCTCCATGTCGCCCTAAAAAGAGAACATGCTTGAATTGATTCACTTTGAATTTCTTCCGTGGGAATATAAGTTGGTTGTTTATTCAATCTATCCGGGTAAAATCTGGATTTAATTTGGTTTTCACATTTGTTACTTGATCATAATTTTAAAAAGACAGGTTTTGTTTTTACATTTTATTCATCTAACAAAAATATCTTTAAAATAATTATTTTATGGATTTTTATACATTGTATTTTCAAAATTGAACTCCATAAACTTGTAAACAATATTAAGGCTAGCAACACTGTCTAATATGTTTTCCCTCTATATTATTACATATGTGAATCATATTATTTAAATTTGAGCCATAATAGTTTACACCTTGATCTAAAAAATATTTATAACGTGGGACCTTTTGTGTGGGAAAGCCATGAACCATGCTTAGTACCAAGTCTATAGACTAAATTTTCAACCATTATCTTTAAATCTGTCTTTAGCCTAAAATATTGCGATACTTTTGGCCTGAACATTATTATATGTTTCCTATTGCCATTTTTGTATGCATATTTACCACAATAAATAAACACTATTTCAGCGTAAAAGATTTTTTCATATAATTTAATTAGAGACCAAGTGTTTTAATCAATGTCTAGAACTTGACCTTATTATTTTGATATTGACTGCAAATGGTTTATAGTAAAATGATTTCTGTTCAGTGAGCTGAACAGTAAACAACCATAAAATAATAAGTACACTATAAGACTAGTTGGCCCACAACATTTGGAAGTACATTAGCTTCTCGGTGGCAATTCCACGTGATTATAATGTAAAAAATGCTACGGTGTCAAGAAGAAAATAGTAAAGAATCTGCAGCGATTTGAGTCATATTTCCATTATACTTATTCGAGGCTAAGCAGAAAACTGTGTACTACTTGATGCACATCTCCAACGCCAGATTTATACTTTCTACAAACTTGCTGGAAACCATAATTATTAGTTGTTGTACAAAATTGGGTCTCCAGTCTATCCATCATTTTTTGCATCTCCAGTCTATCATTTTAAAATAAAAGTAAGCTTTGTGTTAAAAACTTCCTGTTAGATGCTGGCAGCAATTAGACAGATTTTGTATACAAAAATACAACTATTGCTTAAAAATAATCATCTTAAACCATGAATTTAAAGAGAAAATTGAAAATTAAAATAAAAAACTCCAGTCTATCATAATGAATAGTTGGGAGAATTTTATCAACTCGAATCCTAGGTTCCGCATATTTTCAAAACTATTAGACTTTATACAATAAACCACGTACCGCCGTGTTCCGGAAAGTGAGTAGCGTGTTCTGGTACATATTCTTTTATCAGAGGAAGCCATTTAAAAAAGATATTTAAGAAAAACGTACTTTTTTGGTTTGGCGCCATTTTTTCTTGTTTTGATACACTGGAGAACGTTCACCGCCTTGTGACAGGTATAACTAAAAATAGACACAATACGCGAGGTTCCCGTTTTTACAAGACAGCGATATCTTCGCTGTCGAGTAAGCGATATCTTCGCTGTCGAGTATAGTAAGCGGGTTTCAGAAATGAGACTTGTTAATCGTCGTCCTTTTTTCCTGTCATCAATAAATCATACGCACCTTATAAATAGTTCCATGCAACTTCTATAACTCGGTACTCTATTTAGTTTATCTGTAATCAAAACAATCGTTATGCTTCCATTTCATAATTATCTAACGATTGTTTTGAAAATTGAACAATGTAGGACAAAAAATGCGCGACCTATAATCAGTGCGAATGGAGCGCGGATGGATTCGTTTATTGGCGGTCTCAAGTAAAGTAGGCGTTCCGCGATGAAACGATAGACTATAATTCCCTCTACTATTAGTATTAGACCAGTTCATTGTTATTGTTATGATGTCTATAAATAGTAACAAGGAGCTGATAAAGACTACAGGTAACCGTTCGCTGGTTGGCAAGTAATGATACCGAGTAAATACAATGAAAACACAGTAATTTTAAAATTGCAATTACTAAGTCATTTTTCATCAAACAATTAAGTATTTTATATCACTAGAAAGGTCTTGAAATTCGTACTTTGAATATATGAAAATTATTTGTCAAAAAAAGAACTGTATTTTATTGGCGAGTGTTTAAACCTAGTGCTTCAAACCAACAAGAAGATAGTTCAGAAGACAGGTTTAAATCACCCCATATATTTTTTTAATCAAATGTTTGGCAATTTTCTTATATTTGTAAAATATGAATTTCAAAAGCTTTCTATCAATATAAATATCATAAAAATCGGTCTATAAATAAAAAAGTTATCATGATTTAAAAATTCTCCTGCTATCAAATGTATGTAAACATTGGTTTCTTTCTGCCAACGTACTGTAAATCAACCAAAATATAGGTAGGAGGTGCTTGTGACGTCATCCAATTTGATGCAATTAATATTTGAAATATTGTGAGTTTGAAACATTAAAAGATTATTTTTTCATTGTTTTTATTATCAATTATATTATGCTGATTTCAATATGAATAAAAAATAGGGCTGCAGCGAGGATCCGAGTAATCGGATATTCGCGATCCCGACCAGAAAATCGAGTACGAATATTCGTCACGTCCGAGATCTTTGGATCGCGATCTATCTATTTTTTGGATAAAATGAAAGAACATTTTCAGCTCAATTACAACTAAAAACGAGTCTCACATCTAATGTAAAGTTAAATTTATGTAGGGAACGAAAAATCTTGTCTCAAAATTCGATTGATACGCTTTTAAAACAAAAATGTTATCACTGAAAATGCCCATAAAACATCTGGTAATAGACATGTTTGGACTACATGGTTTTCCTTATAGTAAAAACTCTTGTAATTCTTCATTAACTCTTTTTATTACATGAATTCTGTATGCTTCTCCATTAACAAGTGATTTGTGGTTCGATTCTTAAATCGCTAATCGTGGATCGGATCGCCACTTGCTCAACGATCCACGGCCCTATTAAAAATCATCATTTCATATGAACATAATATTATTGTAGATTATAAAATTTGTTACCAATTTGAGTGGTAAATACTTTCATTTATATTACTATATTACTGGAATTTTCTCTGAAATTATGTATTATTTATATACATGAATTTGATGAATTATGAAACACAAAATACACATATATAATACCATATAGTAGTCTTATTATTGAATGTAAGTATCCATATGACTACGTACATAAGGTGACGATTCGTCCAAACTTTGTTTAGACGATCCGTCCCCAATTTGAGACGGATCGTCCAAGGGAGGATCGTTCAAGGGGGAATGTGACAGTAACTTACTGTGTTGGACACTGTCATTCCTATGACAACTATAAGTTTGGCTGGACAAACAACTGAACCCATTTTAAGTCAGATTTTGTTGAATATCTCTCTCCTCCTATCTCGAAAAATAATTCATTTTAAGATATCAGAATGAAAAAATAACTTGTAATAAGTGAAGGAATTAGAACCTTTTAGAAACACACATATACTGTTCATTTCACAAAATTCATATATATTATTTGTTAACTTCAAAGGCATAAATTCTGTTTGTGTTGCCTTTCTTCTTTGATCGTTACTATTCACTTTATGCGTACTCATTTGACTTAAGCTATGGAATGCATGGGCGGGTCTAATGGGGGGCAAGCCCGGGGTCCGAATCCCCGTGAAAGCCATTTTCATGTAGCATGAAACTATTTTTCTGTATGCTTATTATATCTAATACTTATGTAGTTTTAATTACTAATATGTTACATTATACTGCAAACACTGTATAATGTGGTTGTGGTTAGAAAGTTTGGACCACCTTGTTTGTAGTTGAGACTAGCAAATGATCAGTGCTATACAATATTAAATCATTTCTCCAATTGACTCTGTTTTCTAAATACCAAAAGCTCAAAATCAACACCTGTAGATAAAAAGTGTTGGAACTATTTGACATAAAATCCACGCCCACCTAGTTGGAAATGTTTATACCCCGGTTTCAAAAGAAATAATTTACGGTAATTATTGAAAGAAACTGGAAATAAAAATTACTGTTCTTTAATGATAAGTTTGTCGAAAATCACATACAAGAATATATTATTACAGGAACATATAAATGTATACGCATATACGCATCCAATGTCATATGCTCTGTTAACTAGTCAACCCTAATAACATAATGGAGATCATTGCGATGAAAAGCTGTTAAAGTATATGTATCAGTACCATAAGTTGGGAGAGAAACATTAGCAAATCAAGGATTTCTAGCTGGGGGAGGGGGCTATAATGAACAAAAGACTACGTAACTAATATTTTTCTTTTTTTAGTGATGGATGCCAACTGATTTGTGGAAGTTAGATACCCATCGATTTTGGTCGATTTGTAGAGTCGTGATTCCAGCAGTATTTTTACTATTTGTGGAATGTGGATGCCAACCGAGTTTCGTCCATTTGTAAAATTTTCATGCCAAGCGGTGTTTGACGATTTGCATCAGTTTGAGCCCCAACTGATTATAGTCGATTTGTAGATTATTGATGCCAACCGGTTTGTAGAGTTCATATCTCAACCCAATTTGGTCTTTTATGCAGCGGATAAATGCCAACAGATATTTGTCTATTTATAGAGTCTAGATGCCAACCGATTTTGGTTGATGAAAACTGATTTGGGTGGTTTTGTGGAGTCTGTATGATGACAGGTCGTTTTATTTAGGTTGGATTCCAACCGATTTGTTTTCTATTTGTAGAGGCTATATGCCAACCGATTTTCGTCTATTTGCTCATGTCTAAATGCCAACCGATTTTCGTCGTTTTGTTAAGCTTGGATCTCAAACGATTTTGGTTGTTTTGTTTAGCTTGCATTCCAAACGATTTCGTCTATATGTTCAGTCTAAATGCAAACCGATTTTGGTCTATTTGTAGCGGCTAGATGCCTACCGATTTTTGTTTATTTGTTCAGTCTAAATGCCAACCGATTTTCGTCGTTTTATTTAACTTGGATACCAACCTATTTTGGTTGTTTTTTTGGCTTGCATCCGAACCGATTTTGGTATATAAGTGAAGTCAAGATGCCAACCGATTTTTGTCTATTTGTTCAGTCTAAATGCCAACCGATTTTCGTCTATTTATGAAGTCAAGATGCCAACCAATTTTCGTCTATTTGTTCAGTCTAAATGCCAACCGATTTTCGTCTATTTGTTTAGTCTAAATGCCAACCGATTTTCGTCGTTTTGTTTAGTCTAAATGCCAACCGATTTTCGTCTAATTGTAGGGGCTAGGGTTGTTTTTTTGGCTTGCATCCGAACCGATTCTGGTATATAAGTGAAGTCAAGATGCCAACCGATTTTTGTTTATTTGTTCAGTCTAAATGCTAACAAATAATCGTCTATTTGTTCAGTCTAAATGCCAACCGATTTTCGTCGTTTTGTTTAGCTTGGATCCAAACCGATTTTTGTATATTTGTTCAGTTTAAATGCCAACCGATTTTCGTTTATTTATAGTGGTTAGATGCCAACCAATTTTCGTTAATTGGTCAGTCTAAATGCCAACCGATTTTCGTCGTTATGTTTAGACTAAATGCCAACCGATTTTCGTCTATTTGTTCAGTCTAAATGCCAACCGATTTTCGTCTATATGTTTAGTCTAAATGCCAACCGATTTTCGTCGTCTTGTTAAGCTTGGATCCCAACTGATTTTCGTCTATATTTAGCGGCTAGATGCCAACCTATTTTTGTATATTTGTTCAGTCTAAGTGCCAACCGATTTTCGTCTATTTGTAGCGATTAGGTGCCAACCGATGTTTGTCTATTTGTAGCGGTTAGATGCCTACTGATTTTGGTCTGTTTGTTCAGTCAAAATGCCAACCGATTTTCGTCGTTTTGTAAAGTCAAGATGCCAACCAATTTTGGTCTATTTGTTTAGTCTAAATGCCAACCGATTTTCGTCGTTTTGTAGGGGTTAGATGCCAACCGATTTTGGTCTATTTGTTCAGTCTAAATGCCAACCGATTTTTGTCGTTTTGTAGGGGTTAGATGCCAACCGATTTTCTTCTATTTGATCAGTCTAAATGCCAACGGATTTTCGTCGTTTTGTATAGATAAGATGCCAACGGATTTTCGTCTATTTGTTCAGTCTAAATGCCAACCGATTTTCGTCGTTTTGTAAAGTCTAAATGCCAACCGATTTTCGTCTATTTGTAGGGGTTATATCCAGTACTCGCCTTCACTTCCACAAGGCCGGAAACTTCACCATATTATCCAATCAATGGAGCAAAATTCATATTGTTATAATATATTAATATCGTTTTCATTTAAAGAGGCTTAACATATTAATAAGTCCAGATGAAATATTAAGAAATATTAAATTAACTTTGTTTAAATATTTTTCATATAAAATTGTATAGATCTAAAATCGGTTGGCATCTAGCCACTACAAATAGACGAAACACGTTGACATTTAGACTGAAGAAATAAACTGAAGAGTATAATCTGTTGGCATTATGACTTTACAAATCGTCGAAATCGGTTGGCATTTAGACTGAACAAATAGACCAAAATCGGTTAGCATATTGACTTTATCAATCGACCGAAATCGGTTTGCATTTTGACTGAACAAATAGACGAAAATCTAACCGCTACAAATAGACAAACATCGGTTGGCACCTAATCGCTACAAATAGACGAAAATCGGTTGGCATTTAGACTGAACAAATATACAAAAATAGGTTGGCATCTAGCCGCTAAATATAGACGAAAATCGGTTGGGATCCAAGCTTAACAAGACGACGAAAATCGGTTGGCATTTAGACTAAACATATAGACGAAAATCGGTTGGCATTTAGACTGAACAAATAGACGAAAATCGGTTGGCATTTAGACTAAACAAAACGATGAAAATCGATTGGCATTTAGACTGAACAAAGAGACAAAAAATCGGTTGGCATCTTGACTTTACAAAACGCCAAAATCGGTTGGCATTTAGACTAAACAAATAGACGAAAATCGGTTGGCATCTAGCCGCTACAAATCGACCAAAATCGGTTGAGATCCAAGCTAAACAAAACTACCAAAATCGGTTGGCATTCAGACTCCACAAAACAACAAAAATCGGTTGGCATCTAGACATCACAAATCGACCAAAATCGGTTAGGATGCAAGCTCAAGAAAACAACCAAAATCGGTTGGGATCCAAGCTAAACGAAACGACGAAAATCGGTTGGGATTAAGACTGAACAAATAGACGAAAATCGGTTGGCATTTAGACTAAACAAAACGATGAAAATCGGTTGGCATTTAGACTGAACAAAGAGACAAAAAATCGGTTGGCATCTTGACTTTACAAAACGACGAAAATCGGTTGGCATTTAGACTAAACAAATAGACGAAAATCCGTTGGCATCTTATCTATACAAAACGACGAAATTCGGTTGGCACTTAGACGGAACAAATAGAGAAAAATCGGTTGGCATCTAGCCGCTACATATAGACGAAAATCGGTTGGTATCTAACCGCTATAAATAGACGAAAATCGGTTTGGATCCAAAAATTTAAAAAAAAACGACGAAAATCGGTTGGCATTAAGACTGAACATATAGACAAAAATCGGTTGACATCTAGTCACTACATATAGACGAAAATCGGTTGGGATGCAAGCTTAAAAAAACGACGAAAATCGGATGGCATTTATACTGAACAAATAGACGAAAATCGGTTGACATTTAGACTGAACAAACAGACGAAAATCGGTTGGCATTTAGATTGAACAAAACGACGAAAATCGGTTGGCATTTAGACTGAACAAATAAACGAAAATCAGTTGGCATTTAACTGCTATAAATAAACGAAAATCGGTTGGCATTTAGACGGAACAAATAGACAAAAATCGGTTGGGATTCAAGCTAAACAAAACGACAAATATCAGTTGGCATTTAGACAGAACAAATAGACAAAAATTGGTTGGCATTGAGACTAAACAAATAGACGAAATTCGGTTGGCATTGAGACTAAACAAATAGACGAAATTCGGTTGGCATTGAGACTGAACAAATATACGACAATCAGTTGGCATTGAGACTGAACAAATATACGAAAATCGGTTGGCACTGAGACTGAACAAATATACGAAAATCGGTTGGCATTGAGACTAAACGAATAGACGAAATTCGGTTGGCATTGAGACTGAACAAATATACGAAAATCGGTTGGCATTGAGACTAAACAAATAGACGAAATTCGGTTGGCATTGAGACTAAACAAATAGACGAAATTCGGTTGGCATTGAGACTGAACAAATAGACGAAAATCGGTTGGCATTGAGACTGAACAAATAGACGAAATGCGGTTGGCATTTCTACTGGACAAATAGACGAAAATCGGTTGGTATTGAGACTAAACAAATAGACGAAATTCGGTTGGCATTGAGACTGAACAAATAGACGAAAATCGGTTGGCATTGAGACTAAACAAATAGACGAAATTCGGTTGGCATTGAGACTGAACAAATAGACGAAAATCGGTTGGCATTGAGACTAAACAAATAGACGAAATTCGGTTAGCATTGAGACTAATCAAATAGACGAAAACCGGTTGGCATCTAACCGCTATAAATAGACGAAAATCGGTTGGCATTTAGACTGAACAAAACGACGAAAATCGGTTGGCATTTCTACTGAACAAATAGACGAAAACCGGTTGGCATCTAACCGCTATAAATAGACGAAAATCGGTTGGCATTTAGACTAAACAAAAAGACAAAAATCGGTTGGAATCCAAGCTAAACAAAACGACGAATATCGGTTGGCATTTAGAATGAACAAATAGACGAAAATCTCTTGGCAACTAATCCCTACAAAACGACAAAATCTTGACTTCACAAATTAACCAAAATCGGTAGGCATTTAGATTGATCAAATAGACAAAATCGGTTGGCATCTCGACTTCACAAATCGACCAAAATCGGTTGGCATTTAGACCGAACAAATATTGAAAAAATCGGTTGGCATCTTGACTTTACAAATCGACAAAAATCGGGTGGCATTTAGACTGAACAAATAGACGAAAATCGGTTGGCATCTAGCCGCTACATATAGCTAAACTCGGTTGGCATTTAGTTTTTGCAAATGAAGGCATTAAGACTGAACAAATAGACAAAAACAGGTTGGCATCTACACATCACAAATCGACAAAAATCGGTTGGGATGCAAGCTCAACCAAACAACCAAAATCGGTTGGGATCCAAGCTAAACAAAACGACGAAAATCGGTGGGAATTTAGACTGAACAAATAGACGAAAATCGGTTGGCATCTAGCCGCTACAAATCGACCAAAGTCAGTTGGGATGCGAGCTAAACAAAACGACCAAAATCGGTTGGCGTTCCGACTCAACAAAACGACCAAAATCGGTTGGCATTTAGACACTAGTAATCAACCAAAATTGGTTTGCACCTAGACTCTACAAATAGACGAAAATCGGTTGACATTTAGACTGAACAAATAGACCAAAATCGGTTGGGATCTAAGCTAAACAAAACGACCAAAATCGGTTGGCATTCAGACTCCACAAAACGACCAAAATTGGTTTGGATTTAAACACTAGTAATCGCCCAAAATCGGTTGGCATTTAGACTATACAAATCTTCCAAAATCGGTCGGCACCTTGACTCCATAAATGGACAAAGTTTGGTTGGGATCCAGCTCTACAAAATCAGTTGGCAAAAAGGGCATTTGTGACTATACAAATCGACGAAAATCGGTTTGCATCCAGAATCCGCAAATTGACAGAAATCGGTAAAAATCCTTATTTTAAAAATATCAAAAATTCGGTTATCAAATACACATGTATACTTTCTACAATTGGAACGGTTGACATCCAGACTCAACAAATTATTCTTAATCGGTTAGCATCCAGAATCTGCAAATTGTCAAAAATAGGTTGGCAAATAAACTCTACAATCGACCAAAAACGGTTGGCATCTTGACTCTTCTAATAAATGAAATCGTTTTGCATACAAAGTCTACAAATGGACCAAAATTAGTTGGAAGCCATCCTATCAATACTTAAAAATCCGTTGGCATCCAAGTTATACAAAACATCATTTCGTCGGTTCATTTTTACTTAATGAGCTGAACGAAATTATGCACAAATTACAAATGTCGAAGGCATTGTACATAATAATACTCATATCGTTGAAGGAACAAAACTTTTTTATATATAAAATATGTATTATTCAAAAATCATAAAAAAATACAAAATTGTATGTTGTTATATTCTAGCGAAGTTCCATTTAATCCTTATTGTCCCTTATGCATTAAAATCTGGTCATATTTTCATAGCATAAAATTAATTATAAAAGTAAACGAGTGTTTTTAAATGAAATCTTGTTAGACTTGCAGGCCAGTAGGAACCGGGGAGGTTAGTGGGCTCAGTCCTGTCACACTCAATTCATTGATACATTCGTGCTTTTTCAGCAAAATCAAAATTGCACGCTATATATATATAACTAAAACGGCATAGTCAGTCTTAAGCCTGAGAAAAAGGCGAGGGCATTTATAGGACAAGACTAGATGTATATGAAAATTAAGTACTGTTTTCCTCTCCTTAAAAAAACCTAAATCTGAAAATGCTTCCTACGTGCCTGACAAGTTATACCAAAGACAAATGTGACTGCAGGGCCATGTCACCTTACTACCATCTAAATTATACTACAAATGTACGATAAGGCAATCCTTTTAAACAGGAAGGCGGGGCTATGGGCGGTTCTATTATTGGACTACTTTCATCAAAAATCGGTTGGGATGAAATCGACGAAAATCGGTTGAGAAACATTGAATCCCACTTGACAATCTATTATTTCGTCTTATTTCCCTCTCTCCATTACGCGTTTTAGTCATTTTCTCTCTTCTCAATTACATGGTTACTTCCCTTTTACGATTTACGCCATTTGCAAAAAAGAAATGTCAAAATAATGTTATGCTTTGATTGCTGATAATTTCGTGTTGCAGAAAGATATTTTTATTTGAATGCTGAAACAGGATAATCAGGTTTTTATTTTAGTTATTTTAATTATAAATTGGTAACAGTCTCATGCACCTTTCAGTGTTGACCAATTATTACCTGCATCCCCCTTCCAAGTTCCAGTTTCCCCAGTCCTAAATATAAGACCCTCCGTAACTTATTTTACAACAGAATGATGTCCTTATGTGAAATGAGTTACGGGGGGTCTTATTTATAGGCTTACAGTTTTCCTTGCACTGTTGTGATTAGGGGTGACTTAGGGGCCAAAAATACTATTAGCATACAGTGAACTCGACAGTTCCGGGTCATCGACAATTCCGGGTCACTTTTTTAAAATAGTACAGATGATTCCTTAATAATTCAATATTTTGATTATATGATAGTTAAGTCATGTACACTAACCACTTAGCTACTGTTACACAAACTTTCCATGTTAACATTTCTCTACCGGAAGTCATAGTCATGAAACACTAAACAGCGTCTTTTCCAACCAATGCGAAAGTACGTGAACGTTTCGTCCATGCGTTCGAAAAAACAGCAATTTATATCCACAATTTAGATAGAATAAGTCCTTATTGCACATCATTTTGCTGGAAATTTATCGGTGAACACGATTTAACTCATAGATTTGTTTAATCTAATTACTGTTAGACAATAATGCAGACAATTTGACCTGGTAAGCACGTGACAATTTCGGGTCAAAACTTAACCCGTATTATATATAATCATTTATTTTTATTAAAAAGTATTTTTTTAACATTTAAAATTGATTTTATACATAATTTTATCCCATATGTTAGATATTTGTCAATTAAATACAATTATTGTTTGACATTTTGAGTTTTACTTTTTACACGCAACTAATTGTATTTATGGTACTTGTTTTTATATGCAATAGGTAATTGCAAGTGACATGATTAGATCTTTAATTTACGAGCTTTATTTTTGTTTAACTTGGAAGAAACTATGAGATAAAGTCTTTATTGACAAAAAGTCGGCTGTTTCATTGATTTTAACCCTGTTGAGACCACTCCGGATTAAAGAGACAAGCATTTGTCACGTGACCCGGAATTGGCAAGTGCGACCCGTAACTATCGAGTTTGCAACATGCAATTTCGAAAATTGTAGGAAATTACAAGCAAATAAACACTATTAATTTATTATAGCATGGTAAGGTGGAAGTATTTGTTTATCAATTTATGCAGGTTTGATTCCCACAACGTTCGTTTTGAAGAGATACGCATCGTTTGTTTCGTAACTGACCCGGAACTGTCGAGTTCACTGTAGTAATGCAATACTAGAGTGGGGGTCCTAACGTTTTTAGGGGGGGGTCCAAATTTTAAAACCACAACCACGTCAGTACATGTATATGTTTCAAGAATAAGGCAACATGTTAATAATAAAATTTAAAAACTATATAACCTTTAGATCTACAGTTGAGTTGTCAGTAATGGATTGTTGCCAGTAGCCGATCAACATCTTTAATTTTATATTGTATGATTTTTATAGATGAAAAGTATGACTTTTAGATATTGGAATGTTTGGATTCTGTAAATGAGGGCAAAATATGGAATTTTGTAAGAGGATTAAGAATGTTACAGTGTAGACAATTTGTTAAAATCACAAATACATGTCTTATTAATTTAGCAAATACAGAGGACAATAACTATCTTATATTAAATATGTGAAACCAAGAATTTTGTAACGTGTTTTTGCCAAATATCAATTTGTATGTTGGTTTTAATAAAAAAACAGTTGTATTCAGTTAATATGTTGTCTGTTTTGAGAAAGTCCCTACATTCCAATGTCATGTGACTCTTTACTGGAGAAGTTGATCTGCTATTGGGTAATCAGTGACGGTTGAAAATTAAACAAAATATTTTTCTACAGAAGAACACTTTGGTTATTGTAACATTTATTAGCTAGAGGTATAAATGACAATTACAAATATATATAAACATAATGAATATCTTTTATAAATCTAAAGAAATTTGTCTTTATTACCGAAGTGATCCGTTACTGGGACTCAACTGTATGTTAAAGACAAAGGCGTACTAGAGAAAATTGCTTTTTGCAACTTAAAAATGGCTTACAGTTAAAAAAAATACTCTCTATGACAGGTACAGTTTGGAAATTTCATGGGGGAGGGAGTCGGGATCTACCTCTGAAGGTAAACTACCTCAATACAGCTATAAGTGGACCAATTGTTACACCAGTACCTTTGATGGGGAATTAAGATGCAGTCATCTTCTAAAACTACCCAGCATTTAAATGGGGTTTGCTGTGTTAGGAGTTACATTGTAATTTGCATGTATTTATATTTATTGATTCCCAGACTTGGGGCTGCAGCTTACATATTACTTCAATACTTATACTGAACACACAGAGACACTTGACAGCAAGACATTATTGTATAAGTCATATCACTGTGGTCAGGCTAGATTGCTTGATTAAGTTGTTAACAAGTTACTAGAAGCTTACTTTTGTCAGTCACTGACTACTGCCCTTAATGATTTAGAATCAGTTGTTGGAGGAAGAATTGCTGTAGAAATAATTTCATGACCATACTCTACAAAAGTATGGCCTGTCTTGGAATTGAACCCAAAACCCCTTAATCGGTTGCCTTGTGAGCTATGGACTAAGCTAGCCTGGAGGCTTCTAAAGAGTGTATAAATAACGTTTGAAGGTTTCTTACTATTTTCTTTAGTCGAAGTCAAGTGAGACATTTCATCTTACCATGGTTTCTGGAATGAGCCAATTCTGTCACTAAATGCATCATCATATGTAATGCTTGTTGACTTCACGGTTACTGGACTCTTTTCTCGATAAGAAACTGTTTACGGTTTTACCACTTCCCAGGTTGGCAGTTATGCAATGTAACTATGGTCACTCTGGGGTATCAGACAAGTTTTAGGTGGTCTTTGTGTTTTTTTCTTGAATTCAACCTTGAACCCTTTTTAAACGGTAAAAGTATTTGTCGCTTAATTTGTTTTCCCAACTAATTTATGAAACTCATGAATTTCTTCAGTTAACGCACAAAATGGTTCAATGTGAATAGTCTTTTCACTAATATTAATTTCATTTTAAAATTGTCTGCACATAACTTATTATGCACATTTTTTTTTCACAGCAGTCACTATAATATTGTATGTGAGTTATGATTTTGAGTTTTTCATATGAATGGTATGATACCTACAGTTTATGATATCTGTGAGTAGACCTTTTTATTCCTTGTAGGTTATTGTTAAACTAATCATAAATTATATGTTTTTAATATACCATGGGACTGATAGTATTGGAAAGGACTGTATTATCAAGCATCTTACGACTGATTTTAGTCGCAAATCCCTCTTTATTGCACTGTTAAATTATCGTAAGATTCTTGATAATATGCTGCCCTGGTGAAAATTTGAATTTTGATTAATTTGAACTTTTATTTATTTATTGTGATGTGACTAGAAATAAGATTCCTCTTGCTGGACGGCTCCCAAATTCTGAGTAATGTAAAACTTGACTGATACTTCAGAGTCACCATAGTTACATTAACTTGAACTGACAAGTTGACAACTGTCAGTTAGTGTTTACAGTTATTTGATATCAGCAACCCAAATCATGTGACCATAGGGCTAGGCATTAAAGGTCGTCCTATTGCCCCCAATCTGGTTAAAACCCGATCTAAAATTTTACACTCGCATACTCGCTAATTTAGATCTGGCCTTTTCCAAACGAAGGTCACGTTCAGGTGACCTTTTCTCATCATAATATTCATGACGAAATTGTTATGATACGTAACTTGTTTACATCGCCTACGTCACGCAATTTGAAATGAGCCGCCCAATCGCAGACTGAATAATACTGCTGTTAAATAAGCATGCAAATCTTGGTCTAAAAATAGAAATTATGAAATCAAAATGTGTTTAATAGTGTTTTCGTCTAGATGAAAGCTATGCATTGATTGGTCGACACAAAGTTCATCTCGACATGACCTTCTTCAGAGAAAGTAGAGAGCCTGTACGACAACGCTCTACAGGATATCTCTTTACGGAGAGTGTATTGCCCCTGACCATCAATTATTGGCTACAGGCAACCTGTCACTAAGATGAAATACATGTATATGGTTCAGGCAAGTTAAAAATGTAGCTGGCTGTTCATTCTGGCTCCCTAGTTTAACCTTTTACTGGTTGCTACATGTGTAGAAAGTAGCCATTTTTTTCACCATTATATGCTAGGGCTATTTCAAGATGCCCTATTTTCATTACTAATTAACATACAGATATGCAACTTAGTTATTTCCTGGATTACTGTGTTTCAGAAAAACCAAGTGGAGCCCTGATCTCAGTTTCCATGTCAATGCAGGGGCAGAGCTAAAGTGCAAAAAATGCAATTTTTGCTTTTTTCAGCCCTAACTTTGCATTTCAAACTGTAATATCTTCCAAAATTGAGGTCTAGAGTGCCAGGTCTTTTTAGAAACTGAAAACTTGTTTTCTTATCAGCGTTTGGTGCCATTTTTCTGCACTCAATGACCCCAATTATTTGGGACAACTTTCCTAAAGTGGCTGTGGTGACCATTTTGAAGGGGGGGGTCCAGACAAGTAAAAATGAGAGATTTCTAGATTTGGGCTTAAGATTTATGAAAAGCTTTGCCAAAAGACAAATCAGGATAAAGGTAAATGATAAATGCTTAAAAGGAGTGGATTTTAACTTCTGACCAATGTCAGTTAAACAAAAAATTCTCTGTTTTTATCACATGAAATTCTTATATTGCTAATGTTTCTACATTAATTTAGGATATGTAAATCTTTGGAGAGAATATCATAACATTGTTGTACATAAAGAAGGGGATATCAATTTATCAAGATGAGCCGAGGTAAGTCTTATTTTAATTCTTATTACCTCCCTTTATGAGTTTTTAATGTTAATAATCATAACGTGAACCTGTTAATGAATTTAATTGACTACCATATATCCTAAATTCAAATATTTTGGTTTCCCCTGTGGTACAAACAAACTTTCACAGTTACAATGAAAACTACTGTACAAAGAACTACATGCATAGAATTTAATTTTTTTGTGCTTTTCGACAATAATGTGTTGAAAACTTTGTACCGCCTTTGCACCGATGGAAAGCTCATAAATTGGAGTTTCGAATTAGGTCTTTTCCAATGCTTTGCAGAAATCATTGTATTAAAAACAGTTTGGTGAATTACTAAAAGGTTTTTTGATAAAGATGAAAAAGTGTCAATTGAATTAAGTTGTTTTAATTTTACTCAAGTTGAATTTATTTCATTATCAAGCTAAAATTAAGTTGTATGGTGAATAGTTAACATAACAAAACAGAACATTTCAATTATTGTTTTGTCTCAGTTTACACAATAAAACACGTGGACAAACAAATTACAAAAATAGCATATTGGTACAACTATCAATATCCCGGATTTTTCGTGCCTGCTAGTTGAGTGACAAATGATCGAACTATTCATGTGAACATGCGAGAAATATCATCAAGTTCCGCTTTGGAATTCAGATTAATTTTTGGTTGATAAATTATGATGATCAACTTTTTAATGATTTACTAACATTTAATTTTGTAAATATTCTTTGTGGTATGGTTATTTGAAAGCATGACAAATTAATAATTATAACCTATCTGAAATTTTTGTGGATTTAACTGTGAGTTATAGATATATACACTTTAAATATTGTGATTGAAGGGTATATGTCTATATTTGTTTGTTTGTTAGGTTTAACGCCGTAGAATTACAATTGTAGGTCATTTAAGTGTGGTCAGTCAACCTACTCACTCCTCCTGGAAAGGCTAAATCTCTGGATTTAGCTGTTAACCAACTATTAAGCACATACTTTCGTCAGTGACTGACAACTGCCCTACATAATTAAAATCATTGGTAGGAGGGAGAATGGCCGTAGAAATAATTTCATGACCATTCTCCACAAAAGTATGCCCCGCCCGGGAATCGAACCCACGACCCTTGATCAGTAGACTTGCGTGCTACCAACTGAGCTAGCCGGGCAGCTTATATGTCTATAACTCACAGACAAATCCACATGAATTTCAAAAGTATACATGAAGTAATTTACATATTTTTTGTGTAAAATATTTTTGCTCATTACATTTTCAGATGTTAGGGATGACATACAGTTAAAATGTATGAGAAACATAGCCTATCCAACTATGGTCATATCTGTTGCTTGTATTGTAGTAGGAATTCTGTCCATTTTGAGCTCTGCTACTCAATTTGTTTTCCCATTTTGTCTTGGTGGTGCAATGATAGCTGGTCTTGCTGTGAGTATTAAGCGTTTTTTATACAGTTCATTTAATTGGCATATCAGTACATAGTATAGTCCAACAGAATTAACCTGGGCTTGAACTACCTAATTATGATAATTACACACTTCACTTACATTAAATTGTGAGTTTCTGTTTGTATGTATACAGTTATACACATGTTTATAACAAGCAATGTGACTATAAATCAATTTATTAAAAGTGGCATGTGTGATTTTGGACACATTAGTTTTTGGGGAAACAAACAAGTAAGCAATATTATGGCACAGTTTCAAAATATTTATTCTTATAAAACAACATTAATTGTTCAGTGCGTGTAATTTGCCAAAAGCTTCCAATAAAGCGTGATTTACAAACAAAGACAAAAATAGACTGTAAATATTGATATAAAAAAATTCCACCAAAGTCGACATATGTCCTTTAAGTGTTTTGAGTTTGTGCAGCTCAGGGCTTAACATTTATGTTAATGAAGTAGGTTGCCTGATTGGATAACCAGCTATATATTTTGTGTGCCCAAACCAAATGTTTACTAGAGCTAACGAGTGGCCTGCACCCTAATACAGGTGGCCAGGAGCAATAGTATGATGTTTAATGTCGAGCCCTCTAGTATTCACTCTGTACCCTTAATGTCAAATCTTGATTACAATTGTAACAGTTATGACTCTGTATTTCAGGGATTACTTTCAGCTATATTTAATGTAAACTTATATAATAAATTAGTGAAGAATTATGGAATGATACCTGAAGATTCTTGTTGGGTATGTTTTTTGTTGCATTTACAGGGATGTAGAATTCCTAGTTTTTTTACATGTTCTCAGACCAGTAATATCTTAAAGTCTACTTTTCGGGGTCAAAATGGTCTTGTCCAGGAGATCAATATTAAAAAGGACATTATGAGGAACTATGTTTTTAAATACATTCTAAAAGTAATAACAAATAATTGGCAATATTAATACAATGTAAATTCACATTAAGTTTGACTAAAATGTTTGGGCATTTACATTAATCAGTATATTTACAGCTAAATATCACTTGTCCGGGTACAGATGGGATTGATTTATTTACTTGTCTACAGACATAAATGTATGTGTCGGACAAGTAGAGCTTAGGAATTCCATACCCCTGATTTGATATTTTTTGAATCAAGTTATCTTTGGTAATGATTGTTCATTAATTATACCCCCGCTTCGAAGAAGAGGGGGGAATACTGTTTTACCCTTGTCCGTGCGTGCGTCCGTGCGTCCGTCCGTTACAAAATTTCCGTCGCAGTTTTCTCAGCAACTATAACATGCAGCAGCCTAATACTTTGCATATTGCTTCATCCCATAGTCCCATGTGGTGTAAAGCGATTTCATGCTCCTTGCTCATCTACTTCCTGTTTGTCGCATATTTTTAGATTTTTGCGGGGGTATCACTAGTGAGCATTAGCTCACAGATTTACTTGTTATTACTGATGTGGACCTGAGGTTTGTAAGCTGCTCAGCTGTCTTTGAATTCTGTTGGCGGACCATGGACCTATGACAAGGTTTAAATGAGTTGCTGTTGGTCGTTGACTTTAAGAATGGGAGTTGTCCAATGGTTCATCAACTTTTTACAGCCACCATTTTTCTAAATCAATAAAAATATTATCTTCAGTTTACTTAATTGTAAGACCAATAAAGACGAACTGCATATTTTAGTATGTTGCTTATCCTATTGAATGATTTGAGGTGAATTGATTGCAGATTATTTTCTCAATCAAGGATAGTAGCTCGGCCCCTATTTAGGGATTTTCTAGATCTCAGTAAAGGGCTGGCAGGCAGGAAAAAGGGACAGGGTGTGCCGAGGGTTGATGTTTCAAAGTAATTACATGTATTTCAGTATATGGAGAAGCCAAAAAAGGACAGGGAGGAGATAAAAGGGCAGGGTGCAGTGCCCTGCTATTCTGCTTTAGAAAAATCACTACCCTTTTGGGATTAGAACCAGGGCTAACTCAATTCTAAGCAGTCATGTTTTTTTAGTATTTATAAGTTGGACAACACAACAAAAAACCGAACATTAAATCGAGGTCAAGGTTAAGCTCCGGACAAATGGGGTCATCAAGTAGATCATCAAGATATGATTCATGCATTTGTAGTTCATTGTTTTAATAAAACAGTTCAAGATTGTAGGTAACAGGTTAATTTCTTTTCTGCGTTTCTTTTCAGAGATGTCAGGCAATATTTGTTGGAACGTTCTTGCTAATTGCATTGATTATAGGGCTTGGCATTTCCGGTATTTGGGGCATGGTGGAGGCGACCGATTCCATTAAAAGGCCTGAGTTGTTTCCATCTGCTGAAAGTGATCGGAGAGCCGAGTATGGGAAGAAAAACTTGGGTTACGCTATCGCATCTTTTGTGTTAGTTTTTATCTTGTGTATTCTTAAAATGATAGCGTACTGTGCGTGTCAATGTTACACTGATGATGTTGAAAATAATCAAGGCAGATTGACGTCGAGAAATTATTTTTATAGTGAAAGAGAACGTCCTAATTATGACTATCAGACAACATCTTCCTCTCCCATGACTCAAGATATTACATCTTTTGATCGACAGAGAGTTGACGTTAATCAATATTCACGTGAAGAAGATCGCCCTGTGCCGTCTGCTCCTAGACAAAATTTTGAAATGGGACATTCTACTCATGCTGTTAATTCATCAACCACTGAGGACAATATTGGATCAACCACTATAGAAGCCCCGCCTCCTGCCTATGAAGATGTTATTGCACAAGCTCCACCTACTTACAGAGATGTTCTTAATACTGGTGCTTTTTCTGTAGCACATGTGTGAAAAATAGCTGATTTTAGTATAGAAGAATGTCTACCTTGTTTTGCCTTTCATGATAACAATAGTCCTGAGTATGTAATGAAGTATCATTACTGGGTATATATCATTGTGGTAAAACCTTGTGACTATTAAGTCACAAGTTCTACAATTTCAAAAAAATCAGTGAATAATCCGCCTTGACTCACATATTTAAAGAGCTTTAAATGTTAATCTCTTGTCTGATTACCATGATACCTACATGAGTAGGAAAGTGGATTTTTGCTGTGCATCATATCACTTAGTAGGAGCAGTGGTCCAGTGGTAGGACACGCGCTTGAGGATCGAGAAGTCCTGGGTTCAAATCCCACCAGGGGCACTGCTAATTTCCTTGAGCCAGAAATTTACCTGCGATTGCTTCACTCCACCCAGGTGTAAATGGGTACCTGCAAGGGTGGTATGATTCTGCTGTGCCAATTTGTCGGCTGAACTAATAAGCGGAGTAGAAAGACTCCCCAGGGAGATTGAAAGATAGATACCAGTAGCCCAGTGACCTGGGGTAATTGCTGTAAAGTCGGTGAACATGCGTAGACTATAAAATGTAATTACATTTACATTTTACATTTTTATCACTAATGCTAAGTTGTATACTTTTTTCAAACACCCTAGTAACCCTACTAAAGTAACAGTGACAACTTGTGCTTTCTGTAAGAATATATAATGTTGGTACGTTTTCCAGAAAAATACTTAGAACTCTTTAAGACTCAGAGCTCATACGGATTGTTCCACGTTTTTCTTTGCAAAACCGAATGATTTTGACAACATAGTCACATGGTATTGCCACTGAATAATTTGTATAGTTTTAGTGTTAGAGTCAAAACTTCAATGTGCAATCACTAACTTATAAAGTGGAGAGCCATTGGACATATGTTATTGGAATTTTCTATAGGAATGTTGATTATTAACTGTTAATGACCCATGTTGTTTAAACGGGCCAGTACCACATTAGGCAGAAATGGTGAAACTTTCCTTAAAAATGGAAGTTTCAAATTGACTATGTGCTTGTGTGTTTTATGAATACAGTTTTTGCTGCTTTGCAATAGTTCCTATTTGGAACTCCAATTAATGAGTTTTTACAGCTGAATAAGGTTTGTTTATACCCTATGCATCCGTGCAGAATAAACTTTTACATAAAATTGCTGAAAAGTGTGCAAACCAGAATAAATCCTATTGTTCTATGTACATTCATTTGTGTTTAAACTTAGTTTTGCATAGGTACATTCTTGCTATTTAGCTGTAAAACCCTATCTGATTGGGCTCTGTACCTTGTCTAATGTAAGTGTTTAACAGCTCTAATAAACTTGCAATTGTACTCAATTTTTGTACATGTATGTTGGCTTTAATATTATTAAAGTATTTACTACTGGTATTATTACTAATCTAAATAATACGTAATGTTGAAATACAATATAATTTATGATATATTTATTTTATTGCTATTTTATTTTCAAAATAGCTGTAATTTATTTATTTTACAAAACCTTTTACATTGCTATTAGATTTACAAAAAAGCAATGTACTGTATTGCTTCTAGCATTAATTTACAAAATAAACTAATATTATTTGATTTACAAAACAACTGTTTATGAGTGACTATTTTATTGCTATTACATGTAATCAACAAAAAACCCTTTTTATTACTATTTTGATTATCGAAACAATTGTTATTTTGCTATTTAATTAACCAAATTACTATCTATTGCTATTCAATTTATAAAATGGCTATTTACTGATATCTAATTCACAAACAACAGTTACTGTTTTATTACTACATGTATTTTCATTGTTTTTCAATTTACAATACATTTTTATTATTGCTATTTAATTTTCAAAATAATCATTTATTCCTCTTTAATTAATTAAACAACTATTTTATTGCTATTTAATTCACAAAATATAACTGTTTATTGCTATTTGATTGACAAAACATTTAATATATCGATATTTAATTCACAAAATAACTTTTTTTGCTATTTGATTTGCACAATAATATTTGTTATTTGCTTCTCAAAAATATACATTGCTATTTGATTTACAAAACTTCTGTTTTATTGCTACATGTTTTGACATATAAAACAATTATTTTATTACTGTTTGATTTACAAAACATTTAGTTTATTGCTATTATATTGCTATTTTTATTTTCAAAATAACTATTAATTCCCTTTTGATTTACAAAACAAACATTTTATTGCTATTTAATTTACAAAATAGCTTTTTTTATTGATATTTTATTATTGAAAATAAATATTTATTGTTCTTTAATTCACAAAACGACTATTATATTGCTTTTTGATTTACTGAAATAACTCTTTAATCGTTATTTGATTTACAAAACTACTGTGTATTCCTTATAAATTTACTATCATGTCACTATTAAATTGTTATTTAATTTACAAGACAACTATTCTATTGCTATCCAATTTACAAAAAAATACTGTTTGTTGCTATTTGATTGACAAAACATTAATATATTTGATATTTATATTTAGAAAGTAACTATTTTTGCTATTTAATTTACAAAATAACATTTGTTGTCTGATTTACAAAAAACTATGCATTGCTATTGCTATTTATATACAAAACGACTGTTGTATTGCTACATGTATATGTATATGATTTATAAAATAACATTCGGCGCGATATGACCTTTTTGTGTTGGTGCGCCGTGAAACCCAAACAAACATATAAAATAACTATTTTAATGTTATTTAATTTATATAAAAAAATTAGTGATAACCATATGATTTACAGAATATTTTGTTATTTGAAATTGAATTAGTTGCCATGTTCATATCTGAAATGAGGGGTGTCACCTGAGAGAGATTAATACATTACATGCTATGGTACAACAATAAAGATGACTGACTTATTGTATGTAAATAATATTAAAATGGAAAACCTAGTTGTAGGTCAATTTTAACAAGATATATTATTCTCATATTGCAGAGAAAACTGTGCATGCCGGGACCATGACGTAGTTGTTAGCATGTCTGACTCTGACTTCAAATTCGGAAATCCCGGGTTTGAGTCCAGTTGCGGTAGGTCATACCCTATAGTATTACATGAGTTGTCGGCATCGTAGTAGGGTAAGTTAGTACTGGTGTTAGAAACATGTCCATGAAACCTATAGAAGTAAGAGCGTATATATGACCTAAATATGTGTTGAATACGACGCTAAAACCAATAAAAAAAAGTTGTGCCATTAGGTTGTATTTAAATGCTTATTTTTTATTTATTTTTTTAATATAGATTTTTACATACATTTGTATTAGGGATGGATAGGGGTAATGCTTATTTCCTTAAGCAAGAAATTTATCTACGATTGCTTTGCTCCATCCAGGTGTAAATGGGTACCTGCAAGGATGGTATATTTCTATAACCATCTGCTGCACATAGCTGAGTAAAAGACTTCCCAGAGAGATTGATAGATAGACCGAGTAATATCTGTAAAGACATCGAACGTGCATACAAAAGAAACTTAAGACTATCAAATGCCAGTACTTTTTTACTTTTTTAAATATATAAATAATGACCTATGTATTCAATACATACATGTATATATTCTTATTGTTATGTAAAGCCAGTGCTTTTAAAGCCTTGTTATAATTAATCATTGATTCCTGGGAGGGGCATACTTTCGTGGAGCTTGGTCATGAAATTATTTCTACAGCCATTCTCCCTCCTACCAATTTTTTTTAATTATGTAGGACAGTTGTCAGTCACTGACGAAAGTATCTGCTCAGGAATTGGTTAACAGCTAAATCCAGAGATTAAGCCTTTCCAGGAGGAGTGAGTAGGTTTACTAACCACATGATATAACCTATGTAATGTGTTGATATGGCGTTACACCCAACAACAACAACAACAAAATTATTTATTGTTGAATGCTTCTATTTTTGTCGCGAATATAAGATGCGTGATGTATAAGTATACTGATTGTCCTGTTCATTTGTCCATTCCTTCATTCGTCCATAATCAGTTTAATTGAATTGAGCATGTTGAGAATTAAATTGTTTTGTCACAATTTTGTCCTTTCCAAATGGTTGACCTTTTGAAATGATTAATATTATTAAACAAAAAATATTAAGCTAAAGTATATACATGTATCATCTTTGTGATAGGATTGGGTTTAATGCGGTCTTAACACGGCGGTAAGCCAACCTCACCATTTTGGGAAAGGCTAAATTAACAAGTTTAGGCGCATACTTATGTCTTGTTTGATAACTGCCCTACATGATTTAGAATCATTGGTAGGAGAAAGAATGACCATAGAATATCATTTCATGGCCAACTCTGTATGTTCTGCCAAGGAATTGAACCCACAACTCCTCGATTAGTAAACGCGTGTGCTACTGATATAATCAGATATGGATTCGGTACAGTTAAATATTTTGACTGTTGATTTTCAACCCTTGGCCTAAAAAATGTCTGGCTGGGTTTTAAATTAATTTTTCATAATGGTTCTCCAACGTAATGTTCAAGCCTAGAATTATTTACTTACACTGATCTTCAGCATTAAGGTGAAGGTCATACTCAAGGTCAGTCAGTAGAAACTGATGCTAAAATTGTGTTGCAACATTAAGGGCTTGTTTTAATATACCAAAGATATTTCGTTATTGTTGTTCATGAAATGATACAGTTGAATTAGGATTTTTCAAAACATGATTCTTTTCATATTCTGAACAAAATGAAGTTTATCCATTCTGATTAAAATCTGACCAAAAATTCTCCGCACTCCACACTCGCTTAGATCAGGTTACTTCATAATTCGGCCAACCAAAAACCTTTTTGGAGAATTTTAATTTAACTGTATTGCTTTTAGAAAACCCATATGTTGTTCAATACATGTTTTTATGTTAACATGTTATGTATATGTTTAGTTTTATTTAACTCTAAATAAAGAAATTATACTGCTGAAATTTTGTTTTCCAGGCTTTTCTCTTTAAGTAGTAAGAGCTCAGTCAGCTGTATTGTTTTTTCTAGAAGATATCAAGACTCTAGGCTTCTAGATTCTCAATCTTGATAACCTCTGGGTCTGAGAATAGAGTAGTACCAGGGCTCGAATTTATAAAAATATGGACTTGCAAATTTTTGCAAGTTGATTTTATTTCAACTCGCAAAATGAAAAATGCACTCACGTTTTCCAAATTTTAATAACATTCATATTAAGTTTTGATATATGCAATATAAAAACATCATTGTACTATATTTAACTATGGATGGAACAAGGTCATTATTGTGGGATAGCCAAAGAATATCAAACATGCTTTACTTTGAATCTTAATTAATACAATCGATCTATCTGGCTGCTTTAATGCTGATTTGAGCCGCATTAGTTTAGACAGTAACATTTTTGCTGTGATTTCAACTAGCGAAAATTTGCGAGTTAATATATAAGTTACTCGCAATTTTCAAAAATACACTCGCAAGCTTAATTTGAGCCCTGAGTAGTACCCAAGGAAGCATTTTACAAGTCCTGAAGACTAACTTTCATTAACACTGGAAATTCGGTCCAGCAAAATGAAACCAAATGAAAGTTTACTGCCAACTTTACAAGCCTTGACAACCCACACGTCATACTACCCAAGAAGCCCAACCCATTGTACAAGTCCAGATGCTTCACCTGTTGTACAAGCCAGATGCCCTAACTACTCTACAAGCCAGATGCCCTAACTACTCTACAAGCCAGATGCCCTAACTACTCTACAAGTCAGATGTCCTTACTACTCTACAAGCCAGATGCCCTAACTACTCTACAAGCCAGATGCCCTAACTACTCTACAAGCCAGATGCCCTAGCTACTCTACAAGCCAGATGCCCTAACTACTCTACAAGCCCAGATGCCCTAACTACTCTACAAGCCAGATGTCCTAACTACTCTACAAGCCCAGATGTCCTAACTACTCTACAAGCCAGATGTCCTAACTACTCTACAAGCCAGATGTCCTAACTACTCTACAAGCCAGATGTCCTAACTACTCTACAAGCCAGATGCCCTAACTACTCTACAAGCCAGATGCCCTAACTACTCTACAAGCCAGATGCCCTAACTACTCTACAAGCCAGATGTCCTAACTACTCTACAAGCCAGATGCCCTAACTACTCTACAAGCCAGATGCCCTAACTACTCTACAAGCCAGATGCCCTAGATACACTACAAGCCAGATGCCCTAACTACTCTACAAGCCCAGATGCCCTAACTACTCTACAAGCCAGATGTCCTAACTACTCTACAAGCCCAGATGTCCTAACTACTCTACAAGCCCAGATGTCCTAACTACTCTACAAGCCAGATGTCCTAACTACTCTACAAGCCAGATGTCCTAACTACTCTACAAGCCAGATGCCCTAACTACTCTACAAGCCAGATGCCCTAACTACTCTACAAGCCAGATGCCCTAACTACTCTACAAGCCAGATGTCCTTACTACTCTACAAGCCAGATGTCCTAACTACTCTACAAGCCAGATGCCCTTACTACTCTACAAGCCAGATGTCCTAACTACTCTACAAGCCAGATGCCCTAACTACTCTACAAGCCAGATGCCCTAACTACTCTACAAGCCAGATGCCCTAACTACTCTACAAGCCAGATGCCCTAGCTACTCTACAAGCCAGATGCCCTAACTACTCTACAAGCCAGATGTCCTAACTACTCTACAAGCCAGATGCCCTAACTACTCTACAAGCCAGATGCCCTAACAACTCTACAAGCCAGATGTCATAACTACTCTACAAGCCAGATGTCCTAACTACTCTACAAGCAAGATGCCCTAACTACTCTACAAGCCCAGATGCCCCATCCATTGTACAACCTCAGAAGCTCTACCCATGACTTGCTCAGATGACCTGCCTATCATTCAAGCCCCGATGCCCTGCCAACCATACAAGCCCAGATGCCATGCCCGTTGTTCAAGCTAAGTTGGCCCACCTTTTGTACAAGTCAATTTGTCATGTCCATACAAGCCCAGATGCCCCACCTATTATATAAGTCAATTTGTCAAGTCTACCATAAAAGCCCAGATGCCCCACCTATTGTATAAGCCAAGAGCCCTGTTCTCCATTCAAGCCAGTCTTTTTGATGGTGGTACTTTGATTGAATTACAAGTCAATGAATTTTGATATATTTTTTATTCATGCATGACTACTTTAAAGCTGACTTTTGATAATATGATTGCATGTACACTAAAATGTTCATTACAGTGATCATGAAACAAAAGAAAATAATGAAAGAGATTTGATTAGCTTATTAGCTATCTCATCAAAAGCCACCCGGTTAGCTCATTTGGTAGCATGCAAGTCTACTGATCGAGGGGTGATTTCCCAGGCGGGGCATATTTTCGTGGAGCACGGTCATGAAATTATTTCTACAGCCATTCTCCTAGCCACCCGGCTAGCTCAGTTGGTAGCACACAAGTCTACTGATCGAGGAGTCTTGGGTTTGATTCCCGGGCGGCGCATACTTGCATGGAGATGGGTCATGAAATTCTACGGCCATTCTCCCTCGTTCAAATGATTTTTAATTATGTAGGGCATTTGTCAGTCATTGACAACAGTCAACAACGCTTAGTAGTTGGTTAAATCCAGCTAAATCCAGAGATTTAGCCTCTCCAGGAGGAGTGAGTAGGTAGACTGACCTATACAATGTGTTGCTACGGCGTTAAACCAAACAAAAACAAAACTACCTCCTCAAGTTTCAAACAATGTATTGTCATCATCATAATATGTAGTATATTGTTCAGTAACAATTAATTTAACATACTCTGGGGTCCAAATGTTTCTTTACTTATGTTAAACTGTCATGTTTTGAAGTATGCTTTGATATACTTTCCATACAGTCATTTGTAGCACACCTAATGAACAGATTACCAGGAATCGTCAATTATGTTCGTTCTTTAAAATAAAAATACTAAACACAATGTATCTGTAATAATTTTTCAATAAGATATAAGATGAAATATACATGCCATTGTGTAAAGAAACTTTTGGACCCAGTGTATGACAATTAAATAAATGTTGCTAAAAAAATAATAAAATCAATACACAGAAGAAGATAAGAATTGCAGACACTGTACAAGCAGAAAATTAAGAAAACTGCGCAATATTTTGGTAGGCAATGTATTGCAAAGTTATATGTCACATTGAAAAAACTGCGCAGTTCAGAAAACTGGACTGTCTTGTTAGTCGCACAGCTTCTATAACAATCATCTAAAAATCAACATTATAACATGTGAATATTTCACAAGTTTTCAAAATATTAGCTGATAAATAGCGATAAATAATTCTGAGTAAATTAAGGTTTTTTTTCATACAATTTTAATACAATGAAACTGTACCCTACAATTTCGGACTTATGTGTTACCCCCCAAAAAAGAGTATAAGTTCAAATAAAAGTACAAAACATGTTAACATAATTGCCTGCTCTGTAATGGTTTGAATCCCATTCAAACCCTACCATATTTTTTCTTAAGCAAGAAACTTACTTCCTGGAGCTCTTTACCTGTGGACCAAGTATTGGACTAACAAGTGATTAATGTAAGTTAGGTTCAAATCATACTTCATATAAATTAGTAAACTAAACCAAAGTTAGCAAGTGATTATGAAAATAACAATTGGAGAAATAAACTGAAAATTTGATATCGACATTAACTAATCGTCAATGCACCGAGGACAATTGTCTCTTAATTAAGTACATGTATAGGGTATTAAATCAAACAGTACTCCTCCCAATACCCATTCGGAACTCCTCGGCCGTTTCCTATTATTCATTTAAGAAAGGTTGATGTGTTTAGAATGACAAATATGAGAATGAGAATATTTGTCGATTTAGGTGCAAGATTGATATTCATTTCACTTGGTGAACTTGAAAACCTATATCCATGAGTGACATACCATCTACTGAAAATGTCATTTTCTGACCGCATGATTTAAGATGAGGAAATCTTACACCGGAATTAACAAAAGTTTGGGAGGTTTTTTTTTTCTCTTTTAATACAGAAATTTTATGCGAATATAACTTAGCATCATTTCTTCTCTAAAAATGACAACAGTTATATTTACATGAAGTTATACATAATATATAGTTATATATAAGTTACAATTTCACTTCAATAAAAATTAGGATTACATAATATTTTCATATAATAACATCACATATCACCAAGTAAAAAAACATGGAGTATCTATACAGTACACTGGACTCACAAAAAATCTTTACACTTGTATTTTTTTATCTTCTCTTATTTTGTATTAAAATTTTTATTGTATATTCAAAATACATACTGAACATAACTGATGGTTAAAGTAATTAATTGTGAAACTGATGACTACATGTGTAGTATATCAAAGAATACTTCGAAACATCAAAATGTAATACGTGTAAAGAAACTTTTGGACCCCAGTGTATATATCACATCAAACAGCACTCATTTATAACAAGTCTTTATGAACAAAAATCCTATGTACAATATACAACTTACAAACAGAAAAACACTAACTTAGCTTAAAGATTGTTCTTTTCTGAAAGGTTATGCACATTCTGTGGTTTGCACAGTAAAACTTAAACCTTGTTCATATGTTAATTATGTATGTATACAAATTCCAGAAGTGTACCTTTAAAATGAGTAGTTGTACCACGTCCAGAACGGTACCTTTAAAATCAGTTTTTGTTCCAACTCCATAAGCACGCCTTTAAAAATGTTTTTTTACCAATTCTGGTAGCATCCTTTTCACAGTAACACAAAGACAATAGTTCCAGAAATGTACAATTTATTAATCAGTTCTTGTACTAAATCTAGGCATGTTCCTTCAGTATTACTTAAAGGGGGGCTTGATGGTATCACTTTTCAGAAATTATTCCACCGGATGAAGTCATTTCATGGTCAAACACACCCATATCAATATTTCCACTGTCAAGTTCTTTGCCTGCAGCAATTTCTCCGCTACTGCAAAAAACATAAATAAAAATTTACTTTAGGGCAGTTGTCAGTCACTGACAATGCATGTGCTAAGTAGTTGGTTAATTGCTAAATCCAGAGATTTAGCTTATCCAGGAGGAGTGAATAGGCTGACTGAGAGACATTATATGACCTATAAAATGTGTTGCTACGGCATTTAAACCAACAAAACAAACAAACAAATTTACTTTATAAACTGCACAGAAATTCAATATAAAAAAGATCTATGAAATACTTGGTTTTGTTTGTTTTTGTTGGGTTTAATGCCATAGCCACACATATAAGGTCATATAATGGCGGTCAGTCAACCTACTCACTCCTCCTGGAAAGGCTAAATCTCTGGATTAAGCTGTTAACCAACTACTAAGCACATACTTTCGTCAGTGACTGACAACTGCCCTACATAATTAAAAATCATTGGTAGGAAGGAGAATGGCTGTCAAAATAATTTCATGACCAAGCTCCACGAAAGTATGCCCCCGACCAGGAATCGAATCTTTATGAAATAAAATACACAAAATTAGTAATCATAAATGATTGATAATTAAATGGTTCAATGCTGAATATGTTTGAACCATTGAGATACCTGCATCATTAAGTATTGCTAATTTCAAATACTTAACATTATTATATTAATACTTTAACACATAACAAATTGGCCATGGACAACTCAGTTGGAATTAGAAACTTGTCCAGAGACATAAAATCAACAGTCAGACAAGTTGGTCATAGGGATTCCACAACACTGGACTCATAAACGAGTATGACAAACAGACATACGAATTCTACTACCCTGGGCTGATGTACGAGTCGGACAAGTCAGAAAATTAGTATTCTACAACCCTAGGTTTATGAATGAGTATGACAAGTCAGAAAATTGGTATTCTACAACCCTGGGCTTATGTACGAGTATGACAAGTCATGAAATTGGTATTCTACAACCCTGGGCTTATGTACGAGTCGAACAAGTCAGAAAATTGGTATTCTACAACCCTAGGTTGATGAATGAGTATGACAAGTCAGAAAATTGGTATTCTACAACCCTCGGCTTATGTACGAGTATGACAAGTCATGAAATTGGTATTCTACAACCCTGGGCTTATGTACGAGTATGACAAGTCATGAAATTGGTATTCTACAACCCTGGGCTTATGTACGAGTCGAACAAGTCAGAAAATTGGTATTCTACAACCCTGGGCTTATGTACGAGTCAGACAGAGTCGACAAAACCGTCATAGGAAGTCTGCTACCTTTGGCTTACCTGAAGTTAAATGCTTCATTCATACTTCCAGAGGATGTCAAAGCGGGAGTATCTATAGTGTTTGACGCACTACAGAACATAACATCAGCCATTGTACTAATTGGGTTTTCATCTACTGTAGTCACAATTGACATAGCTTCATTGGCTTGAAATGCCCCAGTATTCATCTGTTGCATTATTCCACTCCTCTGCTCATCTGTCATTTTATTTAAGCAAGCTTGTAACATGTGTAGCATGTTTTGATTAGTCAGAGCAGACGCTGTATCCTGATTGGTCATCACAGTTTGCTCCGGTATTGTTTGATTGGTTGACACAAATTGTTGATACGGTATGGTGATGAGTTGTCCTTCTTGATTTTCAACATGTAATACAAAAGTGTCATTAGCATAACTACAACTGCGTTCATTATCTGTGATAGTTACTGTGATCGGTTCAGCCGGTGAGAGTGACCCACCATCTTCGCTAAGAGATGAAAAACCTTGCGCCAGCTCACTACCCTCATGTTGTCTGGCATGGTTAGTCATTGCACCATTACCCTGACCCTTTCTACCATTAGACGAATTTACGACACCATTTCCATTACCACAGTTGGATTGTTTCCCCGGGGAACATTGTGAGTTAATATCATTTATAAACGTAGGCAACGAAGGAACTGTAGTGGGAGGACTGTTGTTAAGAGGAGCTGGACTTCCTTGCTGAAAGTTAGGACTGAATGGAGGTTGCGACAGACTTGAACTGTAGCATGAACTCTGGCACGATAGTGCAGGGCTTACAGAAGCACCTGGGTGAGTTGGGTTGTTCAACATTCTAGAAATGGTTGGATGTTGCTGCTCAACACTTGCACGCATTCTCTTCACTTGCGCAGCTGAAAAAGGTAAAACAAGAAATGTAAGGTGGAAACCACATTAAAGCTGGATTTAAAACGCTAAAAATACAAAGGGAAATAATCCATAATAAAGCCAGGTAGAGTTGTGGTTACTGTCTAATTCTGTTCATCACATTGTATGTTATCACTGTAAGAAGTTTCATTAAGATCTGATTATAAGTGGCAGAGATATATGAGAAATTGAAAACTTTAATGCAATTGTTAACGACACTAGACATCCAGATTTCATTTAAAAAAATACGGCTAAAGTAAAATTGTAAATGACTTTTAGAACAATTCAACTAATTATAATTCATCCACCTTAAGTACTTAATTCAGCAATTTTGGAGGTTTAACTAAATCACATGATCTCTATAAATAAACTGCCTTTGTCAATTCACTAGGGCTGCTGTGGGTATCCGAGTACTCGGATATTCGCGATCTGGACTGGAAAATCGAGTACAAATATTTGTCACGTCCTAAATCGTTGGATCGCGATCTAGTTCAGGAAAAAAATTAGATGCACTACAAATGAAAACTTTAACTCATGAAGAGACCGAATTAACGTGTCAAAATTTCCATTGATACACATTTAAACAAACATGTTATCTCACTGAAAATGCCTATAAAACGTCTGGTAATAGAAATAGTTCACTAATTTTTGTTATTACATGAATTACTGAATTCTTCCCCATTAAGAAGTGATTCGTGGTTCGATTTGTGAATTGCTAAACATGAATCGTGGTTCAGATCGGATCGCCACTAGCTCAATGAATTTTTATGTCTATTTCATATAGTTACTACCAATAAAACCAGGCAAAAGTTTTTACTTTAAAAGATGACACAGCAAGTTGTTGTTTTTCAAATCATCATCACTTTACGTGAAAATTCCAGCAGACATAAAATAAGTAATAGACTATAACCAGAATTCAAATTTACAAGTGTTCATCAGCAGCACAAAATTTTACTGTTAAAAATGCACATTGAACCATACCAGTTCAAAGTAAAAGATAAATTAAGTCAATTTGTTTTCTTTTTTTAACATCTTAATCAAATATTTCGGTCTTATATACAACGGCCAGCTCTTCCTGCTGTAGGTTTCCTGTACACTTTTCTATCACCAGTATTAACTTACCCTACCATGAAGCCGACAAATCATGTATAGGGTATGACCTTCCGCTACCGGGCTCAAACCCGAGATCTCCTGATCCGAAATCAGACATGCTAACTACTAGACCATAGCCGCGACTATGAGTCATTTTCAGCAATAATAAGTCAAATGCTTTGTCTGTGCCCTGTGGAAAGCCCTTATTTTGATTCTGATTCAAGCAATTTTTCTTTTAAATAGAGAACAATCACCATCTAATCTATTATATCACTTAACAATTACTTCTCCTTACAAGGGAAATATGTGTGCTGTTGTGGTACCATGTCAACATAATGATGGTCATTTTACATTGGCCAGTGCACATAACCAAGCTTCCAAGGACCCTTGTCTATATCCAAAACTCGCCAACGCTTCCACAAGGCCAGCGACTTCTCCAAGTACTTTATTATGTGGTTTAAAAAATACACTTGACTTTTTCACCTTATTGTCTGTATACTGAAACCAGTATAAAGGGGTCTCACTGACAGCCAGAGTTGACCGTCTTCGGATAAAAGGTAAAAAAAGTTGATAATGATTTTTCATAGGGACCAAAATGTTTCTTTGGATAATCCATCATACTCGGATAACCCATTTCAGATAATGCAGACTTTTTCCTCACTTTATATAACTAAACTCTAGGGACCAAACAATCATAGTGGATAACCAAGGATATTCGTTACATCTGATTTAAGATAATTGGGATTTGTCTGCTGAAACATACCTGAGGAATCACCTCCAGGAGACGGTGCTATCCCAGAATCAATAGAGTCAGATCTTGTATGTTTGCGAGTATCAATCTCCATAGCACTGAAAATATAACATAATATACATGGATTAGTAAAGTTCCGTATACCCGGGTCGAAAGTGCAATTGGTAGCGTGACGGGATTCAGAATCTCGTGTCCCGAGGGGGGTACCGGTTCGAATCCCACCCGGGGAGGTTATACCCTTCCATGAAAATTAGACAATTATGTCAATTTTCCTCCATTGATTAGGTAATATGGAGAATATCCGTCCATGAGGAAGGGTAGGTGAGTACTGGTTATAGACAAAGGAATTTGGTGGGAGGGAGAATGGCTGCAGAATTTGTTTAAGACCAAACTCAATGAAAGTACGCCCTGATTAGGAAATGAACCCACACCCCCTCAATAAATAGACTTGTGTGTTACCGACTGAGCTAGCCAGGCAATGTAGAATTTAAAGTCACATTGTCTTCAGAAATATAAACAAACGCTTATTATACCTCATATACTTGCACCAATAAAATTAAAAAGAATAAAAAAGTGAAAGACTTAAACGATTCACAGATAAGTTGATTTAATGAAGTTCTATTTTGTTTGATTCGATTTATTTTTCGATTCAACTCATCTAGTATTCACTCATAGTATTATTTATTCCAAATGTACAGTAATACATTCATTTGGGATTAAAATTCACTAACATTGATAAAATAAAATTTTAACTTAAATTTTTAACATTTATTTCAGAACAGGATCAATAAAGCAAGTTAATTTACCTACAGATTTATTTATCATAGGTTTATCATTGTAACACAAGTCTTAAATCCTTATAACTTTAAAGGCTGGTATGAAATAAATAATCATGGGATTCTACAAATTGAAATTAAATTAGCACCCTTGCAATCAATTCCAATTAATCGAATCGTTGCAGTCTTACTTACCACATTGCATGGCATAAATCCACCATAAAAACATCCCTTGTACCGTTGTATCCATCAACCACAGTCTCTATAAACAAATGTATAAAGAATTTAAAAGATACTTGTCAACTTTGATATAGGATGAATTTTTATATTACTAAATGAGTTCAGTGAAGATATTTTTATGAATTGTATAGCCACAAGGGAAAATGCATTTTCTAAGTTTTAAAAGTGGAGATTAAAGATCTTAACATAAAATTCATGTACAGAATGCTATCATCTGTTAGTAATAATGAATGATGGAGAGTGAACTATCATTGAACTTAGGAAAAATCTGCCATTTTCTTGTAATGTATATTTAATTTATCTAAAAAAGATTATATAATTTTTTACTTCAGGAAACATACTTTTAGCCTATGATTTATCCTATAACATGATGTCATTTGGCTATATTTTCACTAAAATTTGCCACACTTGCTGGGGTTTAAAGGGGTGCAGCGCCTCTCAATGCCAGAAAAAGGCACTTCAAAGAGAAAATATTGCACTTTTCAAATATCAAATAATTTCATTGTTATCTATTTTTAGAACAGGTTTTCAAGCTGTTTGATGGTGTATAATTCGCTGTGTTCTGACATTTCATTGCAAATTTGGTCCTAAACATGATAATGAAGAAAAGAGCAGCTGAACTGTACAATGAGCTTGTCAGGAGGTAAATTGAGCGAGAATGCGAATGAAGAATTTAAAATCGGTGTGGTGCCCGGCCACATACTATAGGCTGCTGTAATTGCGGGAACCAGTGTGATGACATAGGAACGCAGAGAGCATTCTGGGATCGCCCACCAGTTAAACCCTGCCATTGCTAAAGACGAGACGTTTCTCTGTGTTGTGTATTTTACTGCAAAGTGATATTTAGTGAAACCATAGTGCATTCTTCTAGAAATGGTAGGAATCTTTTAAATTGTAATATCTTGCATTATTCTGTATTTATCATTGTTAATATTGACCCTGGAATTTAAAATCGGGTTTTAATCAGTTTGATCGTAAAACCTACCTGAGTTAGAGTGTTTATCAAACGTATCTTCTCTCTTTTTCTTACCAGGATAAACATACTGATAAACCTTAGTGCAATTTTTATCAACAGTCTCCATAAGTACATTAGCTAAATTTTTACTCTTCAGTTTGCCATGGCCACCTACATCAAAATCATAGATGAATTTCTTCTTGCGTCCTTCTGCAATTAAGTAAGTCAACATGTTTCAAAGTTTTGGTTTCATGCATTTGCAGGCTCACAGACTTGACAAACAGGGAATGATGGTAAGTGCTTTTTAACACATTTTAACATTGTCATTGTTATATTTGCAGAGGTCCATCATCCTACTTAAGGTGCATGGATAGACCTAGATCCCTGCACCCTATAATATATCCTAGTAATACATTCTTTGCTAGTTGTTGACAGCTGCCCTACTTGATACAGTGGTAGAGGTAAAGGGTTGTGTTACATATTTCATGAACTTTCTCCACGAAGGGATGTAGGTCCCATCCTTAAATTGATCCTATGACACCTGGATTCATAGTGTGATGCGATACCAACTGAGTGGTTAACAGTCTTTACAGAAAGCACTGCTGGAGAGTTTTTTTCTGTGCTTATTACCCAGCCAGCAAAAAGCACAGCAGAGTTGTACAATCCCTTATGTACACACTTACACATGGTAGAAAAATATTAAATCAATCAAAAGTACAATTTTTGCTCAAGCAAATTATGCTTTTCAAAGAATTCTAACCCCAACCCTCTCAATCAAAAACAGCACATTCTACCACAGGCATATATTGCAAAACATACATTTTTTTTCATCAATAAGTTTGGCCTATACAGTACAATAATAATAACATATAAAGGATCATGTGTTCTTTGTGTCAAAAAAGGCCTGATCAAGATTTTTCATGTAAGCGTTATCTTATAAATAATGGTGTCTGATAAATAGATCTTTGATTTCAGAAAGATAAAACTGCACAATGGGTCAGAATGGACTAAATGCAAGATAGTTACTATGACAGTCAACATCTTGAAATGTTACAAAGTGCCGTGACCAGGATTAAGAAAGTCAACATTTTGACATATTAATAGTGCCGTGACCAGGATAAAGATAGTCAACATTTTGAATGTTTAAAGTGCCGTGACCAGGATTTAAACCTTAATTATCAAATAAGTCCATTTTAGTACAACATTCAATTACAGCAATACTACTTGCAATTATCGGTACTAGTATCCGAATGAACTTCCTTCAAGGTCAAATCAGATATCCTTTATTGAAGGTCAATATACTTACAACTTGACCTACTGATAGACCCCATCATGAGACTAATCATATATAAAAAACAGCAAATATCTTGCAACAAAAGTCTCACCTTTTTCTTTGATGACTGAGACTGTAGCAGTTAGATGGGAGAATACACTTTTAACACCTTGACTGTCAGTGATATTTTGATCTGAAAATCTTAGAATAAAGGTTCCAGAAGGACAAGAAGTTTTGATCAATTTTTCTCTGGCACTCTCTTTTCCAATAAAACCATATATCAAACTGTAAAAATATAGTAAAGATCATTACGTACATGCAAATAACATACATTCAGCTATTTTTCTATGTAAAATCAGCTCATTTGTAGCATACCCTAGGTTAAAGCATACAAATGGATATAACATTAATTATTAGGTTCCAATCATACTTTGACATTCTTAATAACATACTTTTGGCAAATCTATATAGAAAATGTTCTTCAATTTTGGTGCAAGGTCAACTCAACACTGTGGACTCAGACAGCATTTTTCAAAATAGGTGAGCCAGAAGTGAAAATATCATTTTTCTGAATTTTACACATTCTGTTAACATTTTAATTGGAAAATGTATGGTGACCAACACTCCTACTAACCAGTTTTTCAGGACACATTACATTTATAAATACTGCACTACCTTTCAAGAAGGTGCTTACAAAGGCCAGAGCTTGACATTAATTTTTTCACTAGGGTGCCGTGTTTAAGCACCAGCTGTAAAAACTAGGGGTAATAGAATGACATTCAACATTAAGCCTTGAAGTGTATGACCTGTCATGGCAAATGTCAAATTAAAGAACTCTAGATTTGGAAAACCTGCACACAAGCACTGTGTTATGGTGGCAGCACACTTTACTTCATTATCTTAGAACAAGTTACTGATTTATAAATAAGAATGAAATGAAATATTTACTTTTCTTTCCAAAAGTTCAGTAGATATCTATCTATAAGATTGTATGCGCCAATGAACCATTTCCAGAATGAAAAATTTAAAAATTCATCTTCATTGCCGCCTGACTTGGCCATTTTATCCTGTATGATAATAATAACATCGAAATAACCATCATAATAACATCCATAATTACATGGTATTAAAATAACATTATAATTACAAATTACAAATTGTTCATCAAAAAACAGTAGTTGGGGATGCAATATTTTAACAATGTAGAAGTTCAGTGAGTTTAAACTCATTTTATTGACATAATTATAATCATATAAAATTTACAATGTTAATATGCACTATGTATAATAATGTTGAATATCATACTGGCCGGTTTAAATCAGTAAAAGGATGTTTGCGCATTGACTCATTCGCCCATTGAATGGGCAAGCCCAATGATAAAAGTACTAAACCAAGCATATTATATGACATGTTATAAAAGAATAATTTGAAAGAGTTAACACAATTTAATACAATATATATATCAAATTAAAAAAAAAGTTTACCAAATTGAAATTGTGTGTATAGTGCATACAAATTGACCCCAACCTTACCTTTCACATTTGCATCTAATTATCATCTACACATACCCCGGCGAAAATTAGTACCACGCCTACTCTATACTTCAGCTCGTTACATATTTAAGATAAAATAAGACATGTATAGAATATAAACAGCCCACATGTATAACAACTCACGGTTCAAATGCAATCAAACGGGAAACTCGTGTTCTTACCTTTTTGATTACAATTAATAATAAATTGATGGGGGGATGGCGGTTGTGGGGCTAAAACCCACAACCTTTGAATTGGTAGCAAGCCTCATCATTTGATCCTCTGGTCCGGTCTATGTGTAATAGACACTCATTGTACGCTTTAAATGTACTTTAAAATAAATCCCTGTGTTATAATTACATTCGAGCCTGTTTGATATAATCTGATTGTTATCGAGCATTAATACTACATTTGTATTCAATCTAATGAATATTCTTGCATAAAGGTCAGGTAGGGTCAATTTGTCCACACTATACATGTACCTAATCGAGATATAATATTTCTGATTTTATAATATCTACCTAATTTAAATAAGTTCTACCTGATTTTAATAACATCTACCTAATTTAAATGATCTACCTGATTTGAATAATATCTACCTAATTTAAATACAGGAAAACTTGGTTATAACATACTCGGTTATAACATACACTCGGTTACAACATACCGTTTTTCCTGGCCCATTCTTCATATTTTGTATGTAACATACTTAGTATGCTATATGGATATAACATACCTCGGTTATAACATACCTTTTTTCTTTGGCCCAGCGAGTATGTTATAACCGAGTTTTACTGTATTATCTACCTGATTTATATAATATCTACCTAACTTAAATATTATCTACCTGATTTGAGCAATACCTACCTAATTTAAATATGATCTACCTGATTTGAGCAATACCTACCTAATTTAAATATGATCTACCTGATTTGAGCAATATCTACCTAACTTAAATATTATCTACCTGATTTGAGCAATACCTACCTAATTTAAATATGATCTACCTGATTTGAGCAATATCTACCTAACTTAAATATGATCTACCTGATTTGAGCAATATCTACCTAATTTAAATATGATCTACCTGATTTGAGCAATATCTACCTAACTTAAATATTATCTACCTGATTTGAGCAATACCTACCTAATTTAAATATGATCTACCTGATTTGAGCAATATCTACCTAACTTAAATATGATCTACCTGATTTGAACAATATCTACCTAACTTAAATATGATCTACCTGATTTGAATAATATCAACCTAATTTAAAAAATAAAATAAAACATTTAATTTAAATATAATCTATCTATATTAAATAAATCTATCTCAATTAAATAATATCTATCAGATTTAAATATAATAAATATCGTTTTAATGTTTAAAATAAACTATTACTTACAAAACAAAACATCTTCAAAGTAACAACTTCAGAGCTAGTGTCTTTACCTATAAAATAAATAATTTCATTTAATCAACAGTTTTATAATTATACTAATAAAACCAGAAATGTAATGTGGAAACCACATTAAAGCTGGATTTAAATTTTTTAATGCAAAAATTACAAAGGAAAATAATCCATAATAAAGCCAGGTAGAGTTGTGTATACTGTCTAGTTCTGTTCATCACATGGTATATTATCTTTGTATGAAGTTTCATAAAGATCTGACAATAAATGGCAGAGATATATACTAAATTGAAAACTTTAACACAATTGTTAATGACACCGGACGCCGCCCTCCCGTGTTTTGCAAAACTATTAGCCAATTTTTTTAAAACTCTGGCTAAAAAAACACTTAATAAAATCTTTACTTTTTGTTCTATCATCCATCTCAATGCCTGGAAAACAGTGCCATCAAGTAAGTGCAGCATTGCTATACAAAATTAGTCTGTTTTTTTTTAACTTCGTATTCAACACATATTTAGGTTATATATACGATGGCCAGCTCTTTCTACTATAGATTTCCTGGACACTTTTCTATCACCAGTACTAACTTACCCTTCCACGAGGCCGACAACTCATGTATAGGGTATGACCTACCGCAACCGGGTTCAAACCCGCGATCTCCAGATTCGAAGTCAGACATGCTAACCACTACGCCACGGCGCGGCCATCAAAATAAGTCTGTGAAAGAATCAAAGCGGGATTACATATGCAAACCAAGTTATATTAAAACTGTGCCGCCTTGTCTTAGTTGAATGTTGTAGTGTAAATTGAGTAGTCTTATTCTCAGAAACTCTCCTGTTACCATTGGAATTATGTACAGACATCGATCCAAAAACTGAACAGGCTTATTCACAATTAATGTACTAAAGTGAAATAATTGAAAAGAACTGCAAACATGTGAGTCAACATGCATGCCCGGTTTATTTATAAAGATCATGGGACTTATTGATATACCAAAAGTTGCAATTAACAGTATACATAATGTTTACAACAAAAGCCTACATGGCTAGCTTACTTGGCAGCGCACCATTATAGCGGTAAAAGGGCTGTGTGGGTTCAATTCCCAGGGAGGGCATTTTTGTCGAGTTTTGTCAAGAAATAATTTTTATTGCTATTATTCCTCCTACCACAGATTCTAAATCATGTATAGCTCTGTCAGTCACTGACGGAAGTATGCCCCTATTAACTGATGTTCAGCTAAATCCAGAGATTAGGCCTTTCCAGGAACAGTAGGATGATTGACTGCTGTCAAGTGACCATTAAAATGTGTAGCTACAGCGTATAATACAACCAAATAAACAAGTAAATCTGTGAGCTAATGCTCACTAGTGATACCCCCGCCAAAATCTAAAAATATGCGACAAACAGGAAGTAAATGAGTAAGGAGCATGAAATCGCTTTACACCACATGGGACTATAGGATGAAGCAATATGCAAAGTTTCAGGCTGCTGCATGGTATAGTTGCTGAGAAAACTGTGACGGAAATTTTGTAACGGACGGACGGACGCACGCACACACGCACTCACGGACAAGGGTAAAACAGTATACCCCCCTCTTCTTCGAAGCGGGGGTATAATAAATTCTTACCAAAAAGTCTTTTCTTTAGATGATAGAGATTATCATCATTCAAGGTTCTGTTTGGACAAAGTTTTCTTATTTTGTATTGAAGCATATTTGCCACATCATCCCACCATAACTCATTGACCCTTTTTATAGGTACTTCATGCTGAAATACAAACATGCTAAAATGTTGTAAATGTAACCTTTGGCAGTTTTTCTTACACATTAAGCAATAGCATATATCCTGAGTTCAAATATTGTGTTTTTTTCTGTATGGTACAAACACACTTCCACCATTACCATGGAAACATGTGTACATAGAACAATAGGACTTAATGCGTTTTGTGCTTTTCAGCAATAATGTGTCACAAACTTTGTATGCACCGCCTGTGCCAGGATGGAATTATATTTTCTATGTTTAAGAACAACTTTCATTACAATCATAATCTTGCAGTACAATATAGGGTTTTGATAGACTATAAAAACATGGAATTATGCAATTGAAAAATCATACAAGGAAAGTTACATTTACCACTCATAAGGTTATTTAAATTGGATATTATCACAAATTTCAATTGCTAAAACTGCATCTTCTGTATGTTCAAGGGTAAAGTAGACTACTAAAATTGTAGCAGTAATTAGGTAAGCATGTAAGGCCTAATGTAATCATCCACAGCAGATTGAAATAAGGCTTTGCTACAGTCAGTTACATTGTAATGTCTGCAGAGTGGCCCTCTACAGAACAAATCCTCTGGACAACAACAGTTTTTTATAATTTATTCATTTTATTCAGTTTATTCATTATAATTCCATTAGGCGTAATTTCAATTGAATTTGGCCTTCCTCTGCAGAGCAACAACCTCTAAACAGCAACATACTTAAGTCTATCCCAGTGGGTGTTGTTCAAGAGAGTTTGTACTAAACTAAATGTGGGGTAACCCAATGTATTAACAAGACATGTAAAGTGGAAACCACATTAAAGCCGGATTTAAAATCTTTAACGTAAAAATTACAAAGGGAAATAATCCATAATTATGATAATTATGGTTACTTTCTAATTCTGCTCATCACATGGTATGTTATCATTGTGTGAAGTTTCATAAAAATCTGATAATAAATGGCCGAAATATATGCTAAATTGAAAACTTTAACCCAAATTTAACGACACCAGACGCCCAACCGCATGCCTGCCCCCCAACCGATCGTCAACCCGCCGCCTTTGTTTCGCCAAATTATTAGCCATATTTTTTCGTTGAAAAGTCCGGCTAAAAATGAAAACTAAGTGTTAAACTTACGACATTTGTACTAAAACATTGCCACATGATTGATGCCTGACATAAACAACCTTGATTGGCTCCGGTGGTTACCACGAGTGGTAGTGACAGAGTCTGAAATTAAATAATGAAAAAATAAACAGTGATTATTTTATTATCTGTAAGTCATGCCTTAACAACCAGGTAAGCTCAGAAGGTATGCTAGGTAGCATGTAAGAATAAATCAAGCTGTCTTTTAGAGAGTTATGATCATTATAACAGTCTAAACCATGAAAAGTGTTAAATCATCCACAAAAGGAGAAGAACTATATAAGAATTTTCTTCCGATCTGATCCTTTCAAAGAATATCTTATTTGTACATTTGTGAAACTTGTATATCTTTGTAATCTTGTGATATTCTGAGAATAAATATGTTTAACCTAACTAGAGAGTTAATAGCTACTAAGTAGGAGCATGAGTTCAGTGGTACGACAGGCGCTCAAGAGGGATCAAGAGGTCCTGGTTTAAGCCCCATCAGAAGGCACTGCTAATTTCCATTCTAATGCAAATATGGCAAATATCTAACATTATGTAAATGTAGCAATATCAAACATTTTGTAAATATAGCAAATATTAAACATTATGTAAATATAGCAAATATCAAACATTATATTAATATAGCAAATATCAAACATTTTGTAAATATAGCAAATATTAAACATTTTGTAAATATAGCAAATATCAAACATTATGTAAATATAGCAAATATCAAACATTATATTAATATAGCAAATATCAAACATTTTGTAAATATAGCAAATATTAAACATTATGTAAATATAGCAAATATCAAACATTATATTAATATAGCAAATATCAAACATTTTGTAAATATAGCAAATATTAAACATTTTGTAAATATAGCAAATATCAAACATTATGTAAATATAGCAAATATCAAACATTATATTAATATAGCAAATATCAAACATTATGTAAATATAGCAAATATCAAACATTATATTATTATAGCAAATATCAAACATTTTGTAAATATAGCAAATATTAAACATTTTGTAAATATAGCAAATATCAAACATTATGTAAATATAGCAAATATTAAACATTTTGTAAATATAGCAAATATCAAACATTATGTAAATGTGGCAAATATAAAAAATTATGTAAATATCGCAAATATTACTTACCCATAATTTCCTATTTCTAATAGTTGTCGTAAACAGAATGCGATATTTTTCTTCATGAACTTGTTTTCCTGAATTATTTTCTGGGCGTATAAATTTTTCTTTGAACTGAAGGCTGTGAAATATTCCCTCAAACATTTTCTTTCTCTTTGTTGGAGTAAAACTGACTGTTGCAGCTTGATTCTTTTTCTTGTTTCCAAATTGGGCACATTCTCGAATTTTCTCCAGGATGTCAGCGTTCACGATGTTATTCAGACACTGTTCATTAATATCATCCTCATATAAAAATCTAGCTTCAATACCGGCCGATTGAGACGGGAACAAGTCTGCCGCTAAAATTCTGAAAATGAAAGAAAAGCCAAATGAAGTTGCAATTCTAAACAATAAGAAAATTCCATTTTTTCGTCACACCTTCATCTTTATGCAAACCATTGTGTTGGCATTGACTACACTCCTACAAATATATTCTAGAATCTAGATATTGTCTGTTGGGGATGAAGTCTCAATCTGATTAAAACCCAATCTAAAATTTTTGGCTCACTACTCGTTAATTTAGATCTGGCTGTTTTCTTATGAGGTTCATGTTCAGGTAACCTTTTCTCATTATGATATTCATGACCCAATCATTATATCTAATAACTTGTTTACATCGTCTATGTCAAGCAATTTAAAAGGAGCCAATCCAATCACAGCCTGTGAATAAAACCATCGTCTAATAAGCTTGCAAACCAACTAAAAATAGAAATTACAAAATCAAAATGCTATAAATAGTGTTTTGTCTAGATAAAAGCTAGGCATTAAATAATTGGTCAACACAAAGGTCATCTCACATGAGTGCAAATCAGGCGTTCCTGGCTGTGCTTGTTCAAAAAAGCTAATTATCAATGTGTCAACAATTACCGTGGAGGATACAAGTAACCATGAATTCATTATACAAACCTAGGGTCCTTGATATAACCTGGGGGCAAATTTAGCAGGACAAACCTACTAAGAACAATAATCAGTGATTACAAACTATCAAATGATATATGAAATATCAATAAGTCTTCTTGAAAATTAAGAAAATTATAGGTTCCAGGTCAAAATTCACGAGTTTTCCCAGAATGACTTTTAAGGATTTTGAAATCTCAACAGGCCCAGAATAAAAAGATCAGTCCAACAAGAGCTCCGCTGGGCGGGGCATTATACGCCCGTGTGCAGTCCATGCTGTGTTCTATCTCATATAAAGTCCCTGTGACCTTGACCAATGACCCCGGGATCTCAGAATAGGTCCCATTCTTAACAGGAGGGCTATCCAAAGCAAAGATTTTGAGAACCTAGGTACAGCCATGGTTGATTTATCACCGACACAAAGTTTTCCCATACAAACTTCCAGTGACCTTGACCCTGGGGCCTCAGAACCAAAAGTTCTCGCCCTTGACCCAAAGAGTATTTATACATAAATTTGGTGATATTAGGTAAAGTTGGTTGTTGGACAAGGTTTTTCCTCATGATTTTTCTTTTGACTTTAACCTTGAACACAGGGACCTAAAACCAAAGGGGCATATGCTAGACATTAAGGCTACCCTTAAATAAGATTTGGAAAACCTACAATGTAGGTACAATTATTATTGAGTTACTGTCCGGAAAATGTTTCAATATGAATTAAGTCCCTGTGACCTTGACTTTTGTCCCTGGGGTTTCCAAATCAAAAGAGAACATCAAATACCAAAGAGCTATCAACACATTACATCTTGACAAATGGGCTGATCCACATAAAATTTGGTTAACCTAGGTACAATCATTGTTTAGTTATTGTCCGGACAAGGATTGTCCAAATGATGCCCCTGTGACCTAGATCTTTGACCCAGTTTTGACCCAAAACCAATTGGGAACATCCTTAACACATGGGCTACCCTCACATAAAATTTGGTGAACTAAATTCATTTTACTTATTAAATATAGCATTATTTCCATGGTTTGCCATTTTGACTTTATTAACAAATTGATTGAACATTTGAAGTCTCTGCTTGGTAATTTGATATCTTCTGGATGATGGTTTAAACTTGACCCAGGGGCCCCAAAATCAATAGGGAACATCCTTGACACATGGGCTACTCTCACATGAAATTTGGTGAACTTAAGTGCAGTCATTGTTGATTTACTACACGGACAATGTTTTTCAATATGATGCCCCTGTGACCTTGACCTTTGACCAAGGTGCCCCAAAACCAATAGGGCATAACCTTGACACATGGGCTACTTTCACATAAAATTTAGTGAACCTAGGTACATTGGTTGTTCAGTTATTGTCTGGACAAGGTTTTTCCATATGATGCCTCTGTGACCTTGACCTTTGGGTCTGGGGCCCAAAAACCTATTGGGAACATCCTTGACACAAGGGCTACCTTCACATAAAATTTTGTGAACCTAGGTACAGTAGTTGATGAGTTATTGTCCAAACAAGGATTTTCAATATGATGCCCCTGTGACCTTGACCTGTGACCCAGGAGCCCCAAAACCAATAGGGCATAACCTTTACCCAAGGGCTACCAGCACATAAAATTTGGAGAACCTAGGTACATTGGTGGTTTAGTTATTGTCTGGACAAGTGTTTCATTGTTTGCCGTTTTGACTTTATAAACATATTGATAGAACATTTGAAGTCACAGCTTGGTAATTTGATATCTTCTGTTTTAAGATTTAAACTTAACCCTGCTTTCCCAAAACTGATAAGGTACATCCTTGACACATGGGCTACTCTCACATGAAATTTGGTTAACCTAGGTACAGTCATTGTTGAGTTATTACCCGGACAATGTTTTTCAATATCATGCCACTGTGACCTTGAACTTTGACCCAGGGGCCCCAAAATCAATAGGGCATATTCTTGACACATGGGGTACTCTTACATAAAATTTGGTGAACCTAGGTACATTGGTCTTTCAGTTATTGTCTGGACAAAGTTTTTCCATATAATGCCCCTGTGACCTTGACCTTTGAACCTAGGGCCCCATAAACCTATAGGGCATATCTTTGACACATGGGCTACTCTTACATAAAATTTGGTGAACCTAGGTACAGGCGTTGTTGAGTTATGGTCTGGACAAGGTTTTTCAATTTGATGTCCCAGTGACTTTGACCTTTGACCCAGGGGCCCTAAAACTTATTGGGAACATCCTTGACACATGGACTACTCTCACATAAAATTTGGTGAACCTAGGTAGATTGGTTGTTAAGTTATTGTCAGGACAAGTTTTTTCCCCATATGATGCCACTGTGACCTTGACCTTTCATGCAGGGGCCCCAAAACTATTACGGAACATCTTTGACACATGGGCTACTCTCACATGAAATTTGGTGAACTTAGGTACATTGGTGGTTCAGTTATTGTCCGGACAAGTTTTACCTATTTTTAGTCCCAGTGACCTTGACCTTTAACCCTGGGGTCTCAAAATCAATAGGGAACCTCCTTTACCCAAGGGCTATCCACACATAAAATTTTAGGAACCTAGGTATATCCTTTCTTGAGTTATCATCCGGACAAGCAATTGTCCACGGACGGACAGACGGACAGACGGACAGACGGACAACATCATAACATAATACGACCGTTTTTTCAAAACGGGCGTATAAAAACGGGTAAACTGGTGATTTCCTGGTCTCTGCACATGACTGGCCGAGCTAATCTTAGAGATCCTACAAGACAGCGCTCTACAGGGAATGTGTTTACAGAGACTGAAGATGTCTTTGATGCTTATATTTTTATACCTCAACCAGGAGTCAGGAATTCCTATGCATGAATTGTCCAACTCATACATTTTATGTTTGCTGACAAGTAAATATATCAATCCCACATGTCCCTGGACAAGTGATATTTTAGCTGCAAAAATACTAAATAATGTAAATTTCTTAAGTTTTGGTCAAATTCAACACTGAACTATTACTGCACAGTATAATTGTGCCCATTATTTATCATTACTTATAGAATGTATTTAATATCATAGATCTCAATAAAACGTTTTGAATATTACTTTTGGCCAAGTGCATTGTGTCCCCTGACAAGTCTGCAGTCGGGTCCCCCAGTACTAAGCTAGTAGGATAAAGTTTCTTGCTCAAGGAAACAACGGGGCAGGTTTTGAATGAGATTTGAACCAACACAGAGCTGACTATCCATTTATTACCAATCCAACAATCAAACAATGACGTACCTGACTACTATTTTAGGTAAATGTTTCTTGTCCACTTTAATAATGTAAGTCTCCTGTTCTGTCACAACAAATGTTCTATAAAATAAAAATACATCAAATTATTACAAAGTCAAGGTCATTATAAATCTTAACAAAACCATGGTCGGTAGCCTAGTTGAGGTTATACCCTTCCATTAAAAATTATAACATGACAATTATAACATGAAGGTCAAAGTTATTATTCATCACTCAAAAATCAAGGTCATTCTAAATCATTACAAAAGTAAAGTTATTTCTAAGTATTTCAAAGGCAATGTCATTCTGAATCATTAACAATTAAAGTCATTATACATCACTCAAAGATCAAGTATTCTAAATCGATACAAAAGCAATGTCATCATTATAAATTGACAAACTCAAGGTCATTCTACAGCATCACAATGTCAAGGTCATTCAAAATTATTGCAAGGTCAAAGTCATAAATTGAAGAAAGTAACTTACTGTTGCAAGAATTCATGAAGTAAATCTTCATATTGCTGCGCCATATGGTCAAGGTCAAGGTTGTATCCATTTGACCTTGACAGACAGTTGGAAAACTTTGGTAATGTTTCCATTATGAAATCATGTAAAGATTTTCCAACTTGTGCACACCTGTGAAAATCAAACATAGAACATATAGATCTTTATAGGCTGTCTAGTCAGTAGCTTTAACAGGGAAAAAAATAAAAATTTGAATTGGTTTTTAACATTGACACAAATTAAGGTAATATATACGACGGCCAGATCTTCCTACTACAGGTTTCCTGGAGACTTTTCTATCACCAGTACTAATCCTACCACGGGGCCGACAACTCATGTATAGTGTATGACCTACCACGACCGGCCTCGAACCTGCAATCTCCAGGTTAGAAGTCAGACATGCTAACCACTATGCCAAGGCTGTGGCTTTGGGAAAATCAAAAGAAAATTCAAAATTTGGAAAAACTGCAATGATCTATCAGATGTGGGCCGCAAACTGCCCCAGCTATATGCAGAAAATAAAACAAGTAAATCTGTGAGCTAATGCTAACTAGTGATACCCCCGCAAAATCTAAAAATATGCGACAAACATGAAGTAGATGAGCAAGGAGCATGAAATCGCTTTACACCACATGGGACTATGGGATGAAGCAATATGCAAAGTATTAGGCTGCTGCATGTTATAGTTACTGAGAAAACTGCAAGGGAAATTTTGTAACGGACACACTCACGCACGCACTGACAAGGGTAAAACAATATACCCCCCTCTTCTTCGAAGCTGGAGTATAAAAAATACATATAGAGAAAGAACAACATACCAAGGGGCTATTCTATCCAGACAAGGAGAAGCTTCTAGTTCAGCATACTCAAACTGAAATTGTTTCCTCCACTCATTGACTTTGGTTGTCAATACATGAATCGCCTGTTTAAAGTTCTCAAAAGCCTCTGTCAGCAATTTAGTGATATCCTGAAAATGTAAGAAACATCACTAGACCTATCACTGAATGTGAATAAATACCCCCATCCCAAAACGGGTCTTTGTGCAAATAAATTGAGTGCTGAGAAAAATCAGCAGACAAAATTTTTCATCAATGGGCCATAACACTGCAAATAATCAATGAACTGTAACCAAAATGCACCATGCAGATGTCTGCCTGATATCTGGTATAGGTGTGAAGTTTGAATCAAATCAGTAAAATAGATACCGAGAAATTGAGAGGGCAAGTAAAAGCTACAGTCCAACTGACAAACCCATCGACCAACCAACCAACCAACTGACAAGCTGGCTCTTAAATACCCCCCGCCCCAAAAAATATTTTTGGTGGGTATCATATTGGTGAAAATTATAACTAGAGCTCAACGGTTGTAGCCTTATACATCTGAAGGATTGCTCCAGGTCACCTTGTGACCTTGATCTTTGACCTACTGACCCAAAATCTGTAGGAATCATCTATTGTTCATGGCCATCCATGATACCAAGACAGACAGACAGACAGACAGACAGACAGACAGACAGACAGACAGACAGACAGACAGACAGACAGACAGACAGACAGACAGACAGACAGACAGACAGACAGATCATAACATAATACAAGAGAAGAGAAGGTCCATAGGTGGATCCAGGGGCGGGGTGGAACCAGTATATGCCCCCCCCCCCCCCAAAAAAAAAAAAATTGCCCAAAAGCAAAGGTTTTTTTCTATCATAGAATATGATCTTTATAGGAAATATATATTCATGTCAAAAATATTTCGCACGCTACATACATTAAGTTTCATGACAGGGAGTACACTCATGTAATGACATAACATACAATAATTCCTGTTCATAGTTTGTAAGATTATAACATGATCCAATGGCTGTTATAAAAGTATCTGATATATCTAGATGATTTTAATTGTATATCCAGGGAAGGATAGTTGAGAAATAACCAAAACTCAGGAGTTTCCGGCCCCCCCCCCTGGACCCCTGGTCAGGCCCTTCCCCAGGCCCAATTTGGAAGCCCTTACAGCCCCAGGACCTCCAATCTGCTCGTTCTGCCCGCCCCCCTTTCCAGTAGATTAAGAGATAGGAACCAGTAGCCAGATGATCAAGGGTAATAGTTGTAAAGTCAATGTACATACATAAGCATGAAACTTAGACAATAAAATGCCATTACTTTTACCTTAATATATCGATCAATTAAAATTGCTTCTGAATTCACATCTTCCTGAAGGTTACAAGCTTTTGTCTCCATTTCATTCAGTTTTTTTTGAGATGCAGCTTTAGTCTTACCATCAGTTTGACGAGACATAACCAGTTTTAAACCTGAAAAATACATAACACAACATAGACAGGGATTATGTAGCTTGGGTCTATTTCACAAGGTGAGGGTTTCATATTGTCACTAAGCAATTTCCTATGTACATGTAATGGTCAGCTACAAGCTAGCAAATTTAATTGCTATGTAGCGGTATGTAGAATTTTTTTCTAGCTTGTTGAAAACACCTCTACTTTTCAAAATGGCTGTGCCCATGGTGAACATGTTTGATTTATGGAATACTGATTTATTTGTTTATTTAATGCATAGATTTTGGCCAGCTACTTTTCACACATCACCACCAGTAAGAGGTTAAAGGACTTTTTTCAGGACTGTTTGCTACAGTGGCATAGAGGTGACATGGAGATATATTTAAACTTTACATGGCTACGCAGAAGCTATTACGTGCGCACGCAATAACGTTTACGTGGCCACTTAAAAGCTTTACGTGCGCACATAATAATTGACCAATGAGAGTTGTCGAAATTGGCGGCCATTTTTCGACAACCTTCATTGGTCAATTATTACGTGCGCACGTAAAGCTATTACGTGGCCACGTAAAGCTATTACGTGGCCACGTAATAGCTACTGCGTGGCCACGTAAAGCTTTTACGTGGCCACGTAAAAAAATAAAATATATTTCCATGTCACCTCAATGCCACCGTAGTTTGCAGCATACTTACTATGTATTTTAGTTTGTTCGTCATCAAGTTTCTGTTCATATTGATGATGAATATTGAGGCTGTTATCTAACTCATTCACTTTCACAGATATAGTCTAAAAATATAAGATACACATAAATCAAAGCTGGTACATTTTGACCTGTGACATGGGGAGTTAAATGTTCAAAATTTAATACAAAACCAAGGATCAGAAATAAATGTTCAAATGATAATATTAAGCTATAATTCATTTCTTGTCAATGATATTTTTTTATCAAATTTTGAACATTAAACTCCTCATGCCACAGGTCAAAATGTGCAAGCTATAATTTATTTCTTGTCAATGTTTACTATTCAATGCAAATATCCCAAAATGGTCTCCAAATATTGGAAATCTGACTGACTTTAAAGATAAAGCTAAAACTGGAATATTTTACTGAAATGCAGTAAAATATATCGTCAAAATTGGCCTAATTTGCTTATTTTTCAGGCTATTAAAGTAAGACTAGTTTCTGAAGTTGTATGTGGCTTATCACAAAAAAGTGGGTGGAGTAATTTAATATGGTAAAATTGAGGTTTAAGTGTTTATAAGATTTTTAGGATGAAAAAGTGTTTATTAATTTAGATTTTAGCATGACCAAAAGGGTTAATTAGATTTTTAGCATGAACAAAAGGGTTTATTAGATTTTTAGCATAAAAAAGATTATTAATTTATATTTTAACATGAACAAAAGGGTTTATTAATTTAGATTTTTAGCATGAAAATAGTGTTTATTAGATTTATTAGCATGACCAAAAGGGATTATCTATTTAGATTTTAGCATGAACAAAAGGGTTTATTAGATTTTAGCATGAACAAAAGGGTTTATTAGTTTTTTAGCATGAACAAAAGGGTTTATTAGATTTTAGCATGAACAAAAGGGTTTATTAGATTTTAGCATGAACAAAAGGGTTTATTAGATTTTAGCATGAACAAAAGGGTTTATTAGATTTTAGCATGAACAAAAGGATTTATTAGATTTTAGCATGAATAAAAGGGTTTATTAGATTTTTAGCATGAACAAAAGGGTTTATTAGATTTTAGCATGTATAAAAGGGTTTATTAGATTTTTAGCATGAACAAAAGGGTTTATTAGATTTTTAGCATGAACTAAAGGGTTTATTAGATTTTTAGCATGAACAAAAGGATTTATTAGATTTTTAGCATGAACTAAAGGGTTTGTTAGTTTTTTAGCATGAACTAAAGGGTTTATTAGATTTTTAGCATGAACAAAAGGGTTTATTTGATTTTTAGCATAAACAAAAGGATTTATTAGATTTTTAGCATGAACTAAAGGGTTTATTAGATTTTTAGCATGAACAAAAGGGTTTGTTCGTTTTTTAGCATGAACAAAAGGGTTTATTAGATTTTTAGCATGAACTAAAGGGTTTATTAGATTTTTAGCATGAACAAAAGGGTTTGTTAGTTTTTTCGCATGAACTAAAGGGTTTATTAGATTTTTAGCATGAACTAAAGGGTTTATTAGATTCTTAGCATGAACAAAAGGGTTTGTTAGTTTTTTCGCATGAACTAAAGGGTTTATTAGATTTTTAGCATGAACAAAAGGGTTTATTTGATTTTTAGCATGAACAAAAGGGTTTATTTGATTTTTAGCATGAACAAAAGGGTTTATTAGATTTTTAGCATGAACGAAAGGGTTTATTTGATTTTTAGCATGAACTAAAGGGTTTATTAGATTTTTAGCATGAACAAAAGGGTTTATTTGATTTTTAGCATGAACAAAAGGGTTTATTAGATTTTTAGCATGAACGAAAGGGTTTATTTGATTTTTAGCATGAACAAAAGGGTTTATTAGATTTTTAGCATGAACTAAAGGGTTTATTAGATTTTTAGCATGAACAAAAGGGTTTGTTCGTTTTTTAGCATGAACAAAAGGGTTTGTTCATTTTTTAGCATGAACAAAAGGGTTTGTTCGTTTTTTAGCATGAAAAAAAAACAAACAATTATACATACAGAACAGATAGATCTGGTTAATTTTTCAAAGTGTTCAAATTGTCTGATGGATTCTTCATTTTCAGCCTTTTGTTTAACCTGTAAGAAGAAATGTTATCAGTCTTCAGATTTAGCTGTCAGATCAGTGATTTTCAGAATGTGAGTGGTCAAACAGTTCATCCACATTTACAGAGACTAACTCACCTAACTTCACTTTCCTAGACTCTTGTCTATAACCATCACTTACCTGCTTCTACAAGCCCAGCAACTTTTCCATATACCGGTTCCTTTACAAAATTTTGTTTTCTGTTGATTGTGCAAAGTATTGTCATAGTAATACCGTAAATATTAACATATTTAGCACTCTAAGAGGCAAAATGCATGTGTACAACATATGGCCCCTATAAGTACGGGATATGACGTCATGACGTCAAAATAATAATGTTACCTTAAAATTCAGTATTCATACAACAAGCCTTCAAAATTTCATTCAGATCAGCTAACTTTTACTTTTTTGGGATGAAAGTGTTCAGGTACCTTAATATGAGATTTTCATTGAAGGGTATATGAGAGGAGAACAAATATTTGCTTTTTACAGTAGAACTTGGTTTTAACATACTCGCTTATAACATACACTCGGTTATAACATACCATTTTTCCTGGTCCAATTTTCATATTTTGTATATAACATACTTAGTATGCTATATGGATATAACATACCTTGGTAATAACATACCTTTTTTCTTTGGCGCAGCGAGTATGTTATATCCAAGTTTTACTGTATTGCGAATTACTCTTTTGAGACAAATAACTGAGTGACATCAAATAGCCTATAAAATTACTATTGCTTTTCTTTTACAGAAAGTCCCACCTGATCCTGCCCGATCTTGATTGTAAGCTCCAAATTCTGCACACATTATTTGAATTGAGCTATAACTAGGTCATGCGCAAAACAATTTGTGCAGAGAATTTAAAGTAAACAACAGCAACTCACAGATAAGTGTTGGCATTTTCAGACAATTAAATGTAAGAAATATAATGTGGAAATCACATTGAAGCTGGATTTTTCCACAGATGGGGAAAATTCAGATTAAGATTATGTTGTTACAAAAGAAACATTAACCCAAAAAATACAATGGGAAATAATCCATAATTAATGGTTGAGGGTATTTTCTAATTCTGTTCAACACATGGTATTTTATCACTGTATGAAGTTTCGTAAAGATCTGACAATAAATGGCTGAAATATATGGTAAATAAAAAACTTTAACGCAATTGCTGACAACACTGGATGCCCATCCAACTGCCCTCCTGCCCGGGTTTTGCCAAAGTATAAGATGAATTGTTTTGTTGAAAAATCTGGATAATAACAGATGTTTTATTCACTATTTGAATTTTCCCTATATTCTGAACACTGCAAGAATTTGAAAAACAAAACCAAGCATTTGAAATATAATCTTTAGACCATGTGACTATATACCCTGAAATAAGTTCTCAAAGTATAAATAAGTTGTTTTACTGAATCATCCCGCTAGCTTGTGGGTTCGATTCCCAGGCTGGGCATACTTTCAAGCAGTTTGGTCATTAAATGATTTCTAGGGCCATTCTCTCACCTACCACTGATTATTAATCTTGTAGAACAGTAATGTTGTCAGTCACTGACGGATGTATATGCCTTGTAACTGATTAACTATCGGGTCTATGTATGAAGATTGAATCAAACCTGTATGATAGAGATATTGAGCAGACAAGTTTAAGCTACAGACCAACCTACAAGCAGACTCCAAATACACTCAATTTCTTTTTTTTGTGGGGGGGTTAAAGAAATAAGATGTATTACCTTGGTAAAGTTTGCCATTAGCTCATTTTCTTTCTCCACACATTCTATAGCTTTATTTACCCATGTACCTGGCTGATAGTTACACTGAAACAAAACAATTCTCTGTAAACAGATATCCAATAGAAGGCTTTAGTATAGAATCTCTCGACGACATCAAACAGAGGGTCATGTCAAGCTGAACTTTGTGTTGACCAATCATAGCATAGCTTTTCCAAGACAAAACACTATAAATAGCATCAAGATTTCGTAATTTCTGAATTAAACTGTCTTGCTAGCTAAATGAAAGGTGATGTTATTCAAAGACGGTGATTGGATGGTACTATTGATTGGAAACAAAAGTACATTTAAAAGATATCCAAATGTCAAAAATGCTCTTCTGCCAATTCAAGGGTCATAACTCTGGTTTCATACTCCAGATTGACCTGTTTGAATAAGTTTCAAGCTATCCTATAAAACAATATTAAAACAGGGCATTACAAAAAAATGTTGAAACTTGAGGAGTATACACACAACATTTTCATCCATGTGGAACTGCCTTCAAATCATAAGTTTTAGAGTAAGTAACATGTATAAAAGCATATCCAACACTGTTCCTTTGAAGTTTTACTTACAATTATGTCAAGGCGTTGCTGTATGTTAAACTTCTTTACAAAATCGCCACAATTATCAGCCGCACTTTTCATCAAGTCAAAAAACTTTTCAAGTAACTCTTCCTTCCGTCTTTCAGCCATCTCCCATGACACGTCTGCATTTAGCTTCCGTACCTCTTTCCTGTGTGAGATTATAAATCAAGAACGATAAGTGTACCATTAATTTGTAATCCCAATTCCCACCTCTTTGGAAAAGTGAGGTCTTTGACTCTTTGATTTAGAGCCCTGCAAAACTATTGTAAGATCCCTGCACTGAAGGGATATAAAGATTGGAAGATCTTCTGTAAAGACCCCTTATGGGGAAATCCCAGTCTATGTCTATTTCTAACTCTGGACCCATAAAATTTGGGCAAAAATATTTCAGATGCTTAGCAATGCAGCAGAACCTAACAGGTACAAATATGGCTGTTTTCCCTTCTTCACCCCACCCTCCCCACTGTCTCAGGAGTAGGGGGTGCAGATTACAAATGACTGGTGCATATAAAACAAAACCTCCTGTACTAATTTGTAAAAAAAATATTTGATCACTACACATATCAAGCAAAGACCAGACAACATTTTTCAGCATGCTGAAGCCTATGCATAGTCAAATCATAGTTACTTCCCAAGAAATCATTGCTTGAGGGACCTTCAAATTGTAGAAAGCATTGTTTGAGTGAACTTCAAATGTTAGAAATCATTGCTCTTTAAAAATGAAAACTATAACTCAATAATTTGTTGCTTAATAAACAATGGGGAATAACTGTTTACAAATAAAAGGGTGATAATTCCGTATAAAATACCATTTTACATTCACAGTTGCCTCCCTTGGACTAATGAAACAAGCATGTGAGGATTATGTATAGTAACTTTTTCTATACTGGTACATTTTTTTACTTTATATATTACTGTAGTATAGTTCCATGATAGCCACGCCTATTTATGTAAATGAGCATACCAGCCTCTCAGATAGCATTTGAGTAGTATTCAGTATCATTATAGTAATCAGAGTTAAACCATCGTTTATACTTAACATCAATAAAGTTCTATCATTCTTTATGTGTGTTATTCATGTCTTTTATAACCTATTAACAATTACCACTTACACAACATAACATTTGGCGACGAGGATTAAAAAAAAAAACTTTGTGAAAAAATAGTGATTAAAGGATTTATATCCAAATAGACTAAAACAAGTGTGGACTTACAGTGCTTTTCAAACCTAGACAGTTCGTTAAACTTTTTCTGTTGTTATTTTATGTGATTAATTAATAAGACTGATTTTTCATGTTTTAAAATGGCATCAGGATTACCTGTATTTCCGACTTTTATAGTCACAGAACCAGCTGCTGACACTCGTTGGAGAAAATGGTGTGGTAGATTAGACAATTTGTTAATTGGACTTGACATTAAGGATGTTAAGAGACAGCGTGCACTATTGTTGCACTATGCTGGAGAAGATGTTAACGACATTTTTGATACTCTGGATAACACTGGAGATGATTACGCAACAGCTAAGCAAAAGCTTACGGAATATTTCTCACCTAAGAAATGTACAGAGTACGAGATATTCAAGTTCCGGCAAGCCAAGCAAGAAGTCTCAGAAACAATCGATACGTTTCATACACGACTAAGAAAGCTTGGTGAGAACTGTGGGTTCTCAGACATTTCTAAAGAGATTAAATCACAAATTGTGCAAGGATGTACTTCAACACGTCTCAGAAGAAAAGCTCTAAGGCAAGACATATCCTTAGACGATCTCATTGCTGAAGCAAGAAGCATTGAACTTTCTGACACACATGCCAGAGAAATCGAGAATAGCTCGCACAACGAAGTGAATAAATTGAACAAGCCAAGGAAGCCAAAACAAATAAAATCACAGAACTTCAAATCAAAACGAAAGTGCAGAAATTGTGGATTTGATTATCCCCACAAGGATGGATTTAAATGCCCAGCAGAGGGTAAATCATGTTTGTTCTGTAACAAGAAAAACCATTTTGAACGTGTATGCAGGTCAAAACACAAACAAAAACGCCAAAGTCATGCACTTGAGGAAAATCAGGACAATGAGAGCAATTCAAATCAGGACAGTGATAGTGATTTGAGTGAAACATTTGGTTTAGAGTGTACAAATATGAATGTCAATGTTGTATCATCGAGACCAAAAGTCAATGTCAAAATCAATGGACACAAACTAAACGTACTCGTTGACACAGGCTCTTCTGTAAACATTATGGATGAAGTAACATACAACAAATTTAAATGTAAACCAAAATTAAGCTCAACAAAAACAAAAGTGTATGCATATGGTGCAAGTACAGTAAAACTGAAAGGAAAGTTTCAAGCTACAATAGAAACTGATGACCATATTACAACAGCACCTGTGTTTGTAACTCAAGGCAGTAGTGGAAATCTAATATCCTATTGTACTTCAGTGGATTTACAATTAATTCCTGAAATAAACACTCTACTTTCTAGCAAAGCTGATGACCTCTGCAAAACATATAAATCAGTGTTTACGGGTATAGGCAAATTAAAGGATACACAAGTAGACTTACACATAGATACTAGTGTACAGCCTGTAACACAACCACATAGAAGGATACCATTTCATCTAAGAAAACAGGTAGAAATGGAACTCAAGAGACTTGAGGAACTAGATATTATTGAAAAGGTTGATGGACCGACAGACTGGGTTTCACCAATAGTTGCTGCGCCCAAACCCAAAAGCAAACATAATGAAATTAGAATTTGTGTGGACATGAGACAACCAAACCAAGCAATTAAACGTACCAGACACATTATTCCAACAGTTGATGACATGATAGTAGATCTAAATGGAGCAAAGTTCTTTTCAAAATTAGACTTGAACAAAGGTTATCATCAACTAGAATTATCTGAAAGCTCTCGCAACATTACAACATTCACGACGCACATTGGATTACGTCGTTACAAACGTCTAAGCTTTGGAATAAACAGTGCTGCAGAGATATTTCAAAATGCTTTGTGCACAGCCCTAGAAGGTCTTCAAGGGGTGCGAAACATAAGTGATGACATAATCGTATTTGGAGCTACGCAAAACGAACATGATAAACGACTAGAAGCAACGCTGAAACGTCTACAGGACAAAGGTTTGACCCTCAACAAACGTAAATGTGAATTCAACAAGCGTAAATTAGAATTCTTTGGTTATATCTTTGGTGAAAACGGACTATCAGCTGATCCCAAGAAGTGCGAGGTTATTAAAAACACACCTCCACCATCAAATGTCTCAGAAATCAGAAGTTTCTTAGCCATGACAAATTATGTATCCAGATTTATTCCAAATTACTCAACAATTACAGAACCTTTGAGAAGTCTCACAAAGAAGCAAGTTAAATGGCATTGGGACAAAGAACAGCAAATTGCTTTTAACAAGCTCAAGGACAGTCTGAGTAGCGAGACAGTTGTTACTTACTTCGATCCTAACAAAGAAACACAGATCGTTGTTGATGCAAGTCCGGTTGGATTAGGTGCCATCATGCTTCAGAATGGAAAAGTTGTATCTTATGCAAGTAAATCGCTAACAGACGTAGAGACACGATATTCACAAACGGAACGTGAAAACCTAGCAATTGTGTGGGCAATTGAACATTGGCACATATATCTATTTGGACATCCGTTTGTATTAATCAGTGATGCTAAAGCTTTGAAGAACATATATACTAATCCGCGTTCTAAACCACCAGCTAGACTTGAACGTTGGAGACTCCGACTACAGGCATATGATTTCAAAGTAGTGTATAAACCTGGTGAATCAAACATGTCTGACAACTTAAGTCGACATCCAGACTCATCCACAACAGATAAAATCAGTCATTCTGGAATAGCAGAAGAGTATTTGTCATTTATGGCTCATCATGACGTACCTACAGCTATGACCATCGATGAAATTATCTCAGAAACAACAAAAGACAATGATTTACAAACAGTCATACGCAACGTGCTAACTGAATCTTGGAACAATTCCTATAGTAATAAAACACTTGATACTTTCTCAAGATGTAAAAATGAACTGACAGTAGTAAATTTAAACAATGGACAAGTTTTGCTACATGACACTAAGCTAGTTATACCTACATCGTTACAAAACAAAGTTATAGCGATAGCGCACGAAGGACATCAAGGCATAGTACGTACAAAACAGTTAATGCGTGAAAAGGTGTATTTTCCCGGAATTGACAAACAAGTAGAACTGGCATGCAAAAGCTGTATTCCATGTTTAGCTTCAACCAACAGGAACGTGCCAGAACCTCTCAAACCTAGCAAAATGCCTGACTATGCATTTCAAGAAGTTAGCTTGGATTTTTGTGGACCTTTTCCTGATGGAAAATATCTACTCGTATTAATCGATGACTATTCAAGATTCCCATTTGTGGAGATTGTAAACTCAACATCGTCTAAAACAGTGATTCCGGTACTTGAAAAACTGTTTTCAACATTTGGAATCCCAGGAACTCTTAAATCAGACAATGGACCGCCAATGAATGGATCAGACTTCAAATCATTCATGAATCTCATGGGTATTAAACACCGTAGAATAACACCATGGTATCCAGCTGCTAACGGTGAAGTTGAACGTTTTATGAGAACATTAGGCAAAACGATACGAGCTTCACGCACTCTTGGAAGCTCTTGGACAAAGGACTTGTATAATTTTCTGAGAAATTATCGTGCAACACCTCATTCTACAACAAATGTCACTCCCGCTGAATTATTCTTTGGACGCAAAATAAACATCAAACTGCCAGAACTTTCTCTCAATCAAAACAAAACTACCTTACATAAACAAGCTAAAAGGGTAGACAAACAACGGAAACTGAAAATGAAGAAATATGCTGATAACCGCAAACACGCAAAACCATCAAGTTTAAGAGTGGGTGATAAAGTTCTAGTAAAACAAAACAAACAAAACAAGTTCTCAACACCTTTTGACCCGAGACCATTAGAAATAATTGCAAAGAAAGGAAATATGATAACAGCTCAGAGGGAAGATAAACAAATTACAAGAAATTCTTCACATTTCAAGGCAATTCCAAATCCGCCTATCTTGCCAGACACAGATGACTACGATGATATCAATAGTCCAGAAATCAACACCTCAGGACAAAATCTTCAATCAAATAAAGGAAGAAACAATGATACAAACCTACGAAGATCTTCACGAGAAAGAAAAACACCTGAGTATTTGAAAGATTATGTGTAACTTTAGAAGTAAAATAGAAGTGAAATAATGAGTGTTCAATGGCATAATAACCCATTGATTCTTTTAATTATAGTGTAAATTCTATTGGATTACTTAATATTCACTTGTTCTTTTGGATTATTTTATAACATTATGAAACATTTCTCACATATACATCATGATGCAGTGTTCATATTTTAGTTATTGTATTTTAATATTTTATTCATACGTCACAAATTATCGAGTGTACTCAATTTTATGTTTTGTAATAATATTAACATTTCGGACATGAGCAAGTCTATAGTTTAAATGAGGACAATCACTGGAATTTATTCGTGAGAAACTTTGGACTTTAATCTGTAATTACAATCAACATTCATTAGACTAAGTGCCATAAAATGAACATTATCATAACATGTGGTCAATTAGTGTAAATCCCAGAAGTTTAGAACTGTTAGTTTTATTTCCATTGTAAAGATAAACTGACCAGTATTTGAACTTTTATAAACCGCAGCAGAGTTTTAATCTAAGTTGAGAGGAGAATGTAGTATAGTTCCACGATAGCCACGCCTATTTATGTAAATGAGCATACCAGCCTCTCAGATAGCATTTGAGTAGTATTCAGTATCATTATAGTAATCAGAGTTAAACCATCGTTTATACTTAACATCAATAAAGTTCTATCATTCTTTATGTGTGTTATTCATGTCTTTTATAACCTATTAACAATTACCACTTACACAACATAACAATTACATAATTCAAATGTAGTGAGATCAAAGGGGAAACTCAGAATTAGAAAACATGATTATGAACTGATTTACTTCCCCTTGACTAGTAAATATTAATTCTTGAAACAATGTAAATAATTTTACTCGATCGAACAGGAATTACTCGAAATTTCTTTACAGTAAACTGAGTTGCTTCCCTTTGACAAGTAAAATCAATATGAGTGTAATTATGTACAATATAACCAAAGGGAGTTAATTCAGTACAAACTACATCATTTATTCAGACTTACTTCCCTTTGACCATTTAAAGCTTACCTTGACAGATAGCATTCTTGAAACCATTGATCTACTTCATTTCTCACATAATGTAGATCTATATCTAACTCATCACATATTTCAGTCCATTTAACATACAAATCATTGACACAAGCACTGTCATTATTCTGATAAAACAATAAAATAAATACATACATACTTTTATATCAAGGCATCAGTCTTTGAATTAAGCAATTGGACCGATGACTTGGTAGTGGTAGGTTTATTAACAGGTTATGAAGCCCCGCAAATAACTTCTGGAAAGTAGTGAAATTATGTTAATTAATAGATGTGTTAAGTTAATAATAGCAAACAAGCATGTCGCCTGCTATTCTGCATATTAGCTACAGAACATCTTTTTAGAAGTCTCCCCCACAGCGAATGTCCAAAGATTATCTTAATACACAATGAAACAGGATCGACTACTGAATTTTTACTTACACTCAGAGTTAGACTTGGAAAAAATATTTCATTTTCGGTATATGTCTTGTCATGTTATGTTTCAATGTGGTTCCAACATTTTCAACAGGATCGGCATTATTATTGTAGTAAACATCTTATATAAACTCTTTAAGCTGCTGGGATAGCTCAGTTGGTAGAAGGCAAGTCTTCTCATTGAGGGGTTGCAGGTTCATTTACTAGGTGGGACATACTTTCTTGGAGCTTGGGCATGAAATTATTTCTACCGCCATTCCCCCTCATACCAATGCTTCTTAATCATGTAGGGCAGTTGTCAGTCACTGACGAAAGTTTGTGCCTAGTAGAGTCCAGAGATTTAGCCTCTCAAGGAGCAGTGAGTAGGCTGATTGACCACCATTATATGTCCTATACAATGTGTTGCTACAGTGTAAAACCCAAACCAATAAAAAAACTCACACTTACCCTCTCCAGATAGTCTTTGATGCTCAGAATTTCATGCTCCGTGTTTCCACAGTATAATGTTTCATCCATGTTGCAAGATTTACCAAGTATATCAACTTTAAACTGTCAATAACCCTTGTTTGAATAGTAGGCAGTACAAAGAGATAGTGAAAAATACTCTTTTAACTTCTCTGCAAGCAAAGTTCCACAGTATTTATTTCATAAGTCAATTCATGATTAATAGTGTATATTTTACATGATAAAGTTACATAAAGACTTAATGCATTCATAAATAAATAACATCAGTTAATTGTTCTGACACAATGCAACTGTCCGTCCAAAACCTATGCTCTTCTTGTACAAGTAAAATGACCTACAATTAAAAGCTCTGTTAATTTATGGAAAATGAGTATCAAGCAGTTTTCTGAACTATCTAGTCTAAGGTCAGTAGGCCATGCAGAAACTTGCAAATAAAGTTATTTAACAGACTGTACTGGATACATATATATTTGCAACAACAATAAGAACTTTTACAGTATAATCTTAACTTTCTAATGTAAAAAATTCCAAACTGCTTGAAGTAGCCTGAAACAATGAAGTAACTTAGCTTTTGGGATCGCTGCATTTAATGTTCATACAGTACTTTCTGCTAAAATCAATCAATCCAAATTATCAATTCTTTGTATAAACAATCAATCAAAACTTTATTCTCTCTAAGTTTGTTTACATGCAAACCTCATGCAAGTTACAATATTTTTATCATTATCTGTCAAATATTTCTAATAAAACATTTACTTACATTTTGGTCAACCAACTTGCTCCACAAAACTACGATTTCTGTAAACGTATTCTCTTTGACATATCAACATTTTCATAAAATTCAGTGAGGTTCAATTTTCTGAAACTGAAAGTAGACCACTAGGTCAAGTTTTGTAATGATAAAAACCTTAAACCAATGAAATTGCCGCTTTTACTATCTCATCCAATGAAATACCTTAGTTATTTTGGGTTTTCCACGAGTTCTATTTTTAGATTGAGCAACGAGGACTTTCAGAAAATTTCGAAACTAAAGTATAACAAAAAAAACAAATTGACGAGAATTTTATAAAATAACAATTTTATTCTATAAAAAATTTGTTAAATAATAAATTGACATCTCATTGACATCTCCAGCGTTTCCGCAGGTGCAATTTTATTTCCATAAATACGAAACCGTGGCTAGGCATTTCGTTCCAACATGGCGAACTTGAGTTCGTTGTTGTGTACGATTGGGTTGTATTTGGTAAGTATCTCTGTATTGTTGAGTTGATATCCTTTTTAATCAGTGTAACTATAAAGCATAAAGTAACCTCTTGGTGTATGGACCAAAATCAGCAATACTTGATGTTGTAATTCGGTGAAAGTGCCATTGAATCACGAGGAATTGCCACGTCAGTCTTACTCTTAGTCTTATCCTCCGATCTCATGTTTCGACGCACATATATTTCGACGCCATTATTGTTTTGATCATACAAGTGACGAATGAAATCTCATATGACGTCATTAATAGCGTGGCTACGCTTTGCAATTACGATGAATGTGCTTTTTGTTTATAACTTTAAAAAAAAAGAGATGCATTTATTAAAATATCGAAGTTTACTTCTATTGTGGTTAAATTTCCATTATTTTACTAACGCAAAATTGTCCAACATCTTTGCATGTCGATTTTTTGCAATTATAAGCGTGTGAATATTTTTCATTCTCTCAGTCTATTGCACACATCTATTTTTAGAAACATGCAATAGGCATGCGATTAAAATGTGTTACAAGGTAAAAAAATCACCCTTTAGCAAGCTGTACTCGTTATATTGTCCACGAACGCTAATCAGATTTTAATTGCTTGACCGTCATAAATATGTTCATTTGATTCAATGGTTTTAAAATATTATGTTATTCAAAATTTTCCTTTATTAAAGCCATATATGTCTTTAAGAAATCGGAGATTTGGATTATACAAAAAATTGATAGTTTACTTAATTATCTTGTTGAATGTAGGGGTAATTATTTTGTTACCCGGTTTTGATATGTACCGCGTTCATTTTTTCGGAAGGAAAAAAAATATTGACATGTTTTTTTTTTCATTTGTCCAAAAAAATAGTACCAGGGCTTTTTTTCATTGTTTGGGGAAGGGGTCTGGGGCCCTTTTTTATATAGAGCATTTGGGGAAATTTTATCGCAATTTCATAGGAAGGGGAACAAAATATCCAAGGTAAACTCCAAATTTGGGGAAAACTGCATGATTTTAAAGAAATTTCTAGAGGGGAAGGCGCCTGTAAACGGCCTCTGTTATATAAGGAAAAAAAGGCCTGACAGTACTTAGATATTTTTGCATCATGAAACGGACTGAGTGCTCGCAGTAATAAATTTGCTTTGTCCATGTTTCATTACAGTTGTTTTTTAGTAATGGCCGACTTTGAGAGCAGACCAATCAAAATGCGTCATTTCATATGATTCTAAACAAACATGGATGCTGCCGCGGCCCATCGGTTACAATCAAAATTCAACCATTTTTGACGAGTGTTATGTCCTTGAAAACGTTTAAAATTGCACAAAAGGAATGAAATCATCAATTTTTAGTTGTAATTTGCTGTCTTTTCTTTGAAATCACATGATATACTCGTTTTGTTGCTTAAGTGCGTCAAAACTAATGACACCAGGATAGTTCTAAAACTAAGACCCTACGTAACTTCTTTTTCATTTGGACATTTTTCTGTAACGTAGGATCTTAACGGATTGCTTCGAAAACGCATAGCAAAAATTATAGCGTACAGACATCGATCCAGGTCTGAACGTTTTACTTGTTTTAATACGAAAAATTCTCAATAAAACGATACACCAATGGAAAGATGAATGATAACAATGCATGATAAAAGTATAAATTCAATTTTTTCCCTTAGACAGTCAATTAATCCATTTAAACTCCTTCATTGATGAATACTTTCAGTTTGCCACAATTTTCGTGCAATAATCCCCTAGGCAATCCGATTTAAATTGGGTTATGGCATTTTTAAGAGTTGAATTTGAACAAAATAATAGGGTATAAAAGCCAGTATCCGGTCGGCTCCGGGTGTAATATTGACACAGTTGGTAGTAAAAACAACTACTCTGGATAGAGAAAAATGCGCTTGAGTGAAGCAAAACTCTATTTACCGATATGAATTCAGCTAAAAATGGCTGAGAGCGGCTACACTGGATAGCAAGAAAAGTTATTAGTGTTTTCTTAAGTGAAAAACCTGAATATTATCTACTGCTTTATGGAAGGAATTAAAGTAAACTTTTGAAAAATATATTTTGCTATGCGTTTTTTAAGCAATCCTTTAAGAGTCTTAAGACCCTACATAACAAAAGAACGTCCATATGATAAAATAGTTATGTAGGGTCTTATATTTAGGATGTCAGTTTTGGGTATTTCGGTCCTTTGGCTTTAAGTCTTGCCCACTGCGTGGCTTACGTGTGTCTGTCACTCGGGGTTCGTACAGTCTTGAAAAGGCACTAAATTTTGACAGTTGTCTTGAAAAGGCCCTATAATATTGCATGAGTGGTCTTAAAAAGCCCCTAATTTGGCCTAAATTGTCTTGCCCTAAATTATTATTTTGAAGGTCCCAAATTTAGTTCAGAAACTATTTGGTTGGTTAATAATAAAAAATCTAAATGATTTACAAGGCGATTGGTTAAAACATTATATTTCTCTATGTTGGGCTAATTAAGTGGGGGGTGAACAACACTAACTCCGCTTCATCCAGTTAGTCCCAGGTATCTGAATGGAGCCCTAGAAAATTAATAAAGACAGGTCTACATTTAGTAAAAATACTCTGAAAAAAAGCCCTAGATTTATGTTTGAGAATACAGTATGAACCATAGTCACTTAGTGTCTTTAGTTTTAATAACAGTGTTGTTACTTCATATCCAATCATGCTTTGCTGAATTTAAACTGCTGTTTGTATCAGTGGTTACCAAATTCTTTATACAGGGTGTATAGATTTTTGCCTTATAACCCAATTGACTGGCTAAAGTGATAATAGCTGAAATATTGTCACATTCAACAGTCTTGCTGTTTAGTTTATCCTTCCACTGAGTACAATTAAAGGTTTTATTATAATTAATTTTACTTTACTTTTTCAGATACAACTCAGTCTGGGAGATAAACTGTCAGAAGAAGATTGCAGAAGTCTTGGTTTTACACCGAATTTAATGTGTTCATCATGTAACTTATTAGACGAGCATAATTTAGCTACATTAAAGGAAGACTGTAGGAAGTGCTGTCATGAAGACACATCTCCAGAAAACGCTCTCAAGGTAAGATCAGATGATCTTAGGTGGAATGATGTTAAAAGTGTGGTTTAAAGTCTGTTTCCATATACATGTTCAGCAAACTATACTATTTGGTTTCATAGCCTCTATTATTGGAAATCACCTTCAAGTAGGTGATCATTCAGTCACTGTACCCATTTACAGCTGGGTGCACAGGTGGCCTGCACAGTCCAGAATAGATAAACACTATGTATACAAATTTAAAGGTATATTTTTAAAACTGGTAGTTTTTAACCAAGTTCAATTTGTTGCCAGTTTCTCCATGATAAATAATTTTATTTTACTGATTTATACTTGTATGGGTAGCTAAGGCTTTGGTCTTTCAAATGACACCAACATTTTAAGTGTCTACGCTGGTTAATAACATTGAAGGCTGATTTGAAACACCACAATTAAAACATAGTTTAATTGGTACAAAAGTCACAAGAACAAAATACACTATTGATGACAGTTAAATAAAATCTAACAATAACTATATTTATTCATAGTGAGTATAGAGGTACTATTGTGAGTATTTAAATCAGTGGGTATATGCTGCTGACAGTTGAATAGAATTATCAATATCTTTATAACCACCAAGATACTATTACAAATCATTGTAATTTGATTATTACAGGTCTATCCATATGCTGAGTTAAGAGTGTGTGGATGAAAATTGGGGAGATATCCACAGGTGCAGGGTAAGTTGATACTTTTGTCCATCTCTGATAGAACCTTAAAAAATAAAGTTTCTTTATGAAGACAATACTGTCTATGGACTGCAAAATTTAATCAAGCACTACTGTAAACTGTAACAAGTGTATTGTAGGACTCGTAACAGAGATAATTGTTAAATGTATTTTTTTTCGACAACCTATACTTGGATTTCTTGCGACTTGTTACTGCTATTAAACAGTTGGTACATGCAAGTAAAACTAGAGCTGTCATAGATTCCAACGATATCAATGTATGGTTAATACTTTTTCAATCAAAAATCAATATGCATTTTGAAATATCAATAATAAAGCCTGTAAAGGTAAATAAATAAAACTGTCAAAATTTGCTAGACGAACTAATATTTTGAGCAAAAACAGGTGCTCTGTCATAATATGAACAGATAGGTCTAATATATACCCCCATTGACGAAATAGAGCATTCCTTAGATGGTACATTGTTGCATTTCTATAGTCATGACAAATTTACATCTGTTATGAGTTTATGTCTACATAAATGGTCTGTATAGTACTGCAGTGGATGTATCAGTTTATGATGATGTATCGTTGATACTTATTTCTCGATTTATGGATATCATCAAACGCTTCGAGCCCAATCAATGACAGGTCTAAGTAAAACATAGCTGTTTGTCCATCGGGGTAACTTAGTTTAAAAATTTATGTCCATCCCCATACATGTACATGTATAAATAACAATGGTTTTATTTTTAGCGATTTTACTTTTTCAGCTTTCGTGAAGAGCGACAAGCCTAATCAGTTTCCAGGCCTCGAGGTTAAATACGTCCGAGGGGCTGATCCTGAGATACATCTGATGGATGAAAATAAAGAAACAAAAGAAATGCTTGGTATAGAAAAATGGAATACAGATTCTGTAGAACAATTTTTTCATGAACGATTAAAGAAATAGATAAGTGATGAATGAAGTGATAGGTTATAAATCTCTGTTGTGAATGTGTGTTTAAAAAGGGGATGGTTGCATGTTGTTTATATTGTTGAAAAATGGGTGTTGTGGGTAAAGTGGTTTGAATATAGTCAATAAGGTTTTAGTATATTGTTGTTTTCTTAGATTATATCTTTTTATGATAAATGGAGATATTCTTGCGCAAATATTGCATCTACCCGTTTATTGATACAAAACTATGGTATTTTAGCCCTGTTGCATCTTACTGCTAAAAGACTTCAGTACAGTACTATATATGGTTATTTTACCATAAAAATATTTTCATGGTAAAATAATCTTATATAGTTAATATGATATTACATAATTTTCATAAATCTGCTGGTTTTCAGATTTATATGTCAAAGTAACGATCTTTTATTCATCAGTTTTGAAATTTCATTCGGTCCAAGATAAAAAAATTAAAAATTCAGGACCCGCAATCTGGTTCTGCTCATGAGTTATACTTTTTTCAAAACATAAATTTCGTATAAATGTAAAGAACCAATGGTGGATGAGGGAGTAATTGAGCTCTATGTGTGCATGTTTATATTAGAGATGTGTGTGTTTGCGTTATGTGTAACTCAATAAGATAGTGTGACTATTTTTTTGCTACAGAAATTCCATTTTAAAAATCATAAAGCTGTATGAGGGAGAAATGTTTAATTTCTGTATTTTGTTAGTTAAAATTTCATCAATTCTCAAAATGCAAGGATTTTGCAATCATGTTCTTAATGACATTCTTGCTGTGAAACCACTTGGCTGGCAAAAATGGATGGACGAATATGATTGGATAATACAAGAGTGCATCATGGGAAATGATGAAATATTAACCAATCAAAATACATCTTTTTAAATATTTTATTTTCAAACAGTAAATTGTTTAATTATTTAAATCTCATGTGCTAATTGTCTATATTATTAATGAAAATAAAATTTAAATTTTCTGTATGTGTTGTTGGTTTTTCTGGTATTTTACGGCTAAACTAGCATTATGTAGTAAAAAGGGATCAGGACTACTCAAATCGAAGACTACTTCACTTAGGACAATGCAATCTTCATTTATAGTGCTTATCACATTTATTTGTAAACTTGATACCTCACAATAATTGAATTTTACTCACAAATATTTTTCACAGTGGATAAAATTACATTTAAAATAAATTTTGATTGTTTTAATTAAAAATACTTTTTACTACATAGCTAACTATATATAATGCAGGTTGAATTGTCAACAAGCTGAGTTGCCCACAGGTTGAGTTGTACTGCACCCCATAAAAGACAGTTCTTAGTAGGCCATTTTTATGAGGACTGATTTTAATATACTTTTTTAAGTGTCCTGTTGGTGTAATGGCAAAGCATTCTTCTATTTCAAGCATGATTGACTAAGAGGGCAATGGTTTATCTGCCACACTTTTTGTAAAAATACTTATATTTTCAATACTGCATTATCTTTGAAACGGATTGGTTTATTTCAATATGAACACAAACACGTAATGTTATTTTGTGCTTACTGTACCAAGTAGGATTCAAGCTTGTGATGATAGCGTAATGCTAAATTTGGTAAATCAGGGTCCAACTCTTAACTGCTTTATCCAAAGGGAATCCCTATTCAGAAATAAGGGACCTTAGTCAGTTATTTCCCCTTGTATACTCAAATACGTAGGCCCTTTTAGTTGAATTACTCGGATTTTACCCTTACCTTTCAATGTCAATTTGCCAAAATTAATCTACAATAACTTTTTTTGTAAATCATTTAATTTGTTTGAAATTCAAGCTAAGTATTTTTAGGATAAAGATCTAAATTTCATCACTTCTGTTATTATCTTCATTAACAAGAAAGCTATTAGATGAAATATTTTGTAATCTTTACATAGGAATTCAATGATAAAATCCGAGGATTCCAACTGTAAGGACCTACTTACCAATTGGATTGCTTCAGATTTTATCAGAGAAAGATAACCGACTTAAGTCCCTAATTCAGATATTCCTTCTTTTCATTCTTTATTATCAATTCATGGAAGCTCAAATTTGTTTGAACACAGCGCAACTTTTCATGGATCTTGATGGAATTGCCAGCTGAAATCACTGGGGTTCCTCCTAAGATTTTTGGACCATCCGAATCGCTGGACACTGTTAGTATGGAACCCTGTAAATAACAGTACAATTTTTCATTTCACACTTTTTATTTCTTATTGTGACATAACAAAAAAAAACATTCATAGTTAGAATGTACAATTTCAACATCATATACACAAAATCAGAGACATTCAGAGTGATTAAAATCAGGGCTCGAATTTAAGCTCACTTATGGCCCACCCGCTCGTGTTTCGCCAAACTATTAGCCGAAGTTTTTCGTTTAAAAATTGCTCATATTACAATAAGCTGCTTCCCATTTAGGAAACATTGCTTTCAGACATCTCTTTTTATGTTATGGGAAATATTCCACTGATTACAATTCAAATGTTCAAGTATTCCATAGGCCTACTGACATACAACAATATACCAAAACCGGAACTTGGTCCATACACAGGCGGAACAAAATTTTGTTACATATGATTGATAAAAAGCACGAAAAACAGATTAAATCCTTTTGTTCTTTGAAAACATGTTTTCAATGTGATGGTGAAAGTTTGTTTGAATCACAAAAAGAAAACTCAAATACTGAATTTTGGATATGGTGTATTGTTCTTGATTGCACCAGAGTATACGAAGGACAAATTTAAACATAGCACGGCAACTGACATTAGGATAATGGATTTCTTCAACAAATGTTGGATATAGAGTCAATTGTCAGTCTGATCAGGGATTTTATATAACAGGGATATGTAACCACATAAATTTACATCAATATTCACTGTCGTGGCTATTATTTCAGCTCATACGGATAACAAGAATTGCATGTTTAAATGAAGATATTCACATGAAATTTTGTACCTGTACCAGTAAAATTAACATAAAGATTAAAAAATTTAAAACATTAAAAATGTGTTTCTAGATGATTTTGATGTACGGTAAATTATGCTTACAAACTGTTTTCACCCTCTTGTTCAACCTATAAGAAGAAATATTATAAAGTAAAACAGGCTTCGAATTTAGCTGTCAGTCCAGTGATTTTCAGAATGTGAGTGGTCAAACAATTCACCCACATTTACAGAGACTAACTCGCCTTACTTCACTTTCCTAGACTCTTGTCTATAACCATCACTTACATGCTTCTACAAGCCCAGCAACTTTCCATCCACCTTATTAATGTCAAATTTTCATGGAAGGGTAAATATGAGGTGACCAAACATTGGGTTTTTTTTCCAATTACTTTTTAGAGGCAAATGACATCAATTAGCACATAAAATAACCATTGCCTTTTCTAATGAAACGTCCAATCTGATACTGTGAGATTAGATTGTTAGCTCAAAATCATGAACACAAAATTTTAATCGATGGGATACTTTGCATTGTACAAACTACTTTGTGCAAAGATTTTAAAGCATATAACTGCAACTCAGGCATTTTCAAACATACAAAATAAAAATAACATGTTTTATACGCTATTTGAATCTTTCCTAATACATGACTGCTACAAGAATTTGACACAAAAAATACAAGTATTTGAACAACAATATTAAGACCATGTGACTATATACCCTGAAATTAGAACACAAAATAAGATGTTTTACCTTGGTAAAGTTTGCCATCAGCTCATTTTCTTTCTCCACACATTCTATAGCTTTATTTACCCATGTACCTGGCTGATAGTTACACTGAAACAAAACAATTCTCTGTGTTCAAAGATTGTGATTGGATGGCACTTTGCTAATTACATCCCATACATGATGTAATAAAATCACTGATGACAATGACTGTGTCATGATTATTATAAAAGCAAAGGTCATCTGGATGTGATGACCCTTAATATGAAATAGCCAGATCCAAAATAGGCAATCATGCAAGCGAATGGTTTTAGATTGGGTTTTAATCAGATTGGAAACAAAAGTACATTGAAAAGATATCCAAATGTCAAAAAATGCTCCTCTGCCAATTCAAGGGTCATAACTCTGGTTTCATACTCAAAATTGACCTGTTTGAATAACTTTTAAGCTATCCCCCACACAGTATTCAGGACAGGGCATTATAAAAATCAGTTGGAAAATGGTCTATTCGAGGAGTGAACACACTAAACATTTTCATGTGAAGGCACCCCTCTTCAAATCATAAGTTTCTACAGTATGTATAAAAGGCATGTCCCACACTATCCCTTTAAAGGTACTTGTTCACAGATTTGGTCTATTTTTCTATAATTTCAAAATGCCATTCATTGTCTGTAATTGTGTAAAAAATTCTTATTATTTCAAAACAAGCTGAGCTATATGTTGCGAGAAATATACGATAAAAGTGACAAAAATGCCATAAAAGTGTCTACACCGTGACATACAGGGTAGATTTTTACTACATGAAGCACCATCATTTGCAGTTGTATGTCAATTTGCACTAAAATTGTCATTATCAGAACACTACTTTCCTGCTTCCAAATATATTTCCATACAATTTTGATAGTTTTAAAAAAGTTTATATTAATTTAAGTTGAAATCTGTGAATGAGTACCTTTAAAGTTTTACTTACAATTGTGTCAATGTGATGCTGTATGTTCAGCTTCTTTACAATATCACCACTGTTAGCAGCCGCACTTTTCATCAAGACAAAAAACTTTTCAAGAAGCTCTTCCCTCCTTCTTTCAGCCATCTCACATGACACGTCTGCATCTAGCTTCCGTATCTCTTTCCTGAGAGAGATTATAAATGTTGAAAGATAAGTGTTCCATTAATTTGTAATCCCAATCCCCATCTCTTGGGAAAAGTGGGGTCTTTGATTTAGAGTCCAGCAAAACTATGGTAAGATCCCTGCCCTGACAGGATATTAAGATGGGGAGATCCTCTGTAAAGACCCCTTATGGGGACGTCCCAGTCTATGTCTATTTCAAAGAGTGGACCCATAAAATCCAGAAATTTTGGCAAGAATACAGGTCTACTTCAGACGCCTAGCAATGCAGCAGAGGCTGGAAGGTACAAATATGGCCCTTTTCCCTTCTTCACCCCCACCCTCCCCACTCCCTAGGATGATGCGTGTTACAAATGACTGATGCATAAAAAACAAAATCTGCTGTACAAAAACTGTGAAAATTCATATGATCACCAAACATATCAAGCAAAGGCCAGACAACCTTTTTCAGCATGCAGAAGCTAAACCTATGCATAGTCAAACAAAAGTTACTTCCCTTGAGTGAACTTCAAATTTTAGAAACCATTGCTCTATAAAAATGAAAAGTATGACTCGAAAATTTGTAGCTCAATAAACAATGGGGAATAACTGTTTACAAATAAAAGTGTGATAACTCTGTATAAAATACCATTTTACATTCACATTTGCCTCCCTTTGACTTATGAAACAAGCATGTGAAAATAGTGCATTGTAACTTAAACAAGGTTGGTACATTTTCATTACTTTATTTCTTACATTATTCTAATATAGTGAGATCAAAGGGGAAAACTCAGAATTAGAAAACATTAATATAAACTGAGTTACTGTCCTTAGACTAGTAAATATTATTTCATGAAATAATGTAAAAAAATTAACTTGATCTAAGAGGAATAATTTTAAAGAAACTGTAAACTGAGTTACTTCCCTTTGACCAGTAAAATCAATATCTTACTTAATGTAATTATGCACAACCTGACCAAAGGGAGTTAATTCAGTATAAACTATATCATTCTATACAGACTTACTTCCCTTTGACAAATAAAAGCTTACCTTGAGTGATAGCATTCTTGAAACCATGGATCTACTTCATTTCTCACATAATGTAGATCTATCTCTAACTCTTCACATATGTCACTCCATTTACCAAACAAATAATTGATGCAAGCATTTTCATTATTCTGATAATACAACAAAAATACATGGGCAGATTCAGAATTTTTTTTCCACGGGGGGGGGGGGGGGGTCCAAACTTTTAAACCACAACCACATTATACACATTTTGCAGATAATGCAACACATTTAAAATAATAAAAACTACATAACCTTAAAATCTATGTTAAGCACCGAGAAAAATTACTTCTTGCTACTTAAAAATGACTTCTTGTCAATAAATACACTAATGGAAAGGTACCGTTTTGGAAATTCTAGGGGGGGTCGGAACAGTTGGGCAGTTGGCAGTCACTGATAAAAGTTTGCTCCTAGAAGAATCCACAGATTTAGCCTTTCCAGGAGCAGTAGGAAGGTTGACTGAACACCAGTATATGATGGCCATTAGATGTGTTGCAACAGCGTAAATCTCAAACCAAAAACCTCACACTTACCCTCTCCAGAAAGTCTTTGATGCTAAGAGTTTCATGCTCTGTGTTTCCACAATATAATGTTCCATCCATGTTGCAAGATTTACCAAGTATATCAACTCAAAGTTTATTCATAACTTTACTTTAAACTGCAATTTATTAACCCACATCCCTATCAATACAAAGGCACCCCTTACGTCAACATAGGCAGTACAAAGAGATACTGAAAAACTATTATTTAACTTTTCTGCAAGCAAAGTTCCACAGTATCTATTTCATAAGTTAATTCATTTAAGTAATAAGAATAGAGTATATTTTACATGATATCAGGTTTTATAAAGATTATATTGATGATAATCAGTCAATTGTTATGATATATTGCAACTGTCAGTCCAAATTTTATACACTTCTTGAACATGCAAATTTGACCTACAATTAAAGTATATTGCAAAAGCTCTGTTAATTTATGGAAAATGAGTATCACGCAGTTTTCTGACATATCTAGTCTAAGCCTCAAGGTCAGCAGGCCATGCAGAAACTTGCAAATCAAGTTATTAAACAAACTGTTCTGGATAGGGTCCTTGGCTGGATACATATATAATATATATTATATTTGCAACAACAATTACTGAATTAGAACTTTTACAGTATAATCTTAACTTTTACATTTTTGTAAAAATGCCACACGGCTAATGATAGCCTGACAATGAAGTAACTTGCCTTTTGGGATCGCATTTAAACTTCATACTTTCTGCTAAAATCAATCAATTCTAATTGCCAACTCCTTGTATAAACAATCAATCAAAACTTTATTCTCTAAGTTTGTTTACATGCAAACCTCATGCATGTTACAATGTTTTTTTATTAACTGTCAAATATTTCTAATAAAACATTTACTTACAATTTGGTCAACCAACTTGCTCCACAAAACTACGATTTCTGTAAACGTATTTTCTTTGACTAATCAACATTTTCATAAAATTCAGTTTGGGTCAATTTTCTGAAACTGAAAGTAGACCACTAGGTCAAGTTTTGTAATGATATAAACCTTACAATCTCATCCAATGAAATTCCTTAGTTATTTTGGGTTTACCACGAGTTCTAATTTTAGATTGAGCAGTGAGGACTTTCAGAAAATTTCGAAACTAAAGTATAACAAAAAAACAACAACAAATTGACGAGAATTTTATAAAATAACTAAAATTTTAAAAGGCACTAAAATTTGAGGGTTGTCTTGAAAAGGCCCTATATTGCATGTCTGGTCCTAACAAGCCCCTAAATTTGTACTGTCTGGCCCTAATTACTATTTTGACGGTTCAGAAACTTGTATTTGATTGGTTAATGATCAAAATTTAAATGCATGGGTGCAAGTTTTCAGGCATATGCCTGAAGTTCAGGTTTTTCACAACAAATTAGACAATGTTTTGCTATTAAATTATGAAGAAAAATGGTTTCAAATTACAGTTTAAGGTTTTTCAAAATTTTCATCTTGCACCAATGTAAATGATTTACAAGGCTATTGGTTGTTACATATAATGCCCTATTTTGGGCCAATTAAGTGGGGGTGAATTGACTCAGAGACGAACACTAACCCAGCTTTATCCGGTTAGTCAAAGGTATCCTAATGGAGCTTTACATTTAGTAAAAAGGCTCTGAAAAAGCCCTAAATTTATGTTTGAGGAGACTTATGAACCATGGTCACTTAGTGTCTTTGGTTTTAAATGAAGTTTCGTTACTTCATATCCAATCACGCTTTGCTGAATGTAGGCTGCTTTTTGCATCAGTGGTTATCAAACTTTTAGAATTTTGCCTTATAACCCAATTGACTAGCTATAGTTATAATATTCGTGAAAGGTGTGAGGCAGTATTATGAGATAGAGATAATAGCTGAAAAATAGTCACATTCAACAGTGTTGCTGTTTAGTTTATCTTTTAGCAATGCAAGTATTTTCTCTAACACATGGTCATTTCCATAAAATTTTTACTTAGTACATTTAAAGGTTTTATCATTATTCCACTTTACTTTTTCAGATACAACTCAGTCTGGGCGATAAACTGTCAGAGGAAGATTGCAGAAGTCTTGGTTTTACACCGAATTTAATGTGTTCATCATGTAACTTATTAGATGAGCATAATTTAGCTACGTTGAAGGAAGACTGTAGGAAGTGCTGTCATGAGGTCACCTCTCCAGAGAGTGCTCTAAAGATAAGATCTGCCCCGTGTTCAGTAACTACTGTTAGCTAAAGTTACGAGAACTCAACCCGAAGACAACTCAACCCGTGCAATACTCAACTAAAAGTTGGACAACTCCTTCCATCAGTAGAAGATTGAGTTGTCTCGGGTTGAGTTGTCTATGTTCCGTTACAGAATGTTTTGGAACGCTCAAGGTAACTGAACACGCTACTGATCTTAGGTGAAACACTGTTTTGAAAAAGTGTAGTTCAAAGTCTGCTTCCACATAGGCCTATATGTAGTGATGAACATGTTCGGCCAACTAAACGATTTTATAAAAATAACCACTGATCAATGAAATCACCTTTAGGCAAATGATCCATTCAAACCTGTGTAGAATGGAACAACTTTTGATAAACTTCTTGCTCAAGGAAATTATAAGTACCTCTAGTGGATAAGAACTAAGGACCCTTGACCTAAAAGCACATTTTCTACCACTGGACCACTGCTCCCACCACAATGTATATACATAAACTCAACCTAGATTAGTCATTCTATACTTATGCAGCAAAACATCATTGCTGAGGCTGTGGTTTGTATGCTGGTGAGTGGCAGGTAGTGTAAACCCCATTACCCTTTTATGAATTTTCAACGATGGTTTTCCTTTTTAAAGGATCGCATTGGCTCCTGAAGGATGAATTACCAAGTTCTTGTAAAGAAAATTCTTCAGGAATCCGAAAGCTTAAAAGTACTGGGTGAGGAGGCTGCTAGAAATAATATAAATTATTGGATTACTGACTGTTGAATAAAATCGAATATTTATTTTTATCAAAGTACAGAAGTTATGTTGTAAGAAGTTAAATTAGCAAGGTTAAATAAAATGATCAATATCTTTATTACCACCGAGATACTATTTTAAATCATTGTAATTTGATTATTACAGGTCTATCCATATGCTGAGTTAAGAGTGTGTGGATGAAAATTGGGGAGATATCCACAGGTGCAGGGTAAGTTGATGTTTTGTTTCAGCAGGACTCAAAATTAACAAAAAATTGGACTTGCAAATTTTTGCGAGTTGATTTTAATTCAATTCGCAAAATGAAAAAAGCACTTGCATTTTTTCTCCAAATTTTAATAGCATACATTGTAACTGTTCGTATAATTATGCAATAATAGCAATTTAGAACTATACTTAACTATATATGGAACAAGGGCATTGAACTGTGGGAAAGGCAAAACATATCGAAAATGTTTTTACCGCGAACCTTTAATTATATTATACCATCAATCTAACTGGCCGTTTCAATGCTGATTTGAGCATCATTTGTTTAGATACTAATTCAAATATTTGGGTACAAATAAACTTTCACTGTTACAATGAAAACACGTATAAAAAGAACAATATGATTTAATCCATAGATCGTGCTGTTTAGCAATAATGTGTAGAAAACTTTCTTTGTACCGCCTGTGCACGGACGGAAAACCCCATAAATTTGAATTCCGGATTAGGCCTATTTTCAAAATCCACTTGCATTTTGCGAGCTTAATTTCAAGCCCTGTGTTTCAGTCTTCTTATTAAGCAGTAGACCATAGAGTGAATCCACCAAAATCACCGTTGGTCCAGTCACTTTTGGAATGTGAGTGATCTTACAGTCCACCAACATTTTACTACAGCATATACTTTTTTCCTTAAACTAACAATCATTATTTGTTGTTACATTGTTTATGGCCCAGACTTCAGGTCAGTGCAGTTAGGAGATTACTGCTAGTGGTGGCATGTGTAGATTACTCAGCACTGTCATGAGTAATCAATTATTATTCAATTACATGATAATTGATATATGACAGTAATTGATCACTGTCCCTGACTAGGACAGTTTAATCTCTGCAGAGCGGCCCTCTACAGAAAAAAACCATCTTTACAACAATGGCTTTTGATATTTGCTTTTGGTGTAATTGTATTTGGTTATACTCTCTGTAGAACAACAACCTATGAACAGTAACACACACTTTAATCCCTCCAGGACTCGACATCAATTTTTAAACTAGGTTGCCCAAATGGACAGCTACCTATATTCTCAACTGGCCCAAACCTTTATCTTTAATCCCAGTAACAGGTGGCTCGAATCCAAGTATAGGTTGTCAGGGGCAATAGGATGACCTTTAATGTCTAGCCCTGCCCTCCCAGTGGATGTTGTTCAAGAGAGGTTGTATTGTACGTACATATATTTATATGCAGCCATGGTTTCATTTTAGCATTTATTTTTCAGCTTTCGTTAAAAGCGACAAGCCTAATCAGTTTCCAGGCCTCGAGGTTAAATACGTCCGAGGGGCTGACCCTGAGATACATCTGATGGATGAAAATAAAGAAACAAAAGAAATGCTTGGTATAGAAAAATGGAATACAGATTCTGTAGAACAATTTTTCCATGAACGATTAAAGAAATACGAGTAAATTAGTGATTAAAGAATGAATGAAGTGATTGGTTATAAATCTCTGTTGTGAATGTGTGTTTGGAACTTTTGGGATAGTTGCATAGTGTTTATATTGTTGAAAAATGTGTGTTGTGGGTAAAGTGGTTGGAATATAGTTAATAAGGTTTTAGTATATTGTTGTTTTCTTTGGTTATATCTTTTTATGATAAATGGAGATATTCTAGCACAAATATATTGCATCTACCTGTTTATTGATACAAACCTATGGTACATGTATTTGAGCCCTGTTGCATCTTACTGCTAAAAGACTTCAGTACAATACTATATAAGGTTATTTTACCATAAAAATATAAAAGTACTGTACTTGAATATTTTTCAATAAGATTTTGTAACGGACGGACGGACGGACAAGGGTAAAACAGTATACCCCCTCTTCTTCAAAGCGGAGGTATAAAAATTAAAAATTCAGGACCGGCTATCTGGTTCTGCTCAAGAGTTATACTTTTTTCAAAACATAAATTTCGTATAAATGTGAAGAACCAATGGTGGGGTGAGGGATTAATTGAGCTCTATATGTGTATGTTTATATTAGAGATGTATGTGTGTTTGTGTTATGTGTAACTCAATAAGATAGTATGACTGTTATTTTGCTACAGAAATTCCATTTTAAAAATCTTAATTTAACTGTATGGGGAGAAATGTTTAATTTCTGTATTTTGTTAGTAAAAATTTCATCAGTTCTCAAAATGCAAGGATTTTGCAATCATGTTCTTAATGACATTCTTGCTGTAAAACCAATTAGCTGGCAAAAATCGATGGGCGAATATGATTGGATAATTCAAAAGTGCATCATGAGAAATAATGAAATATTAACCAATCAAAATACATCTTTTTAAATATTTTATTTTCAAACAGTAAATTGTTTAATTATTTAAATCTCACGTGCTAATTGTCTATAATACTAATGAAAATAAAATTTAAATTTTCTGTACGTGTTGTTTGTTTTTTTTCTGGTATTTTACAGCTAAACTAGCATTATGTAGTAAAAAGGGATCAGGACTACTCAAATCGAAGACAACTCAACTTGGGACAATGCAATCTTCATTTTTAGTGCTAATCACATTTATTGTAAACTTAATAGCTCACAGTAATTGAATTATATTCACAAATATTTTTCACAGTGGATAAAATGACAATTAAAATGAATTTTAATTGTTTTAATTAAAAATACTGTATTACTACATAGCTAATTATATGTAATGCAGGTTGAATTGTCCACAAGCTGAGTTGTACCGCACCCCATAAAAGACAGTTCTTAGTAGGCCATTTTTATGAGGACTGACCGCATTACCCCTGTAAATACATTTGTATACTTATCTAGAAAAAATTACAATTTCAAAAACTGTCGAAAATTGATGTAGTTGTTGGTACTTTTTTCTTTTGTTAGTACTCATATTTATGAACTATATTACACTATAGAAAGGTACACTTCCTACAAAAAAACCCGAGTGTAAACAGTACATAAAACTAACCCATGACGATGGATGCTCAGGATGACAATGAACTGTGATTTTAATATATATTTTTAAGTGTCCTGTTGGTGTAATGGCAAAGCGTTCTTCTATTTCAAGCATAATTGACTAAGAGGGCAGTGGGTTATCTGCCACACGTTCTTGTAAAAATACTTTTATTCTCAATACTGCATTATCTTTGGAATGGATTGGTTTATTTCAATATGAACACAAACATGTAATGTTATTTTGTGCTTACTGTACCAAGAAGGATTCAAGCTTTTGATGATAGCATAATGCTAAATTTGGTAAATCAGGGTCCAAATCTTAACTGCTTAATCCAAAGGGAATCCCTATTCAGTAATTCAGATATTCCTTCTTTACATTCTTTATTTATCAGTTCATGGAAGCTCAAATTTGTTTGAGCACAGCGCAACTTTTCATGGATCTTGATGAAACTGCCAGCTGAAATGACTGGGGTTCCTCCTAAGTTTTTTGGATCATCAGAATCGCTGGACGCTGTTAGTATGGAACCATGTAAATAACAGTACAATTATTCATTTCACACTTTTTTATTTTTTATTATGACAAAACAAAGAAAACATTCTTGGCTGGAATATACAAATTCAACATCATATATACAAAATCAGAGACATTCTGATTGATTAAAAATCAAAATAAGGTAGTTCACAATCAAACTTGAGGTTTGTTTATCCTGGATGCATCCATAATGAATAAAATGTTTTTTACAATACCCACCAAAAGTTTGGAAACATTTTCACTTTGCAGGTCTACTAAATAGCTTTTGTCTAAAATTTGAAAACAATTACAAGAGGAAATAATCAATAATTAAGCCAGGTAGAGTTTTGGTTACTTTCTAATTCTGTTCATCACATGGTATGTTATCATTATAACTATGAAGTTTCATAAAGATCTGACAATACATGTAAACGGCAGAGATATATGCTAAATTGAAAACTTAACGCAATTGTAACGACAATTGGACGCCCGCCCGCCCAACCTCCGGCCCACCCGCCCAAGTTTCGCTTCAAAATTGCTCATATTACAATAAGCTGCTTCCCATTTAGGAAACATTGCTTTCAGATCCGGAAGCAAGTCAAACTATTTTAGTACAGTTTGTATGTAATGCAATAATAATCATAGCAATATTGCACTGATTACAATTCAAATGTTCAAGTATTCCATAGGCCTACTGACATACAACAATAGACCAAAACCGAAACTCAAATTTACGTTTTTTTCGTCCATACACAGGCGGTACAAAATTTTGTTACACATGATTAATAAAAAGCACGAAATAAAGATTAAATCCTTTTGTTCTTTGAATATATGTTTTCAATGTGACGGTGAAAGTTTGTTTAAACCACAGAAGAACACTCAAATATTTGAATTTTGGATATGTTGTATTGCTCTAGATTGCATCAGAGTATGCGAAGGACAAATTTAAAAATAACACGGTAAGTGACATTAGGATAATGGATTTCTTCAACAAATGTTGGATGTAGAGTCAATTGTCAGTCTGATCAGGGATTTTATATAACAGGGATATGTAACCACATAGATTTTCATCAAATTTCACTGTCGTGGCTTTTATTTCAGCTCATACGGATAACAAGAATTGCATGTTTAAATGAAGATATTCACATGAAATTTTGTACCAGTACCAGTAAATTTAACATAATGTATTTCTAGATGATTTTGATGTAAGTTATGCTCACAGACTGTTTCACAAAATTATGCATTTTTCCACAAATCTACCATTTTCAACCCCAATTTACATCACCTAGAGTCATATTTTCGGTCATAATTGCAACAAATTTTTTGCATAAACTTCAGAAACACTCACAAGTTGCATGGAAGACATGTACAAACACATAAAATCAAGTTTTAACTCTGGAATAGTTTGTACAGCCTGCTTTAGCCAGTTATAGACAGTGACGATCGTGAATTTTCAAAAAAGCACTTCGTTGCAAATCCCTGTTATATAAAATCCCTGATCTGATTGAAACCTAATCTAAAATTATTAGCTCTTATGCTCATTTATTTTACAACAAACAAGCTTACAGCACAGGTCACACCAATCTGACCTTTGCTATATTTTGATGCTCATGATACAATGACCAATGAATCTTCCAATCACACACAGCACTTGAATAATATGCAACGCTAAAAAACTGAAAAATTCAGATCTAAAATTAGATCATCTGAACGTGACCTCTTGTGTCATGTCGGAAGATCCTGCATGTATGACAGCAGTTAAAAATTATAATTTACTGAGATTGAGTCTATTAGCATAATTAAAATAATTAATGCATCGGAACAAAGCCATGAAAATTGATATAATGACATAACAAAACATATTTCATATATTGCATTATGTTAATAACTTGGATTGAATTGAATTTGTTGCAAAATTTGTAATAAGACCATTAAATGAAAGCAAGTTATGGCCCTTTGATATGAAAATAATGAAATTTTAAAATTCGTCCATATAAATTAGGTTTTTATTTCATTACACAGTAAGAACCCTGAAGTTACAATAATCATACACAAAAATAATCAGATCTATTAAATCACAAAAGAACGGCACCAGTCATCC